>OX243824.1:27363139-27460639 GCA_945859605.1 Lumbricus rubellus | reverse complement strand
TATACGTAGGCCCTAGGTTACTCAAGTTATAGCTCAGTCCAACATGGGGTTGGGCGGTTATGATGCGGATATCAACAAGCATCTTTCTTGTCATAGCGAAGATTTTGAACCATGGACCTCGTTGCTGATATACTTGGACAATTATAAACCCTTACGCAATAATTGTGCACCAAATTGGTGACTAAAACTAGATAGAATTTCCTCGGTGTAAGTTTATTTCCTCACGTCTTTTCAGTCTCTTCAAATGTTCGGCGTTGTCTAAGCTTTTCCTAAATTAACTTTACTGTGGGAAGCTAATTTCTAGTTAGAAGTATCTGCAGTTCTTTAACTTGGTTACACAAAACAGCGATAAGTTTCTCGTATTTTGTTATTCGATATCCAGCAGTAACAAACATATATAAATGTACCGTAAACGACTTGTCGTGTCGGTGCACATGATGTACCTCCTCGACTCACCCCTTTCGTTCTTGTCAGACACGATTATACATGTAGTTGACGAGGTTGTGATTTTTTAGAACTTTAATGATAAATGCTATAAAGTTATTAGTAAAATACATTGGCCTATGAAGTCTGGATAACGTCTCTTAAAGCAAGAAAGCAGATGTAGAACTAAGGTCCACCGTTCGATGTCCGGGGTGGCTGAACCACGTGGCAACCGGTCACCCTGGAATTATTGTATCTATAAATTTCTAAAGCGCCTCTCACAGTGCACACCAATCAGAGGCGCTCCCGGTACGTTAGACCAAGAGAAAAAAATAGTCTTAAGACACCGAAAAGAGGCATTTGGCCCACCAGTTAATATGGAGGAACGCGTTGAAGGAGGAAGCTGGTTCCACAATGCCGGGTCAATGAAAGCAATTATAGCGCACTAGTAACCTCAGACGTCTCCACGCAGTTCAGCCCCCCAAAACCGTCCGACCGTCCTCTTTAAGGTTCGCTTGAGAGGTGTTAAATTTGTCCGTCGTCGACCGCGTGACACCGGCCCCAGCCTATGTCAAGCGTTATACGAGTTGCCTACATACATGTAATTATGCTGCCCCTCATACTAATCCTAACTACATGTAGGTCTTCCTATGTACACTATATCTAGCATTATACGAGGCGCCTAAGTCTACTTTTCCTACATGTGCATCGAGCTACGCTTGAATGATCAGGTCGTCTACCTACCCAATGGTACCCATCCCCTATCGTGTCTACGACTGCACGTGCAACTCGTGACAATGGCCCTACGAGTAAAGGTGTTCTATTAGTAGCACGGTCAAAATGCTACTTTATAAATTTGGTGTTTATGTAGGCCATCTCATAACAGCAGCTTCTGAATCCGTTCTTAGTCTTCTTCAGGTTATACATATTTAGACTAAAGTACCACCTGCGGAATCCCTGGTCTTCTAGCAGCTTAAGAGTCCTGTACACGCCGACTAAGCTTTTCGTATCACTTCTACCAATGTGCAATTCTATCCCAAGTTGCTTCACGTTCGCTAGAGATCCATCTGACAACATCTGTGCAAGTGACGGCCATTCAGAGCCTTCAACGTCCATCTTCAGATAATCGATTATGATCTACAATAATTTCAAGCGACAAAGCGATACATGGATTTGAAAATCAGCCCACTGTTATTTCGAGCATTGGTTCTCTTTTTAGTAAGTAAAGTGTTATAAGAAGTGTCGGATCACATGCTGAATTACAAACGACTCTATGCATAAAATGTATTCAAAGACAAGAATAGTCACAATATTATTGAACTATTAGAATTATCTGCTATGTTATGGTTCTACACATTAGCCAATAAATTTGCCCGGATGCAAAATGGCGATGATTAATAATTTAATAATAAAGAATCAGACAAAATTAATAATAATCCGAATTATTATGTTGGCCTGGTCATGAGTATCTTTGGACAGATACAATTGCCATTAAATTTTGACGGTTGTCAGCAGTCGATATGCAAAGTTCAGAAACCTGAAACTGTTGTATGAGAATATAATAGCCTATGTGTTTGACACTTTACTCGTTCCAGTGCTCAAAGTGCACTTAATATGTAAGACTATACGACCATGACAATTAAAACTATACGACAGAGCAAATAGCTCTTAAGGACTTTCTCAAGAGCCCTACACAATAACCGCCTGCTCGAAGTTTCTAACACACACAGTCACGCATACATGCAACCAGGCATACGTAGCTACTTGAAAAACTGTGGCGCGAGTGGCACAAGAAGACAAAAAGGTAGCGGATAAAATGGTACGGACAAAATGGTACAGATAAAATGGTTCGGACAAAACGGCATGGATAAATTGAAGCTGGACTACGGTATTTTATTGCGGAAATAGAGGGTGGGTGACTTTTGAGGGTTGAAATACAGTTCTAGTGAAGAAAAAACTTGAGAAAAGGAAGCCGGATTGGCGAAGAAAAAGCTTGAGAAATGGAAGCTGGATTGATGTCTTTCATTCACGTGTTTCATGGTGTATCCGGCTTCTATTTCAGCCATAAGATTCCTTAAAACAACCTCCATTTGTAAGACCCCTTTCATTAATTGAGCTTTTATTTTAGCTATGAAAATACCCTGTACAGCTTCTATGTCTAAAGCGTTATTTTCATCAATCCAGCTTCCATTTCATATATAAAAATATCCACGCAGAGTCTTCATTGAGCTTCCATTTCACATACGTCTTTTCATTAATCCAGCTTCTATTTCATATATAAAAATTCACTAATCCAGCTTTCATTTCATCCATACCATTTTGTCCGTACCATTTTGTCCGTACCATTTTGTCCGCTACCATTTTGTCCGGTCACCCTTCGAGGGCTTAGCAAAGTCTTTTTGGTGCACCGCATCAGATGTCTTTAAGTAAGACCAACCACTAAGAAAGAACGGCTCTGGATTGTCGTAGAGCCAATGAATGGAACCATTAAGTTACAATGAGCAGCAGAGGGCAGTGCCCGACCTCTAGTGTAAACGTCTAGAGGTCGCTTTGCAACCAGTCACTCTTGACGGTTTGTCTAGCACTTCCTTCCAAAGCTATTTACTGCCGTGGGCTCCAAAGATATCATAGCCTATAGGTATAAATCTATATAGGCCTAAACGTATCAACTTTCTTACCTACCGTAGTCTGGTTTCTCGTTTTCTTTTGAAAATTACATCTCGACCAGGCGGTAATAACAGATTATTAAATCAATTCATCGATCAATAAAAAAGAATTGATTGATTGGCTAATTTAAGAAATAATAGACTGGTGCCTTTATCATTATGACAATGATACCCTATAACTATTTGAATCCGGTTCGATTAAATAATCTACCAGAAAATGTCGACTGGTTTTTTTAATAATCATGCATTGCACTGTAACGAATAAGTTGTCTGGGAAAGTGAACTTACACCTGTGTCGTTCATAGATTTGATGATTGTTGAAAGCGTTTTCAGTTTCCATCCTTTACCATTGACTTTGTCAGCGCCACCAATTCCAATCTGGTAAAACCAGACGTTAGCGCTTCGCTGGTAGTCTTTTACTTTCATACTGCAATTCCAGAAAATCTATTTGACACTATTTGATTCAATCAAAATTTATGTAGGCCCTAGCTCTTCTCTAAGATCTCTACCACGAATCGCTCACGGCCCAGGCAAATCGGAACAAAGTAGGTTTAAGAAGCCGATAGAACGCTGAGGGAAGAACCTCAGGTCATAATTATAGCACTTCCTAGGAAGAACATTGCACAGCACACGGCTAACAACAGAGAGCCAAGACTGCTTAGGGTCTTTATACAGAGAATGGAAGAATGTTAGGCAAGAAGAAGGACCACCACCTACTGAACATAAAACTATAAATACGGAAAGGAAGTGACCTCAGATTGAGAACAAAGGATTAGCACAAGAGTTTATCGTATCCAGAAAGCACAATAGATTAAACAACACTATGTAACACGATTTTTGTTCCTGGGCAATGAGTGTGATTTCCTGGTTATTTGTGCCTCAAAAGTATAGGAAACGGTTGTTATTCTGTTTAAACTTTGCTTTTGGGGACTGGAGAATGATATTTAAAAGAAAAAGCCTATTTCCACAACAAACGAGCGAATTTCCTTGTTTTTGTTCACGTAAAGTCATCAGAAAACTATATAGGTCACAAGAAACCACAAAATGACTCTAAAGCAACATGTATCAATACTAGAATGATAAAAAATTAACCACCCAAAATTTAGAAATGCGTAGTGTTTCGAGATTTACGGTTAGCATTTACTGTAAATCACATTCACGAATCAGCCCCCAGATGTAGTCTCCCATCATGTTCTCATTGTACTGTCCTTGGTGGCGACGTTCAAACTCTAGAATATCCTGGTGGAAGCACTCGCCTTGCTCCTCCGCGTATGCTCCAATGTTCTCCTTGAAGTTATCAAGGTGAGCATCAAGGATTTTGACCTTTCAGGGACATCATGCATCCCATTTTACTGTACTTCTTCACTAGAGTCTCAACCAGCTCTACTGTACATAGTTTTCGGACTTGTTATTGCCCAGGAAGCCTCTAACCAACGCGACAAAGCCGCTTTCTCAGTCCTAGAAAGCATCTTCGAGAAATCCTTACACTCCATGATCCTTTTTATTTGTGGTCCGACGAAGACACCAGCTTTGACCTTTGCCTCAGACAGCTATAGGAAAGAAACCTTGAAGGTATTTGAAAGCTACCGATTCCTTCTCTAGAGACGTGACAAGTTGTTTCATTAGGCCCAATTTAATGTGCAGTGGTGGCATCAGCACTTTCCGAGGATCGATCAGTGGCTCCCACTTGACCTTTTTGCTACCCACATTGAACTCGGTCCGCTTGGGCCAGTCCCGCTTGTGGTAGTGCGCCTTTGTGTCTCTGCTGTCTCAAAGCCAAAGGTAGCAAGGAAACTTTGTCCAACCCCCTTGCAGACCAATCAGGAATGATACCGTTTTGAAGTCTAATATGACATCCCAGCCGTACTCATCGTACTTCAAGGCGGCCAACAAAGTTTTCACGCTGTTGTAATCCTTTTTGAGGTGTACCGAGTCAGCCAGAGGAAGAGGCGGATACTTGTCTCCATTATGGAGTAGCACGGCTTTGAGGCTTCGAGTTGAACTGTCAATGAAGAGACGCCACTCGTTCGGGTTGCAGTCGATTCCAATTTCCTGAAAAAAACCGGTCACGTTGTGACAGAAGCAGTGTCCATCTTGACTGGTAAAAAAGCATGAAAACGCTTGATGACGCTTCCTCTTATCTGCGATTTGAATACTGTCATCCAACAGGTTCCACTGCTTGAGTCTATAGGTCAAAAATTCTGCATTGGACTTGGTATACAAGACCAAGATCTCTGATCAAGTCGTTGAGTTCTTTTTGGTTTGGATAGTAGGCCTACTGAGTTTTGTCATGAGCTAGAAAATTATAGTCTGGATCTAAAACGTCTTCATCGCTCTCTGACTCTGATATACTTTGTTCTTCTGAAAGCAACTGATTTCTATCCGGAACAGTTGGTACCGTAAGCTCAGGGCTGTGTGACACTGGGGCCATGGATGAAAGAAGGTCGGGATATTATGGTAGTAGCTAAATTCTTTCCAGTCCCACGTTTGGAAGGATCCACCATGCAGAAGTAGCAATTGCTTGAGTGGTCAGTGGGTTCTCGCCAGATTCTTGGTATTGCAAACTTCATGGCTCTCTTTTCCCCTCTGTACCATCCTGCTCTTGTCTTCATAAATTGGCCGCAGACATAGCAGAATGCGTCAGCCGGATACGTGCAGCCTCTTGATGCCATCTGAGTTGTGTCTACAAGCTATGCACATAGTCGAATGTACGACTAAACTGAAGTGCATGGTGGGCTCAAGGCATCTTTATTTATACTACTAGGCATACCTGTAGCTATTTATAGGTGTGACAGGTTTTCGCACATTCTAGACTATTCTCGGGGAGCTCACAAAAGCTGTACATCTACTTCGAGTTAACTCATAACTGGTTTTTATTTCAATGTTCCGAAGAAGCAGTTACATTTCAGAATAATCAATCTCCTGGCCTGAAAAGCAAAGTCTTTGGGGCAAAATGGCCATTTTCTATACTTTTGAGGCAGAAGCAATCAGGAAATAACAATTAATACCCAAGGACAAAAAAAAAGTTAAATTTTGTTACGTAGTGCAATCGTTAGAGGACCATTCTAAATAAGAGATAGGCTACAGTCGGTGAAGTTGGTTTGATCACTTTGATGTTAATTTAAAACCAAATTTTGTACACCTTATAATTTATTATTACTATAATTATACGTTTTAAATACATGTCCTTAGGTCATCGGGCCATACCTGCAAAAAGCAAGGCGTTCCTTTGTCCAAACATTTTGAAACTCTTTCTTAGCATCCGGACACGTCAATTATGCGCACATGCTTTAAATATCTTTTCTATTACATCGATTTCCATCAGACATAAACTGTCTTGAACTGTCTTGATATCTTTATCCGGGTCACGGTCTTGAATTGTTGTGTTCATATTATAAATATGGGTTCAGTATCCGAAATAAATGCATTTGCTGCTGTCGAAAACTAAACCTGTGGAAAAGTGCGACCGTAGGCTACTCAATTGAAAACATCCCAGTTGAACTTGATGATGAAGCTGAGTGCTCTGTACAAAAGTAAGTTCATTGACTTTACGCCTCTGGGGATGAGATGAGAGGTGGTTTCCCGTTGCCTTCCTCACAGACACATGTGGGTGAGCAACTTGCCCAAGGTCGCTACGTAGTGGCTTGAGGTAGATTCGAACCCGAGACCCTTCGATCACAAGGAGACGAACTTACCGCTACACCACCGCGTCCCACCAGTTGAACTTAAACCCAACAAAATTGTTCCGTGCCTATTGAGAATTGCAGATGTGAAACTTTTAGATTTTCTCAATTTGCTTAGATATCATTTAGAGACTTAGACATTGCTTGATCTGAATGGATCGTGTGACCCGACGTCATATGGTTCGAACTAGAACGTCTCATATCAGATCTACACCTTGGATCGAAACATCGAACAGTACAGCTGAGGTTGGCGGAAATGTCGTCATCAAAACTGAAATCGTTGTTTATACTGAAAACAAATATAGAAAACAAGTTATCGCCAATCGTGCATAGTCTATGCAATAATTATTGTTATCCCTGGAAACTTGGACTCTCGGTGTTGGTGCAATTGAATGAAATGACTAGACATAAATTTTCAAAGTTAAGGAAAGGTCGATTTTGAACATGACATGGATTGAATATTCTGATAAAGTTTTGAAAGATGCATCCTTCCCCTAAATTGGAAGGAGCAGTGGATTCTAAATAAATGAAGTAGAGGGACAATTGAATAGAGAAAGACCGACAGACAGAGTCAAAGAGGGAGACAGACAGAGAGACAGAGACAGTGACAGAGGCAGAGAGCAAACAAACTGGCAGACAGACAGGTAGACAGACAGACAGGCAAATAGACATACAGGCAGACTGACGGAGAGAGGGAAAGAGAAAAGAACACTGGGATTAATCAAAGAATTCAAGGAAGAAAGAATGCAAAAAAGCAAGCAAAAAGATTTTCTAAATGACCGGGCAGAAAGGGGGTCGGAACTAAAAGGGAAATTAGAATGAGAGGAAACATGGGAATGAAAGATTTGGATGATTTTTGCTGTGCCACGTGTGGTTATGGCTGTGATGCAAATGAAACAAACTGAAAGCATGAATGATTTCATAAACAGAGCAAATGTAGCAAATGCGTCTGAAAAAGGCAAGATGATGCATTCAACAAGTCGAAGTATGACTGTGTGTCATCTGCGTGTCAGCTATAGGCGCATCGAGCAAACCGTTAATGTAATCGGCGAGTAGGCCTATTTGTTGGACTAATTGAGGAATCGCATCAAAATTTCTACTGAATAATCAACGTAGTAATATAGTTATTCAGCACAATGTCATGGCATTTCTCCAATATCATTACTTGCCCAAACGAGTAAACGAGGCAGGGTGGCTTAGGACGGTAAGGTTCAGCAAGGCAGACGTCCCAACCTCCGTCAAGAGCATGTCCAAACCGTGCGTTGTTTTCACAGGCAAAATGACGTTTGGACAGAAATCTGTTTCAAACCAAAGAAAGATTTTCATAAGGTTTTCTCCAAAGCGAAGATCTCTTTATCAGGTCAGTGGCTTAAAGTAGTCAATTAGAGAACATGTTTGATAAATATTAATACACCTACTTTATCAAACGATCATGCATTGGCGTTAAATGCATTAAAATAATTACTACTTCCAATGGAGCGCTATGCGAGTAATGTATGCATGCTCATTGCTCATACTAACTTCACAAGATTCCTCTGTCAGAGTAATGCTGCAGAAGATAATAACCATTGAAGAGAAGGTAGGCCTAAAAGACACTCCTAGGGTAAGAAATATATTCGCCTAAAATTTAATCTAAAACGATGACCTCGCGATAATCCCATATTTTTGCTGACGTCATCAGGTTCAAACTTTCTGACGTAACTCTATATAGCCTAGCATCAGCATGCGGGTAGAAAATCTTCTCTAGCTGTTGCTAGAATCAAGCTAGATCCTTTCATATTTACTATTCGCTACCATTAGTGCCAATCAATTCCTAGATATCATCGATGGTGATGCAAAGTACTTATCGGATAGGCCTGTGCATAAGAAAGAGGAAGGTGAGATTTGTGAAAAACGGTAAACAAAGTTACTTGAAGAATTTTCTGTCGGCTTCGTTGCTACTCATCCGTTCATTTATTTCGATTTTGGAATCTCCGAGGAAGATGAGTTCAGTTGATGTTGATAGACTGTTAAGGATAAAGTCGACAGATGATATCTGAAGCCAATAAATAAAATAAATGTAGTTTACGTAAGTAACAACGCTTTGAAGTGTCCCCAATTCACAAAGTGCGCTCTGTAAGACACCATGTCCGGTAACAGGACAATTCTTTCTTTAGGTTATCTGCCAAGTGGCAGGTCCAAACGTCCAATGTCTCCACGTTTCACGCTGTTGTGCCGTGTCCTTCACTTCTCTGTATCCCTCTTCCATCATCCAGTCCAGCAGCTTTTGTCTAGGCCTTCTTCTGTGCCTCTTTCCCTCCAATCTCCCGTCAATTATTTCTTTCTGCTGTGAGTCACCTCTTAGCAAATGTCCCACCCAATTCTCTTGTCTTATCTTTATTGAGTCCAGCAGGACAATTACCTCGTGCCAATACCCCCGGACAATTACCCCCCAGGAAATAATCCCCCACGCTGAAAGAATGGCCAAACAACTAAGTATTAGATTTGAAAGACGTGTCCCACATCAAAGACTAATTACACTATGTAACACGATTTTTGTTCCTGGGCAATGAGTGTGATTTCCTGGTTATTTGTGCCTCAAAAGTATAGGAAACGGTTGTTATTCTGTTTAAACTTTGCTTTTGGGGACTGGAGAATGATATTTAAAAGAAAAAGCCTATTTCCACAACAAACGAGCGAATTTCCTTGTTTTTGTTCACGTAAAGTCATCAGAAAACTATATAGGTCACAAGAAACCACAAAATGACTCTAAAGCAACATGTATCAATACTAGAATGATAAAAAATTAACCACCCAAAATTTAGAAATGCGTAGTGTTTCGAGATTTACGGTTAGCATTTACTGTAAATCACATTCACGAATCAGCCCCCAGATGTAGTCTCCCATCATGTTCTCATTGTACTGTCCTTGGTGGCGACGTTCAAACTCTAGAATATCCTGGTGGAAGCACTCGCCTTGCTCCTCCGCGTATGCTCCAATGTTCTCCTTGAAGTTATCAAGGTGAGCATCAAGGATTTTGACCTTTCAGGGACATCATGCATCCCATTTTACTGTACTTCTTCACTAGAGTCTCAACCAGCTCTACTGTACATAGTTTTCGGACTTGTTATTGCCCAGGAAGCCTCTAACCAACGCGACAAAGCCGCTTTCTCAGTCCTAGAAAGCATCTTCGAGAAATCCTTACACTCCATGATCCTTTTTATTTGTGGTCCGACGAAGACACCAGCTTTGACCTTTGCCTCAGACAGCTATAGGAAAGAAACCTTGAAGGTATTTGAAAGCTACCGATTCCTTCTCTAGAGACGTGACAAGTTGTTTCATTAGGCCCAATTTAATGTGCAGTGGTGGCATCAGCACTTTCCGAGGATCGATCAGTGGCTCCCACTTGACCTTTTTGCTACCCACATTGAACTCGGTCCGCTTGGGCCAGTCCCGCTTGTGGTAGTGCGCCTTTGTGTCTCTGCTGTCTCAAAGCCAAAGGTAGCAAGGAAACTTTGTCCAACCCCCTTGCAGACCAATCAGGAATGATACCGTTTTGAAGTCTAATATGACATCCCAGCCGTACTCATCGTACTTCAAGGCGGCCAACAAAGTTTTCACGCTGTTGTAATCCTTTTTGAGGTGTACCGAGTCAGCCAGAGGAAGAGGCGGATACTTGTCTCCATTATGGAGTAGCACGGCTTTGAGGCTTCGAGTTGAACTGTCAATGAAGAGACGCCACTCGTTCGGGTTGCAGTCGATTCCAATTTCCTGAAAAAAACCGGTCACGTTGTGACAGAAGCAGTGTCCATCTTGACTGGTAAAAAAGCATGAAAACGCTTGATGACGCTTCCTCTTATCTGCGATTTGAATACTGTCATCCAACAGGTTCCACTGCTTGAGTCTATAGGTCAAAAATTCTGCATTGGACTTGGTATACAAGACCAAGATCTCTGATCAAGTCGTTGAGTTCTTTTTGGTTTGGATAGTAGGCCTACTGAGTTTTGTCATGAGCTAGAAAATTATAGTCTGGATCTAAAACGTCTTCATCGCTCTCTGACTCTGATATACTTTGTTCTTCTGAAAGCAACTGATTTCTATCCGGAACAGTTGGTACCGTAAGCTCAGGGCTGTGTGACACTGGGGCCATGGATGAAAGAAGGTCGGGATATTATGGTAGTAGCTAAATTCTTTCCAGTCCCACGTTTGGAAGGATCCACCATGCAGAAGTAGCAATTGCTTGAGTGGTCAGTGGGTTCTCGCCAGATTCTTGGTATTGCAAACTTCATGGCTCTCTTTTCCCCTCTGTACCATCCTGCTCTTGTCTTCATAAATTGGCCGCAGACATAGCAGAATGCGTCAGCCGGATACGTGCAGCCTCTTGATGCCATCTGAGTTGTGTCTACAAGCTATGCACATAGTCGAATGTACGACTAAACTGAAGTGCATGGTGGGCTCAAGGCATCTTTATTTATACTACTAGGCATACCTGTAGCTATTTATAGGTGTGACAGGTTTTCGCACATTCTAGACTATTCTCGGGGAGCTCACAAAAGCTGTACATCTACTTCGAGTTAACTCATAACTGGTTTTTATTTCAATGTTCCGAAGAAGCAGTTACATTTCAGAATAATCAATCTCCTGGCCTGAAAAGCAAAGTCTTTGGGGCAAAATGGCCATTTTCTATACTTTTGAGGCAGAAGCAATCAGGAAATAACAATTAATACCCAAGGACAAAAAAAAAGTTAAATTTTGTTACGTAGTGTTATTAAAAACTAATCATCAGAAATTATTAGAACAGACGAAATTCATTCATATACATTTAAAGAGTGAATGAATGACAAAACAGCAACTAAGTTTTTGACATGAAAGACTTGTCACGCATCAAAGACTCTAGCAATAATTGCTAAACAATGGGAACCAGAGTAGGCCTATGCCTATAATATATTACCATTGAAAGAGTGAAAGAATGACGAAAGAACAGCTAACTACCACCATCACCGACAACCACCGTAGCACCACACTGTCTCCTCGGTTTGACCTTCCCGGATTTTGACTTGGCACCGGTGTAAAGGTTTCAAATTAGGCCTACCCCTCCTAAACATTACCCCCTGCAAACTGTAATTTGCATCAATCATCGCATTCATTGCACTAAAAATATCAGAAAATCAACCAGGTTCTTGTTTTGGTCTGAAGATTTTCATCCGTTATCCCACTTCGTGGTTTGTTATCAATATTTTCATCTGTAGGCTAACTAAAATACTAATCGCCGCAGACGTTACATGAAGAAATGGCTTCGAGGCTTTTATTTTTCGATCAAAATATTGATAACAAACCACGAAGTGGGATGACGGATGACATTTAAGAAAAGAGACAGGGAGACAGAGAAACAGTGAGACAGGGACAGAGACAGAGATAGTGATAGAGATAGAGACAGAGACAGAGACATAGACAGACAGACAGAGACACAGAGACACAGAGACACATAGACAGAGACACATAGACACAGAGAGACACATATACAGACAGAGAGACAGAGAGACAAGGAGACAGAGACACAAAGAGACAAACAGAGAGAGACAGACATAGAAAATAGAGAAAGAGAAAGAGGCAGAGACAAAACAGAAACAGAGAGACCTAGATACACAGATCAGATAGAGAGATAGAAATACAGAAATACAGAGAGAGAAAGAGAGAAAAGAGAGAGAGAGAGAGAGAGAGAGAGAGAGAGAGAGAGAGAGAGAGAGAGAGAGAGAGAGAGAGAGGAATAGACAGACAGGTAAAATAGTAAGAAGAAGGAGAGACTGAGCGAATAACACAGAGAATGAGGGAGTAGCCTAATGAGGGTAGAAACGAAGGAGATGGAGTCACAATAAACCATTATAATGGGTGTCGTCATAGTAAGAGTCACGAGACACAAAAGAATGTTGCTTCGCCAGTAACCCTTTTGCGTACAATAAAAATGTGAATCCATTTGTCAAGTTTTTGCATGTGTCGATAATGGATTTTTTAAATTAGAAGAATAACTCCAGCGATGTCAACGTGAATCCGCTGGCGACTTGAATCAACAAAAGTTGAAAACATTTGCGACAGACTAAAAATTCGTGGGCCTACATACCGGCGTCTGTCATCATGGACACACAAAAGGACTTCCATATCCTTTCATATCCTTTCATATCCTTTTATTCGTGGAATCGTGTTGGTTACCAGTGACTGTCACTGAGTATAAAAGAAACTATGGTTTATGTGAATGTCCCAAGACTCGTTAACTGATTTTTAACGATACATTAGTTGCTGGTAAATCTCAGTTTTGCATGGGAACTAGAGTCAATAATTATTTTTAGGTCTATTTCAGAGAATGTGAAGGCCAATGTTGATACAGTAAGGTGTTGGGATTATTCACAGATTCAATGGTTCACACCAGAACACTTTGTTACGTTACGTTTCATTTCTGTCAATCTATTCTCAAAACCAGTCTCCTCTCGAGCGACCTTTTGCACTGCATGGGAACGCTTCTCAACGGTTCACACAACTAGATGCGCCTAAAAATTGTATGACTAAATAAAATACAATTCAATACGTATTACTGTCCTATTGCCCCTTCTTATCATGTCACAAAAAGGTCGGTACGAATTACGAGTTAGCCTACTTCACAGAGAATTACTTCAGCTCATGTTGAGTGGAAAATGCTGTTAAATACCATACACTAATTTTATGTTTGTAATTGTAAATAATGTATTCGATATCTGTATTTCCAATTAATTAATGCAGGATGTACTCTATGAACCGACCAAGTTGGAATCAGCGTATGACTAGTAGGCCTACGGCACATTTCAGCAGGTGAAAAGTTTTAAAAAATTAATTGATCATTAAATCTATTAAAAGCAGCAAGCTACTATCATCCCCGGATATAATTTTGAGTACTTTGCCCTGCATTCATCTTACGTCTGTAGTGCAATTATATTGGGACATTTCTATCAACATTTCTTTCTCTGTCAAGAATGTGTCTGTAATTGCGTTTATTATCTGATTTTCGGAAAGCTGAATTATGCGTGCTTCATTGACTTCTCGAAAAATATAAATAATTTTATTGCACCAACGTGTGTAACACTGTGTAATATTTGATGTCATGAATGACACTCATGGCTGACTCTGAACTTAGCCTGATCTAACCTCTAGGCATGGGCGCCCGCACATAGGGGCAAGGGGGGGCACTTGCCCCCCTGGAAAATTGAAACATATTTTTCTCACTACTACTTTTGGGGTTTATAACAAATTTCTTAGCATTAGAGAATTAAAAAGCCTACTTTTAAATAAAACTTTTCGATTTTTTAATCAAGTATCCTTGCAAAAAGAAACAATTCGTATAAAAAAAGTTTTAAAGTGAAACTGAAACATTTACATCAAGAAACCTCTGTGAAAAATACCCATGCATGTTCTTAACTCCCCGCTTTGCATTTCTTGACCTCCTGCTAAAAAAATTGTTAACGCTGACCATCGTGTTTTGCCCCTCCTGCAAAAATTTCTGCGGGCGCCCATGCCTCTAGGCCAGGCATAGAATGAAGAATTAGGCCCCAATACATTTTTTTACTGTGATGACGATTACTGTAACATCAATAGGCCTACCCTGCACTCGAGACATAGCCTACTCGTTATTCGTAGTAATAAAAATTAATGAACAGTCGTCGATTAGGCTGCTACGAACGATGTTTGCGTGAAAGAGTGCGAGCGAGATGATGATGTTTAGGCTATTAAACAGCGATGGTGATTAACGGTATACTATCCAAGACGTTGAACCATAATAATTATTATGCCGTTTTAGATCACGCGAGCAGAGGAAGCGACACATCAGGTAGGCACCTATAATACATGTAGGTCGGTAAAAACGCAAGTGACGGATGACGCCATTATTTACGATCATTTCCTCAAACCGACTTTTCTCCTTCAAAAGACTTGACCTCTTGCTTCCCCGCACTAGAACTGCAGCTATGGCTGAGTCTCGATTATTCGCCTCAATTGATCATTCACCTTCTGTTCGCTCTTTAATTCGTTCCTCAGTCTCTCCACTTCCTTCAACTCCTCAAAACCTGCTTGCTCTCAAGAGGACTTGCGAATCTATAGTCAATATAGTCTGACAGGACCAAACACGGATGGGGACGACGAAATGCAAATAATAACGATAATTATGATATTAGCCAAAGTAACAGCACTGGAAAGCACTTGAACAAACAATGTGGCCAAACAAATTCAAAACAACTGTGATCGATTGCTAAAACAAGTCTACGGACGGCAGCTAGACATGAAAATTGGGGGCGTGAAGAGCAGAGTATTTTGAAACCTGTCTGAAAAACGGCACTAAAGCAGCCACGAAGACCATTATGTTGAATAAAATGCCACAGGGCTTTTTTTAACGTGCAGTTGTACACAAAATGTGTAGTTCTAAATGGATTTCTGCAGTTGTAGAATCACTTCCGTACAGTTAAAACTAGCAAAAAGTTCAATGTCCTTCGATTGGATGCGATTTACCATGGAGGATGGGAATGGAAAGAAGGGTTTGTGCAGTTCTAAAAATTCCCTAAAATCAGCCCTGAAATGCCAGACGGTTAGCAGCAGAAGGACGGGCCATGGATCATCGATAATATTATTGTGTTGCAGATCAATTCAAACCGTTAAGGCAACCATCGATTTAAACCGGAAGCGAGTGTGCGTAATTAAACATAAGCCTAAGCATTACTTTAACAGATTTGCTGTGCTATTAATATTCACCCAAGAAACAGCCAACGACACCTGTTAGTTTAAGGTGATGATGTTAGTGCGCAATGGTGCGAGCGTGTGCTTAGCGTATTCGAGCTATCCGATGGATGACGTATGTATGCTATATTTTTATGGTGATCTTCCGCAAGTCTGCGAATCATGCACCATTTTAGTCTTGCGAGCAGAAGGAACTTTAATGTCAGGTAGGCTACACTATGAGAATTGGTTAATTGCCGGGCTGTACTCAAGAGTATACGCGGGTATGCAGCGTATACACTCACCTCCGAGAATAAATGACAGCGTGTACTCCCCTTTAAAAACGAGGGTACACGCTTGTATATACTACATACATGCATACATGCCTACATACATACATACATACATACATACATACATACATACATACATACATACATACATACATACATACATACATACATACATACATACATACATACATACATACATTGTATGTATGTATGTATGTATGTATGTATGTATGTATGTATGTATGTATGTATGTATGTATGTATGTATGTATGTATGTATGTAAGTATGTACATGTATGTATGTATGTATGTATGTCATACATACATACATACATACATACATACATACATACATGTCATACATACATACATACATACATACATACATACATACATACATACATACATACATACATACATACATACATACATACATACATACATACATACATACATACATACATACATACATACATACATACATACATACATACATACATACATACATACATACATACATACATACATACATACATACATACATACATACATACATACATACATACATACATACATACATACATAGTTGTAAAGTGTGCGTTAATTAAGCTTGTACTTACCAGAAGAGGTTTCGCTGCGAATTGACCATGGAGCACAATTAAGATGGTTAATGCCGTTATAATTATTATGGTCGCTTTCACGGCCGAAGTATTCATGTTGTCTTAGCCCGTGTAAAACCATCAGCATCTGGCGATCGTGCACATTCGTCAGGCTGCAACAAATTGTGCCGAAGAGTTTTTAAAGCACATTTATTGGTGACAGCAATTGTGAAAGTTGTGAAAGTTGAAAACGTCTAACACTAATCAGAAGATATCAGAGAGACAGACCTCTTATGTTTTGTCTACCACCATCCAACGCTTTAATGCTGTTGCTTTCCGAGGCAATTTTGCCCAACCAGACACTGCTCCTCGATTATACTCCTTCCAGTATTTCTAGTCAGAGTCGGAAATTGTTTTCTGCCAAGTCGTGTCAAGCAGAAAAATTAAATAGGCTATGCTCCATATAACTAACTCATGTTTCTTCCATCTCAGAGGTCTAATTACTCATCAGTATATGAAATGCTTGCCAGGCAAAATTCGTTTGACTTCTTGCATTATTAGCAGTAAGCCTACGTAGACCTAAGCTAATGGTAATTATTATCATGTCAGAAGTCGAATTCCAGTCGGAAATTGGTTGTTTTTCTGCCAAGTCGCGTCAAGCATTTTGGCTCCAAGTCGTCGACTTCAAGTCGGTCTCAAGTCAGTTTAGGGTCACGTGAGGTCACGTGAATAAAGTCACTCCCAGGTCTATCTGTAATTTGATTTCCTTATTGCATGTGTGTAGGCCTATATAATTATGCATGTTGGCGTATGTATACACAGTATGCAGGCCTACAAGTTGCAAGCTCGTAAGGTCATTGACTTCAGAATAAATTTCATTTGAGATTTTGCATGAGAACCAGCGTAGGCTACATGTGGACAGTCTCGCTTTTTGATGTCCTAACTCGTTCCAAACAGATTTGAATAATCAGAATCACTCGGTGTCCGGTTAAAAATAAGCTTACGGAATTCAACAGACAGAATGAGTCACAGCCTCTCGTTCTGCCTCTTCCTGAATATAAGTCAGGTATAACTTGAGACTATGCCTAAGCAAATGGTCATGCGGATATTGGCAGCTTCTCGGTAGGTCATATAAAACGGTAAAAATCACAGAAGTTGTGTATGTAGGCTAATCTATAATAGTATAGACCAAGTGCCAATCGTAAAATCCATAATGTCCTTAATTGGCTGCAGAATGACATTAAATTTTTATTTATGAAACTTCACCTGACGAATAGCGTACCTGTGTTATTCTTGGCATGAAGAATGGCCGGTTCGTGAATGAGATCAAATCTCTCAAGTCAGCCGCTGAGAGAGAGAGAGAGGGGGGAGAGAGAGGGCGGAGTGGAGGGGTAAGTAGAAGAAAGTTTTCGCATCTGAAGAGTAAGCGGAGGGGGTTGGAGGAGAGATGCGTGGGAGAGTCACTTTTCTTCGCCTTTCTTCGACGTTGTAGCTAGTAATAAGATAGATTGTTGTGTTCATATGATTTATGTCTGGCTATCTCTGTATGCAAATTATAATGGCCTCGGCCCTAGGAGCTTATTGAAGATGCACTTCGACCTATATGGCCTGTGTGAAGTAGTCTTGCATAACGCTATTAAAAGTTTCGAGCATTTGCCTTTGTAACGGGTCATAACCTTTAGGATCTGAAGAGTTTGAGTTGACTCCAGGTTACTTTGGATAAGAGACTGCCCCCAAAACTAACGAAGAATAGCCTATAGGCCCACGGTGACTAACATGGATAATATTGTACAATTCATCAGTACTATTATTAAGTATGTGGGTGTGCGGGGGCGGTTCGCGGACGTTTCGTCAACGGACGATTCGTCCACGGACGATTCGTCCAGCGGTGGTTGAGTAAAAATAGATTAATGAAAAGAACTCTTGTAGTGTGAAAGCGGGATTAATGAAAATATGTTTTCCTGAAATGGAAGTGGGATTGATGGAAAGATGTCATAGCTTAAAGAGAAGTTTTGTGGTGAAAAATTATAGTTTTTAGCCGAAATTGTATGAAAAAACTTAGTTTTTGCTTAAATCGAAGCTGGAATGATGAAACAAATTCTTTGCAAAATGGAAGTTGGATCAGCGAGGCATAGTTCTTGCTGAAATAGAAGTTGGAACAATTATTTGAGCGCGTATCTAAACGGAAGCTGGATTTATTCAATTTATCCCTTGTGACGAATCGTCCGTGGACAAAACGTCCGCATACGGCGGGGGCAAGTGAATATCTGTATATTAATTAACTAAAGTCTACAACAGTTCGAGAACTGACTCGCTGGCGCATTAAAATGCTCCCATGTCATCAGTACTCATTATTATTATTATTATTATTATTATTTTTGACCCTGAGGTACTTCATTCCCCCAGGGACTTATGGACTATTATTAACTGAAGAATGACCGTCTGGTGGGTCAGGCCTCGTCTCCAGGTTGTGAGGCAAAAGTACCTTTGAAAGCGACCGGGTTGAAGCGTTGGATACAAATGGACAGACGTTAAAAAAGAAAGCTTCACGTCTGTCACCAGTGATACATGTAGAAGAGATGCGGCTGCCAATTTCATTTATGAAGTCTGAGGCTGAAGGATTGAACGGGCCCAATGTCTCTATGGCCACCGCCTGAAAGATGTAGGAAGCGGGCAGCCCTCCGTATTTCTGCATCCCCTCCCCTCCCCTCCCCTCCCCTCCCCTCCCCTCCCCTCCCCTCCCCTCCCCTCCCCTCCCCTCCCCTCCCCTCCCCTCCCCTCCCCTCCCCTCCCCTCCCCTCCCCTCCCCTCCCATCCCCTTCCCTCCCCTCCCCCATCAACCGGACCATCAAACTGTACCGTCTACGTCTACGGTCGTGTGTTCGTGAACAAAAAGGTCATTTTGAACACCGTAATTATAGGCTATTATAAGCTGAATTTTACTTTCAACGTTTGCATTTTTAGTTGCTGCATCTCAAACGTTTATAAATTTGACAAAAGCACGAATATTTATAATCGGCTTTCTGACCTCATGTCATAATATGGTCACTGTTGTTGTGTTTAAAATTTCTGACAAATCCTAAAAGTTTTGACCGAGTTACGACACTTTTTGTTGTGTTCTACTTTACCGTGGACACAGTCCTATATTGAAATGGCGATTACCTGCAGTCGGTGACAAAAGTTAGGAGTCCCAAGCCTCTCGTCGAAAGTTGGGGGGACCGTTCATCGAAAGTTGGAGGAGTCTCTAGTCTCCCAAAAGTTGGGGGATGCGTCCCGTGGGCCCCAGAGTGTGGCTGCGACTATGTATATGTAGATAGGCTTTTCTTACAACCATTAATTAGCAATTGTGATAATTGTCTAATCCAGTAGCATTATCAGATCCAAATTTACAACGAAATTGAATTTAAGGGCAGGAAACTTTGAAATGAGTCAGTTTTATTTATTGAAATTATAAACATAGCGACAGGAGAACACAGTCCAGCAGGTTAAATATAGGCCTAATGTTGAGACTTTGAGATAAATGCAACAAACTCCTTTATAGCCTAATTGCAGAAGACAATTATATTTTTTACAACAAACCTTCAATTAAAGTTGACAGATCTTTATAAGAATACAAGAACCTTCATGAACATCATCGGGTAAGTGAGGAATGTAAGGCCTGCTCTAGTGTCATGAGATTAAAAAAAACAATGAAAATCGTTTTTGAAACAGACTGCCAAATTTGCGCGGAGCTCTGTGTTTTCAGTCATGCAATTCAGTGTTTTTTCGAATTGTGTAGTAAGCATAATATTCATAATATGAGAGTGACCAGTTGTAGCCTATCGTTCACTTTGGTAATCATACATAGTTCGTAACAGTGGAATTATGGATATCCAAGTGGCATTATGATACCCTTTCAGCGGCATATGAACGTCGATTTTTCCGTTTGAAATAGAAGCGGGATTGACTAGAATAAAGAGCGAGAAATAGAAGCTGGATGAAGGTAGATATAGCGTCACCTTAGAATTATAATGCTCTATCATGAATTTTCGAAAAAATCGAGTTTGGTATCAATCTCTTCAGTGCTCTATCATTAGACAAAAGAGCTAGCTGATTGAAGCGGTCGTTTCTTAGTTATAAGTCAGTATTTAAATGCTCTATCTTGCGAGACTGTTTCCAATCTAGACTTTGTTAGTATTATAATGCTCTATCATTGGCATCCAATCACAAGGCTGGATTCGTCATGTTGCAGCAAAACGTTACAGAATTGATTTTGTTGTGTTTAGTATTACATGTAGGCCTATGATGCTCTATCATTGGCATCCAATCACAAGGCTGGATTCGTCATGTTACAGCAAAGCATTACTGAATAGACTTTGTTAGTATTATAATGCTCTATCATTGGCATATGGATTCGTCATGTTACAGCAAAACGTTACTGAATAGCACCAAATTAGTTACGGTTGACCCGGAATGGTAAAATAGAAAGTTGGCAGCCTAGAGCGTCCAAGTTTTCTGTTACAATACTATGATAGAGCAATATTATACTCAGGACGTTATTAAATAAAAGCTGCTGCATGTTTAACTTAGAGCATTATTACAACTACATGTACTTCGTCGTTTGGAATTATATTGCTCTAACATGCATTTTTGCACTTTTTTGCTATTTTCGATATGTTTTCACTTGTTTTCACAAAAATAAACCTTATTTTTGCAAGTAAGTCACCAGCGGGAACCTAGAAATAATGATATTAACCTTCAAAAGAATCTAGTTTAGAATTCTTGGCTTAAAACAGTGCCCAAACTTTAAAGTGGTTTTTCTCGGTTTCGCAAAAAAACTATGATAGAGCATTATAATTCTAAGGTGACGATAGGTATGAAATATAAGCTGGATTGAACAAATTCGAGGTATCGATCGTGCGCGGTAACGATCGTACCGGGGTACGTGGTATTGAAAATCGCGGTATTGTGTGTGCGGTATTGTGTGCGCGGTATTGACAGTAAACCGTCAAAACTTGTGGTCATAGGCCTGCTATGAATTGTAGTCGTGCTGCCATGAGTCAGCTTGAAAAAATAAGGAAAAAGAAGATGGCATTAGCTTATCTCATGTAAGTAATTAAAGTCGTCCTTGGGCCGAAGGTCCGTTGGTGAGGCGCTCATCTCCTTTTCTTGGCTCTTGAGCCGGCAATGGACGAATCCCAAGGGCCTGGACGCGGCGCCAGTGTATCACAGGACTTGGCAACTTGCCGCTTACTTCCCAGCTTACGCCGGTGTAAAGGTTTCAAATTACCCCCTCCTAAACATTACCCCCGGTAACTTGAAACCGGTCTCAGATTACCCCCCGGAAACTAGATTTGCATCAATCAACGCATTTATTGCACTAATAAAATCAGAAAAATCATCCCGCTTCTTGTTTTGGTCTGCAGAATATCATCCGTCATCCCACGTCGTGTTTTGTTATCAATATTTTGATCCGAAAAAAATTATAGCCTCGAAGACATTTTCTCCATTGTAACTTCAGCGGCGATTAGTATTTTAATTACAGATGGAAATATTGATAACAAACCACGAAGTGGGATGACGGATGAAAATCTTCAGACCAAAACACGAAGCGGGATGATTTTTCCGATTATTTTAGTGCAATAAATGCAATGATTGGTCCAATTTACAGTTTTCAGGGGGGTAATGTTTAGGAGGGGGTAATCTGAAACCTTTACACCGGTACCAAATTATACTGCTTGGTGACAGATGCACGTGGGCGTAAACAACTTGCCCAAGGTCGTTATCCGGAGTCGAACCCGCAACCGCCCGCTCCGTGAGCAAGCGCGCTACCGATAAGCCACCAGGTTTATTCATGTGCTTATTTTAATTTCGCTCAAGGTTAATAATTATAAAAACCATTCCTTCCCCTGTTTTATCTTTTGTTTGCTTGGTGATTCATAACATCTACTGAGTTGTGTAAACTTAAGCCACACGTGTTGTGTGTTCACAATTCTTTTAGGTTCTACCTACCCGCTTCGCATACGCACACGACATAATAGGCCAATCGCTTCAGCTTATTGTCGATAGACCTATATATGCCCACAACTTTGACAATTATTAATTCTTGAAATTTAAAAGTTGCAACCAGATTTGAATCAATGATTCATTGATTCTACTCATTTGACGAACATTAAAATGTTCGTCAAATGAACCGAATCAAATCTAGATGCAACTTTTAACTTTCGAAAAAATGATGACGTTTCAGAAATAAACCAAGATTTTGTTATGGAAAAAAACCAGAATAGCCGAGACTACTTATAATACAGGCTATGAGCAATTTTATTCAAATTGCGTTTGAAGTTCGCTAAATTGAGCTCTCTGGGTTTTTTCATACCGGTAACGAAATCTGGGTTTATTTCTGAAACGTGAATAACCCACCAATGGTGGGCCACCATACACTAAGCTTAGACCTAATAGAGTTGGCTGGTGCATAGAGCTAGTCCTGAAAATTTTGGACATAGGCCTAACTGACGAAGCAACGCAATCTGCATGTGAGTCGGACTCATCGATGTCTGCATCATTTAGCTGGATGGTTTCATCAGCAGTTTATAAACGCGAGTAATGTTTTGATACTTCGATAATGTTGGAGTTTCTGGTGCGTGGTTTTGGTACCGGAATAGGCTACTCGTCTCATTTACCAATAGCAATGAGTTTGTACATTTAAAGGGTAGGCTAAGCTTATTTTGTTTGCAAGTCATTTTTGCCCATGTGATTGTATCCGGTCGGTCCTTCTGATTTCTCAACCAAAGTGTATGCTGTTGACAGTCGAGTGTTGTCGTCGCAGTGGCGGACGACCGAATGCGTGTCATTAGAGTGACCTTGGCTGCTAGTCACTCGTCAATCTACCGACATAGACCTACACACGAAAAATGTCGTCCTGTTCCCTTTGGTAACAATGCTATGTTAGACTGTTTTGGTGGGTCTTATGTGTTAGATTGTTTCTTCTTTACAGGATTTTCAATCGCGACCAACAACCAGTACGCCTAAAAGAAAATTTCGATTGAGTAGAGGAAAGACAAATCATTAAGGGATCATTTGCAGACAAACGACTCGATCAATATCTTCAAATTTAAATTTAAACAATGACACTGAGACGAACATGCATATTATTATTACCCGTAGTCTTCGGAAGCATTTTATTGATATATTGTGCGACTTCCTATCATCCGCTTCGTAACACTTTGCGTCATCCACCACGTTTTTCGTCTGCGTTCAACTACACCGGAAATGTCAGTAAAGCAACTCGTTCCAGTGACTGTTTGAATCAAAATGTCTCGCATTTTGTCAGTTTCCACGAAAGCGTTAAGGATGGTCGCCGACTTGGAAATCAACTCTTTAACCTGGCTGCGGTTTTATTTGTAGCCGAACTCTCAAGCAGAATACCCGTCATAGCGAATAATACACATCTTCCTCTAGAAGATGTCTTTCAACTAAATTTAAAACGCATTGGTAATCTCTGTCCTTGCCATACAATTGGGGAGGCTAAACATTTGTCGTACGACGCAACGACGGAAAAACTGAATTTAAATGATCCCAAAATATGCAATCAAACCATTCTTGTTATGGGATTTCGCCAAAGTTGGAAGTACACATTGGCAACAGAAAGACGCTTGAGACGCCATCTTGTGTTCAGAGACGAAATTCAACGTTTTGCCGAATCCTTTCTTCAAGACAACATCCCTCGTGGTTGGAAGAGAGCAGGATTTGTACGAGTGGGAATTCGTCGAGGAGATAACTTGAAATCTAAATTTCAGAATTTTGGCTACACGATTCCAAACGAAACATACTTTTTCAAAGCCATGAAACATTTCACTGACAGATATAATCGCGTTCAATTCATTGTGGCTTCAGACGATATCAAGTGGGTGAGACAGCATATCATGAAGAACAACAGTTCTTCAGAAGCAGTAAATATCACTATTAGCTTCAACAATACAGCTGGTCAGGATCTGGCAATATTATCAATGTGTGATCACACGATAATGTCTACTGGAACGTTTGGTTGGTGGGCCGCTTGGCTGGCCAAAGGTACAACTACGTACTATAGTGACTGGCCGCGGCCAGGATCACCTCTTGCAGGTCAATTCACTCAGAAAGACTTTTTCCCTCCATTTTGGATACCTCTGACTAGCTATTGATGCAAGTCCAATAATTACGATCAAAAGTGTACCAACTGGCAGATTAAACACATGGTAAGCAGAAAGTTCAAGGATATGGACCGCGATGTTAATTGGGCATGAATTATTATGGACTTTATTATTTTAGAAGGTTATAATTATTATGCCTACCTTGAGTGCGAAACAAACTAAGAAATTTGAAAGAAAATAAATTCGCTACGATGTGTTATGACTCAAAGTTTAGAAGAAGTAAATTGATGTTTGCCGAATCTAATTATTTTCATCCTTCCAACGTTAGTCTAGTCAGTATGAACAATTTAACATAGATAGCAGCCCATAAATAGGCTTAATGAGTTTAACAACAATTACCAAAATATCTAGGATTCTATCAGCGAATTTCATAGGCACATGTTATGTACGTACAATGTATGTGCACTTGTTATAGCGCTCTTTCAAGATATCTACTCAGAATCGCTCTCGACTACAGCATGGACACTAAATCGGAGATTCACGCCGAGTGAAGGACTTGATCAGGGTCCCTACGAGGCGGCTTGAGATGGATTCGGACCTGGAACCCTCCGGCTGCAAGGCAACGAACATAACCAGTGGCGTAGCAACTATGTAACAATGGTGGACAAAATCCACGGCCCCCGAGGTTCAAAAGTCCCCCAAGCGTTTTAACTAAAAATCTCACTTGGACCTATACTTTTCCATTTATAAGATTATTATGGTTTCAGACTGCGGCCTTCAGTATAAACTAAAGCCTGTATAATTACGACGGATGCTTCAAGATAGCCTGCCGAATATAAAAAATGCGTAGCCTAAGAAAGAATAAATTAAGACACATAATTCCTTTAATTTGGTCATGTATGTATGTATGTATGTATGTATGTATGTATGTATGTATGTATGTATGTATGTATGTATGTATGTACTATGTATGTATGTATGTATGTATGTATGTATGTATGTATGTATGTATGTATGTATGTATGTATGTATGTATGTATGTATGTAAGTATGTATGTATGTATGTATGTATGTATGTATGTATGTATGAATGTATATGAACATTTATATAGCGCCTTACAATAACCTCACGAAGGCGCTTCATGTCGCAACCCCTAAACACTGCGCACAAGAATCATAGACATGATGAAAAGGAACAAGGATTTGAATAGAATGTGCTCTTCAATAATTATTGCAAAAAGTGGCATTAATTCCGATAATTCGCGATGCTCCAGTTTGAAGAAAAAAACATATGAAAATCTTAAACACAGTAGCCTAAAATTAATAACGATGTAAAAGTACACAGAGCCACGAAACACAGGCCTTTATATAAAGCCTACATGGATGAGGTGGGTCAGAAGAACTACCACGCGGACTTTAACCCTGTTTCTAAGTTCTGGGATCCACAAAATTATGATGCGGGCCGCTTATACATAGGCCTGTGGGTCGGTCACTCGTCAGCTCGTTTGTCAACATTTCCTCTCTTCAGCTGGTACAGCAGAAATTCGTAGATGTACATTTCTGAAGGCGACGCGTAATGTATTGTTGCTGTCCAACTGCCGAGCAAACGAACGCGTTTTGCCTGCAAGTACACAAAACGCATGGCAAAAAGTGAAAGATACAAAGACGCTTGTTTCATCCTTTCATGCATCTAAATAATTTGTAGATCGTCCCTTTAAGAAAACTCGCAAGAGGCGCTCGAAGCCCAACTCTGGAATAGCCTACAAATAAGACTTCACCAACTTTTTAAGCACGTTCGCATTGTTTGTAGGCAGTAGGCGCGACCATAGGCGTAGGGGACATTTCAGCGTGGGGGGGCATAAATGATACATTTACCCGAAAATATTTTGTCATCCTGCCGAAATCTTCTGAAATTTCTCGTTTCCTTTTGCTTGAAAGATCTGACGACCTTTTTGTTCGGGCAAGTCTGATTTTTCGGGCAAAAAGACCCGAAATGTTTTTCAAAAAGGTAAATTTTTAAAATTTTTTTTATTTATCCGGGTCTGATTGCCCGAAAAATCAGACTTGCCCAAAATTTGGGGGGCATTTGCACTAGCTTTCTGATGTCCAGTTCGTATGCGTACATGTTATAGCACCCTTCAAGCTATCTACTCAGAGGCGCTCCCGACTACAGCGCGGACACTGCATCGGAATTTCGCGCAGAAGCGCTGAGCAATTGCGAGTGAAGGACTTGCCCAAGGTCCCTACGTGGCGACTTGAGGTAGATTCGAACCTGCAACCTTCCGGCTGCATGGCAACGAACATATTACCCACTACACCACTGCGCCCCACAATCTTAACATCTAAGTGGCTAACATTCTAAAACTCTAAGCCTAGTAACTGTAAAGACGGAAATGACTTCCTGACGCCGCATCGGCAAGAATCATTTGTAACCTAATAACTTAATACCAAAAGTAGTATTATAGAGAGAAAAAAATCAAACTCACTTCAAGCTGTAAGCCAAGCTCATTAAGAATTCTATGTACAGTAAGCCTAATAGTAACTGGGAGTGGCTTTTAGTGCTGGTTAAGGTATTGGCAAACAATACAATATTTATAATTTATAGCCTACAGCCTTAGAGCTCGATGACAATTCCAATGATGTTAACAGCGTTCAAAATGATAAGAGTCCACTGTAAACACTGTAAAGCTGACATAGCGCATTAAGATAGAAACTGTGAAATAATTGTCACTGAAAACTTACCTTTTTATTTCCGAATTCAACTCCATTTATGTTGACATAGGAATAAGAACCTATTCTAGATTTGTCAACATGAAGAATATTGAAAGGATTCTCCGAATGAAATATTTGTTTCTTGGTTGATTCCATTTCGTCCTGCAGGGGATAAATTCCGAATTTCGCCAGACATCTTCCAATTTCGACGTCCTCAAATCCACCATCTGCTCGACATTCACTTGGATGCAAAGTTCTATTTTCTACTAGCAACTTGACAGCTGGGTTGCTAATGACGTAACCTGCTCCTCCAGAATTATACCCTTTCGGCAGGATTTTTGTGAATAATCTACCCAGGCACAAATGCGAAATCGAATGAAACCTTGATAAAATTCGTTGAAGGTTTTCTGTAATGACGTAAGTGTCGTCATCAGCCTTGAGAAAGTAATCCGCTTCTGCACCGTATTTGGTATAGCTGTAATTCAGAGCTCCAACAGTCTTTGCTGTTAGATGGTCCCGCCCATCCGGAACATTTAAACCTATTGCATTCGGTTCTTTGCAGATTGACTGTGAAGTGCAGCCCTCGATTTTGGTATAGAAATAAAATGCCTTGTGACATCGCCTAGCCCAAGTGTTCTTCACTGCTCTCCCTTTTGTTCCCCAATTGGAAGCTGTTGTAAGAATCATGCATAATACTACACACAGACAGAACTTACAAACGCTAAAGACCGATTTATGTGGTTTTACTGGATGTAGGCCTATTCTGTAGAAAGAAATTGAAGGCTGTTGCAATAATTAGTTTAGCCTGCATGACTTTCTGCTGGATGGAAAAATGGAGAGACGGAGGATAGACCAATACCGAGGATCTATAATTATAATCTTAAAATTCATATTGTGCTTTTAGATTATTATTGGCATGTTTAGCTAACACTGTAGTGATAGGCCTATAGCTCGTTTGATACATAATCTAGGCTACTTTTAGATTTTTCAGTTTAAGTTCAAAGTAGGCCACTGTCGAAAGTCGAACTAACCTAACTTGCAAGGCATTCGTCTTCCCGAATTCCAGTTCCATAAACGATTTACCTGTAAAGTATAATTATTAAAAGCCATTTCGTCACTTCTAGTTCTAATCGGGGCTTTTTTAACGTGCAGTTGTACACAAACTGTGCAGTTCTAAATGGATTTGTGCAGTTTTAGAAGGACTTTTGTACATTTAAAACTAGCAAAAATTGGTCATTGTCCTCCGATTGGAAGTAATTTACCACGGAGGATGGAAAGGAAAAGAAGGAGTTGTGCAGTTCTAAAAAGTCCTTAAAACAGCCCTGGTTCCAATATCTTTCATCAAAAAATTAATGTTTCAGTGGATGCCAGCAGAAAATTGACGGCGGTTCTGGCTAGTTTTTTATGAAAGAGCCGGAACATTGTTTTTGCAGGCCACGTTTTGCAGTTAGATTTATCTTCGAGGCATCACCAGTTTAGGATATAAACTAATTATTTCATCGCCTATTCTAAAGTTCGACAAGAAGCAAAAGTATGGGGTGCTCCAAAAAGTTCTTTGACCTCCTACATTTTTATTTGGTGAATGTGAGTTAGTCTATGACAGCACTATAGTGCCGACGTAACAAACATCTACGCATTGCTCCACCTCCCGGTAATGACATAATAGACCTATAAAATGGACATAAATTATATCAATGCCTCAAGTATACCAATCAATCGATCAATCAATAAATCAATCAAATGGTCTATTTTGAAAACAAATCTAACCACCGAGGCACATAGTTATTTGAAACGATTTTTCGTTTTTTATTCGCTCCCCAATAGTCATTAAAAAAATCTAGCGTTTTATTTCGTTTTTTTATGTAACGCAATTGACTTATTTTTTGTCTCTTATTATTTTCCTTAATTTTTTTCCTTGGTATTCCTTACGTTTTTAGCCCAATCTCAAGGTTTCAGCCAACTGATGTCATTATTTAATTGTTTAACGTCATCATTAAAGAGATATAAATTATAAGTAGTATAAGTAAACAAGGGTTTTAATTCTAAAATGCAGTTTAAGCTGTAAAAGTCACACTATTTTCTATTTAGGTTTTTTGTCGTCTTTTCGGTTTTTTTCGAATAAAACGACATTTTCCCCGTTTTTAAAAATTCCGTTTCCATCGGTTTTTTTACATTCCTTTTTGTGCAGTTCTGCACATCGAGCAGAACTGCACGAAAATATAGGCTACAATAATGATAATTTTCTTTTAGCTTATTCAACAATCCAGTTTACCGGTTACAGTGTACAATTGTGCAAGAGAAACAATTTAGGCCAACAGGAACTCAGATTAGACAATACACGAATCTTAACTACCAGCAGGACAGACAGCCTGCAATAATCGGCGCTAATAGCAGCCTACAATGCATGTCCAGCGTCCGCCTTCTATGGGCGCGAACTCGTTACCTCTTGCTCTCTATGCCAGCATGTTATCCATTTCTCTATCCCCCACACACCTACACGGTTTACATGCATATCAGCAATAATAAAAGAAGCCTTAAATGGATCAAGAATCCCGCAAGCTGGGGACATCAACGTACCAGTTTATTTATTAGATTTATCCAGGGTGGCTAGACTGTTCAGAAAAAAATAATTTTGCATGAATCACATGCATAGGGTCTTAAAATGTGACATTTATGCACACAATAATTGTGTGCATAAATGATAAAATAATGTCACATTTTGGTATGTTAATTATTAACCTACCAAAATTCTACGTCCTTATCTCAATGGCAAATGACCTCTTCAAATAGTGTGAAGAAAAGCGATATTTGTAAAAAATTCTGTTATTCTTTAGAAAATATATTATCTGCTATTTCTCAGCTTTTCCAATCCATGTTACTGTTATTCCATAAATACTTATCTTACTTTATTTTCTAATATTATTTATTTATTGTTCTAGTAGGCCTAGGCATTATCTATAATTTATATTAAATGCTGATTGATGACGCTATTTATTGCGTAACCTGGACAGAAAAATCACACATCAGGCATTTCACAAAGTTGCCCCGGCCAAAAGGCAGTGGGTAGGCCTATCAATGTCAATGATCCTATTCTGTGCACAACCTCTGTATGAGGCTCAAAGACCAGCTCCTCCATTGAGCAAGGCATTATAAATGAATTCTGCTCTGAGACAACTCTTGTTCATTTCGATGGTACGCTGCTGCCAGGTGATGAGAGTGCTAATGCTGATCGCATGGTGGTTGTTGTGTTTGGCTTAGGAATTCTAACCATTCAAAAGTGCCTGGCTCTGAAACTGGTTTCTTGATGAGGAATAAAATTGCTGAAATACTAAGAGATGAGGAAAGGAGTATCAAAATGGTTGTCTTGGTTGACACAATCAGTGGTAACACAGGAGTTCACAGTGGCACAATAGGCGTTATTCAAAAGGTCTTTGACAAACGCCTATTATTCTTGTTTGCAGACATCACAGGTCTGAATTAATTGCAGCATGCAGTTTTTGATTTACTCTTTGTCTCCAATGGGCTTCGAATTGCAGTTTTCGCCAGGTTCAGACGTCAGTTGCCTCTGACTGACCATAACAAATTTGTTTCTCTTTGTAAGGATACAAAAGGCTGTTCTCTGGATTACAGTGAGAAAGTATGGCTATAGAGCAGAACCATCAAGCTGTAGTTCAGCTTTATGTGAGGTGATCCATGTTGGTGATGTTGACAGCATCCAATTCAGTCGAAATGGTGCATATCAAAGGGCATTTAATAGTGCTTGAAGATACATCTCTGTATGTTGAGACATGGTTCACTGCACCCATCACCTGGGATGCTATTTACAATAATTATATGAATGCTATAGGCCTACAACATGGAACAATTTCATAACATTGAGACCAAAACTTCAGATGTATCCATTCACAAAATGAAAAGGCTTCTCTTGTATATATGACAAGGTCTTAGCTGACGAGAAGAAACCGTTTCCGCATGATGCAAGCCACAGATGAAAACTGATGAAAGGATTGTTGATCCAATAACCTTCAGGACATTTCAGGATAAAATTTTAGCCGAATTCATGACACAGCAATCGATGCATCTGTTTGCTACCCCAAAGTCGGACAAGATTAATTTTTCTCTCTTATGATCCCAAAATGTGCATTAGACGAGAAAGTTATTGACAATGACATTCCAAGAACACCGTTGCTGCACTTTCTATTATTAGGCCTAATGACTTTGGTGGGCGTGCAGTAAAGTTGGCAACTAATTTTAACTTTGCCCTCACACATCAGCTCGTCTTCCAAGTAACTGAACACCACCGATAACCTACTGCTACGCCACAGATTTTCACTCTTCAGTTACAGTTAGACATTATTTTGATATCGGAAACATAGACGCAATTATACTTTGTATTGTTTCACATTACTGCAACACTTTTTCATGCTTGACCAGCTTCATTGGCTTCCCTTATTGCTCCGATTCAACTCAAGGTTTCTGGCACTAATTTACTTGCCGAGCTACCAAGCACCTATGTGACCTCATCCGTCTGCTGACCTCTGTCACTTCTCTTCGCCCGCTCCGCTCCTTTGACTGCCATGATCTCCTCCTCCCACGAGCTGTAGGACCACCTTTGCTCTCAATGGCCTGCACTGTAGAACCAGTTTCCTCCTTTAACGCGTTTCTCCTTGGCCAATGCCCCTTTTCATTATCTTAAAACCACTTGCTATACTCTCTTGGTTTAATGCACTGGGAGCGCCTCTGATTGGTGTGCGCTGTGAGAGGCGCTATATAAATGTATAGATATGATACAATACAATGTCTTGTTTGCTTACTGTACACTGTAGCCTATTGTGTGGCAGTAAATGATACAATGCATTATATTTGAGATTTTTAAAAAATTTACGAAAAATCGCACTTTTTGAAAACTTCACTAGCTTTGAGAGGTCACTTAACATGGTCCCAAATCCATAAAATTTCACAGAGTGGTTCATCACACCAAATGTCACAAATCCAGAGGGTATGCGGCATGATTATTTGAAATTATTTTTCCCCATAGGAAAGCTGAACACTCTAAGGGTGGCCTTAACAAAATCTTACCATTGCAAGACACACAGATATCAGTGGAATAATGACAAAGTAGGCCCTAAAAGACAGAAAGATACATATAGTAACGGTTAAAAAAACCCACATAGGTCTACAGTTTCGGACCGTCGGTTGCTTTGGAAGCATGTGAGCAGTTGCAATAGTAGACATTCTCTCTGCCTCTATATCAAAATAGAACAATAATGAGAAACAGGTCAATAAGTAATTTATTTAATATTTTTTATTGCTCACAATACAAAATTAATGAATGTGAGAATAGACTAGAAAAATAAGGCAAAGATAAGACATAAAAAATACAATTCAAACCTAACAAGAGGAATCACATAGGCTAAACTGGAAGGCCTACTCGACTTTCCCGCAATAACTTCCTGAAAAATCTATGCCTAATAAAATTTCAATATTTCCATTTATAATTAACACACATATTCTGCAAGATAAATCTACAAATTTTCTTTGTGCTTAATCAATATGTCGACGAACATTTAACCTCTTAAGATCATAATAGTGCACATTAAATAGCTAAGAATGTTAGAATACTAACCCATATGCCTTACTTGCTGTCACGAAACATTACCTCATCCACCCATAGCCTACCGGTTTTATTAATAAATTACCAAACCAGGTTGATGAGACTGCGTATAGTACAAACGAAGACTGCTCATTTTGTTATCAATGGCATCCAGGCCCGCATTAGGGTGCTAAGGGTGCCGCAGCACCCGGGACCGCAGTTTTTGGGGCTCGCATTTTTGGAAATGATAAAAAAATTAACGAGATTGCTGCAACATTAATAGGCCAATATGAAGTCATTGTCGACGAAATTTGCAATATTTTCACACACGTCAGATTTATCAGCTCAAACTAACAATAATTTATTTATGAATTGGTTGAAATCGCAGACACTTATTATTTTTACTATAAGACTTAGTTCTAACTTTGGAAAGTATGACCTCTCAACAGTGATGTCATAAAGAAAGGCTACGCAGTTCTGTCATTCTCACTTGCCTCTTGAAATGAGATAAATAAACCGGTAGTTCAAGAAAGTTCAATGGCTGACTCCTAATTTCTTACACCTATTATAGTTTGTTATCTTCAATAGCTTTCTGCCTCTTTATTATAGACAGGTTAAAATGTCTGACGTCGCCATTCTTCTCGACGTTGGACCATTCATCGAGCTTTCCATATCCAAAGCCCTATTGAACCATCATTTACAGCTACTGCTTACCTGGAATTTATGCAACATAAGATCGATGCTGTCCGACCTCCAACTGAAGGCGCGCTACCACCGACTTTCCCTCCAACTGACTGCAGGATGTCTCAACTGAAACCGTTTTCCACAGAAGACCTTCGCCAGTTGTTGCTGTCTTCGCCATCTAAGTCATGTGAACTCGACCCGTTGCCTTCATTTCTCATCAAGGATTTCGTGGATGATCTTCTGCCGTTTTTGTTGTTACTTTGTAATACTGCATTGGGGGATGGGGCCCTTCCTTCTTCTCAGAAGCGGGCTATTGTTTTGCCTTCGCTTAAGCGTAGTGGTCTTGATGTCAATGACATGGCCAATTATCGACCGATTTCGAATCTATCTTTCTTGTCAAAGATAATCGAGAAATATGTATCGTTGCAGCTTATTAGTCACCTTGAAGCAAACTCCCTAAATGCCCAAGCAACAGTCAGGCTTTAGAAAATTTCATTCCACTGAATCTGTTTTAACACGCATATTAGTTGACATGTGTGCTGCTGTTGACCAGGGGCATGTAACACTCCTTGCTTTATTTGATGTGAGTGCGGCCTTTGACACCGTCGACCATGACATTCTTCTAGAGCGCCTTGAAACGTCGTTCGGTGTCATTGGCCGCCCACTGCTGTGGCTGCGGGCTTTTCTTTCTGGGCGCAGCCAGTCAGTGGTTTTTGGTTCTACCCGATCTGATTGGTCCAGGGTCTCCTTTGGCCTTCCACAAGGTTCTATCCTAGGGCCTTTGCTTTATGTTTTGTACACTTCTGACTTAAATAAGATCCTGTCTTCTGTGGGGGTTGCGGCACATCAATATGCTGATGACACTCAGGCATACGTCCAGGGGCCAGCTTTAGAGGCTATCTCACTAGTTGAGAAAATTCTCATGACCTCGGAAACAATTAGCGAATGGATGTCGTCCAACCGCCTCAGGCTTAATCATGGAAAAACACAGTTTATTTGGGTTGGAAGTCGCATGCACGTTTCTAAAGTTGATATGCAAAATCTGCAACATTGCTTTCCTGGCATGACTTTTTCTACCTCTGTGCGTGATTTGGGTGTGACCTTGGACCAGGAATTGATCCTTTCTGATCACGTGAGAAATGTATGTCGCACTTGCTTCTACCATCTTCGTCAGATTCGCTCGGTGCGTCGCTCTCTTACAACTAAAGCCGTCACTACTCTGATGCATGCATTTATTTGCACAAGAGTTGACTATGGCAGTGCCATTTATGCGGGCTTAACTCTTTCACGCATTAACAAGTTACAATCTGTCCTTAATGCTGCAGCTCGCCTGATTGGTGGCATTCCAAAGTTTGGGCACATATCCAGTTTTATATGGAAGGAACTGCACTGGTTGCCTATGCAAAAACGTATTGAGTTTAAGATTCTAATGCTCATGCGTAATTGCCTAACAGGTCAAGCTCCTATCTATCTTATGGAACTTTGTTTGCCTGTGCTATCCATTCCAGGCCGTAGATTCCTTCGCTCTGCAACGCATGGTGACCTGGTTGTTCCTATGGCTCGATCTTCCACAGTGCTGCATAGAAGTTTTGCTATAGTCGGTCCGTCTTTCTGGAATAAGTTACCTATTAGTCTCCGTAATGAACTTCTTTGTCTTTCTTTGCCCCTTTTCCGCTAGCGTTTGAAAACCATTCTCTTTGATTATGGTTTGGTGTCAGGTCGGAAGCGCCTCTGAGGAGTTCTCTTGAAGTGGCGCTATATATGTAACGTCCTATGAGGCCGCTACAATTTAACCTCCTTTTAGGCCGCTCGGCGTACTTACTTATTAATTTGCGGCCTTGCTAAATTTGCGACCGGCCTTCGGTTTTAGCCGCTTTTAGATCTGACCTTCGGTGCAGTACTTCGCTGCAACAGAAAGTGTCGCAATGCGACACTCTATTTTTAGATTCGGCCAACGCGTAAGTCGCTGATTGGTTGATCCGGATCACGTGACCGCTTCCAACGCCGAAAAGCGCAGTCGACTGGAGGTTTTCATCGGAGTGAGAGCTCGGCTCGGGAAGATCAGAAATTCCGTGTATTTTGGGTCTAAAAATGCTGAATGTGTGGCTGATTGCCTGATTTCATGAATAAGAATATACCGTTGACTAAGCGACTGGTTCTGGCACAGTTGCAGCTGATTCTGTGTGAATCTTTGTTGTCATATATTCCAATATTCGGACAAGAAATCTTCCGATCTTCTTTTCATATTCGAATGCGAGTGTTGGTCAAATTGCACGGAAAGACCAGGAAAGTATCAACTAATCTAATTGCTCCATAACAGAATCCGAAACCAAGTGTAGTTAATTAATTAGATATTAATGTTCATTGATAATAAGAATTGAAACCTAAGTTGATATTGAATATCGGTTGAAAGCTGCAGACCGAATTATGATTCATTATATCTGACTGTTAGTTATAGAGCGTGATTACTAGAAATAAGGTTGTGCACGCCTGTTGATTATTTACGGAGATTCTGCTGACTTTGAAGACATATTGCATAGTTATTGAAGAACAATATCTAGGCCCAATCACAGATGTTAATTGTCAGTAACGCTTATTCATTATACTCGGTTGAATTGTTTAATTAAATAAATCAAATCTGACGTTAATAAATAACTGAATAATGGAAACCTCTATAAGGTCTGAGGATCACTCTGATGAGGAATTAGAGGAATGCATAACTGAAGGGGAGAAGGGAGGAACCCCTGACCGTCTTGATGAATTAGAAGCAAAGGGTAAACAAGTTGGGGAACTTTTACTAACTGTGTCAGAAACCCTGGGGATGTTTATGGAACGACAAGAGTCCCAATTCAAGAGCCTTAGTCAAGAGATAAGCCACTTACAAGAGCAACACCACCGGGGTAGTCTTTCCCGAGAAGAAGGTGAGGTAATGAGGGAAAAGAGAAGGGAAGGGTTGATCACATCTAAGGATTGGGGATTTATACAATCTGTTGAAGGGGATTCGAACCCAGACGGTCTTCAGTTAGAGGAAGCCGTCGTTCCCAGACCGGGAACCGCAGACATATGTCGCCACTCGACCGAAGCCATTCCTGGTACCGATGAGAGACATCCCCGTCCTGAGGTGGAAGACCCAACCCTAAACTACGACTTTACCAGAGGGAAATCAATGGATCCCGTAGATCTTACCTACTTAGATGGATCTGTAGTCTTACCTGACAATAGAGAACCCCTTCAACAGTGCGGCGCCTCGATTGAAATCCCAGGGCGGGCTCCTACCACTTGGGAGGCTGAAGAGCAATACCAGGGGTGGGACCCGAGGTCACGTGGGCTTCTTTCGAGGTGGGGGCAGGCCGTTACATATAAATGTTCAATTATAATTACAATTACAATTACATTAAATTTTGTCATCATACAATCCAGAATCATCTATCATGGTCCTCCTCTTGTTCGCTTCCCTTTCGTTTTTCCTTCAATGACCGTTCGTGAGTCTGCCCTAAGCCTATGCTTTTTCAACGTCTTTTGCCTCTCTTTTACAGTGTGTAGCCTACTTTATAGGGTGGAGTGAAAAAACCGAAAATTGGAATTCCGAAAAGTAATAGCAACCAAAAGTTGCCCAATAACATGGGGGTCAAGAAAAAAGGATACCTTATATTATATACAAACAGACTGGAGGCCTTCGAAATGAGAACAATGAAGAAAAACAATTGAATGGAACATATCATATTAGCCTACTATTAAATTTTAGCAAATGACGAATGTCGTTCGTTCCTTGACTTCCTTCTGTCACCGTAGACCTAGGCTACTAGTGGCTGAAACTTTGCCTGAGAAAAAATACACCATAGGAAAAGCATCCTTAGGCTTTACTCATTAGTAAACATTGGTATAATTATGTGCCTTGTGAATCGGCGAGTGACAGAAGGGGCGCGCAAAGATATCACAGCACCCGGGCCCGCAGTAGGCTACTCTTAATGCGGGCCTGGGGAGCGCCTTTGAGTAGAGAGAGCTTGAAGGGGCGCTATAACAAGTGCACATAGGGCCTACACACAAACTTACTTTTTTAAATAGTCGATTTAAATCGACGACAGGAAGAATATTAAAATAATTATTGCCCTGGAAAAAAGGTAACTAATAACGCAAATGTGACGCAAGCGTTTTACTTTGCGGAATTTTAGGCAAGACAAACGTTCTGTGTTCGGGAGTAACTTCCTGCTTGATAGCCTAGCTCATCTCAAGCACACACTATTTAACCGTGTGCATAAACAGTATCAAACGCAAGAGATAGAACAATGCGAAAATGATAAAGTCCATGGGTGACAATGTGGCCTATGAGTATTCATTGTCATAACTGTTTAAACACTTATCCTGCATGTATGTCCACGTGTATGCATGCCCAAAAGTCACTGTAGTCACTTGAGTAAATCGTTCAATGTCAAGTTCTGTTATCTGCAGTGATCTACACATGTATTATAAATCATACGAGAGTTTACAACCTTTCCATTAGTCACTACAATTCAAACATGAGGATACGTGAGAGAACGTCGGGCCTAGAGCCTACACACTGTAGACAATGCGCGTCGACGCCGCAGCATTATCAGAATATAGCCCTAGCAGACCAACATAGGCCCACTTAGGTTTTGCGTATTTCTTTCAACGTAGCGGGACACTAAAGAGTCGTCAGATAATTGCAACGAAGTCAGGGATACCACTCTGAATTTTGAAACAGGTCAGATCCGGTCGAAAAAAGGCTAGAAAACGCTAGATTGACATTTTCTCTCGAAAATGCATGGATTTTTCCATTTTCCCGGCTTGATATTTCCGACGACCTTTTTTAAGTTATCCGATGGTTAAAATTTGCTCCCATTTCCTTCCCGATAAGATTTCTGATGACATTTAAAAAAGTTTTTCGCTTCAAAATTTACAATTTGTGGTCCAAATTCAAAAAACATTTCGACTTTTTACTCGTCTTTTGTGCAATTTCATCTTTAAAAGTCTATTTTATGTATAAAAAGTCGGAAAAACCGCCGTGAGAAAAAAGACTGGATCCTGACAGAAAAAACCTAGAAACCTATACAAGACCAAAAACACCTAGATCTAGGTGGAAAAAGCTATGAGTGCCATCTCTGAACGAAGTTATTTGACATATTTGACAGAAAAAACCTAGAAACCTAGAGAAGACCAAAAACACATTCTTTTTGACATATTATTTTTAAGCCTACTTACACGTGAGCACATTAGCCTAGCCACGATATCACATAAGCTTACATAATAATAAAATCTGTGAGTCGATGATTTAGTTAAAGGGCCTGCGTTGTAAAATAACACGGAAATATGCTGTTCATTGTCATGCAATCTACATCTGAGGCGGATGTGAAAGCTTCAGACTAAAGGGCGCACGATTGTTAGTGCAAAGGTTATCACAGTGCAATCAGGGTTAAGATCTACAAGGGTCCCATTTGTAATTGGCAACGCGATATTAACACAGGCCAAACTCGCTAAAGTCTCGTTCTGAGTCGACATAAATAGCCAATGCCAAGTTTCACTAAAGAATTCGTGCTTCTTGCTGCTCATAATGACTTTGATAGAGGTAAGGTGGCAGTATTCTTATCCACAAATGTATAATATTATGTAGGTGCTATAAAAGCTAAATTGAACTCCTGATAGGTATTTTATTATGAGTGGCGAACTAATAATTAATATGCTTAACTTAATCGACCAGTAACAGACATCAACAGGCCTACCCTAAGAAATTAAAGTAGATAAGAGGTTCTCAACCTTTTTCCACTCGCGACACACCTAAACTAGAAACCAAATTTGGCAACACACCATGCATGCAATCGTCAAACATTCGTGCTTCTTGTCAATATTTTTGAAATCAAAATCGGCCTATGTCAAAGTTAAAATAGCTTTTCTATTTTAAATTGTACTCTACCAGAAGAATAATAAATTACTCAAATATTGCCAAATTTAATAACCTGCTGGAAAATGTTGACTGGTCTGAAGTGATGTTGCATTGTGATGCTGGCAAGCCTTGTGCAGCCTACACGCACTTTATTGAAGTTTATAAGTGCATTATATGACTTATCATTTTCATATAATGTGCTTACTACTAAGAACAACCACATTTTAAAGCAACCTTGGATGACTTATGATTTACTGAAGTCCTGTAAGAAGAAGTCCAGACTTTACTCAAAATATTTACAAAATCCTACTTAAGACAACAAAAAGGCTTTCACAAAATTTCGAAACGTCTTTAAAAAAACTAAAACTGCTGCCGAAAAACTGTACTACTCAAATAAATTCCATGAATGTAATAACGATCTGAAAAAAACTTGGAGAAATATTAGATTGCTGTTAAACTGTGGTAGTAAATCGGTCAATAGCCTACGGATGTATTGTATTTAATGGTATAAGCACCTCTGATAAATCTGAAATTGCTAACAGGTTTAATGATTATTTTGTAAACATTGGTCCTGATTTGGCCTCAAAAATCGATATACCAGGAGACCAGCCTACAATTGACAAATTTTTGACTGACTCCCCGTGTGCCTCTATGGGCCTCTTAACTATAACTGAAAAGGATGTTACTGATGTGGCTGACCAAATACGGGTTTCCGCAAGTTGTGGAGTGGATGAAATTGACCCTGGAATTGCTAAAGCTACAATTAAAACTATAGCGCAGCCACTTGCAAGAATTATCAATTCATCCTACACCTCGGGGAGTGTTCCAACAGACTTTAAGATTGCCAAAATTGTTCCTCTTTATAAATCTGGGGGAAAAAGTAAGGTAAAAAATTACAGACCAATCTCGATTCTTCCATACTTTTCTAAATATTTTGATAAAATCATGCACAATAAGCTAATGGTATATCTAACTAAAATGAATCTGTTATCACCTAGCCAATATGGCTTCCGTAAGGATCATTCCAAGTTTATGGCATTATTAGATATGCAGTGTAAAATTACCGACACAATAGATAATAATGAATTTTCTCTATGAATTTTTTTTCGATACTGTTGACCACAAGATTCTCTTGAAAAAAACTTGAGCATTATGGAATTAGGGGTGTTGTTTTGAACTGGTTTTCTGATTACCTTACAAACAGATCTCAGTGTGTTTGCTTTAATGGCTCATTATCTGGAAGTAAACGTATTACCTGTGGGGTTCCCCAGGGATCCATATTGGGGCCATTGCTATTCTTAATTTATGTCAATGACTTATCAAAAACCTCAAGAATACTCCATTTGTGCTGTTTGCTGACGATGCTAATGTTTTTATCTCGGATAAATCTTTGGAGTCTCTGTTTAAAAGAGCCAACTGTGAGCTTAAGCTAATCTCTTCTTGGTTCAAAGCAAACAGACTATCTCTTAATATTGAAAAGACTAACTTTATAATTTTCCGTTCACATCGCAAATCTTTGGGCCCACCCCCTCATGATTTCAGGATTACTATGGATGGGAAATCTATCTGTCAAGTTTCATCCTGTAAGTTTTTAGGTGTGTATATTGACCAGCATTTGACATGGAGGGACCACATTAACCATATATCTAGAAAAATTGCTAAAAACACTAGTATATTGTCTCGTGTAAGACATTGCTTACCCATAACTTCTTTAATTGGTCTGTACTATGCCCTAATTTTCCCATACTTATCATATTGCATTATTGCGTCGGGTTCTAACTATCACTGTCGCTTGAATGCATTGGAAATCCTTCAGAAACGTGCTATCCGTGTGACATTTGGTCTGCTCTGGAGTTCAAGCACAAAACCTACATTTCTTAAGCACAAAATTCTACAGCTATGTGATATTACTAAATTGCAAATAGGACTGTTTATGTTCAGGTATCATCATCGTATGTTGCCTCCCAACTTTGATGGATTCTTTTCCCTTGGCTCTTATATCCATTACCATGACACTAGGTTATCTAATAGTTATCGATGTGCCAGCGAAAGACTCAATCTTAAGCAATTCTGTATCAAATGCACTGGCCCACCGGTATGGAATTCTCTTCCCGGGGATATAAAAACTGCTGTATCCATCAAACATTTTAAAAACAAACTAAAGTACTTTTTATATATGTGTAGGCTATAATGGGGATTTAAACAAAGTTTATGGGAATGCCTCCTTACCGTCTGAATGAGATATACATGTATGCTTGAGCTTATGATGTTCTCAGGTTTTTGCATTTGCATTAATTAATAGTGTGTGGCCCTATGTTATTCTGCTATTCTTGTGTACCGCTTCATATTCAACCCAACCTTATTTATGTGTTATTGGTGTCTTCTTATCTTGATGGAATTTTTGATTATCCACATTTACCTATGCAAGAATTAAGTTTTGTAAATGAGCCAGCCGAGTTTAAGCGGGTCTTTTAGACCTTTGTCGGCTGACTCATTGACCTGCACTAACATTAAGTTTATAACAATTCCTCGTTGAAGTTTTGTTGTTGTTAATGTCTGTTAACGTTATATTGAATGTTGATATGACATTGCAAGTCAATAAATGAACAAATAAACAAAATGAAAAAAAATTCTACTGAATGGAAATGTTTACACTGAATATAAAGTATATACTGTCTAGTTTCTAAAGATTCAAAAGTGCTAAATTCCACCTATTGAAATCTACGATTCCACGTCGTTTTGTGGCACCAATTGTGTTTTTTCCTGAATGTTCGTTGGATCGTAATATTATAATTAGGCTATAAGACTTATAATATAGTGAATAGTTATAGCAAGACGCTTGAGGATCGATAGGTTTTGTGAGTGCAATATCAGGACATTCAGCTGCGTAGCAACTTAGCTAGGGTCCCTGGACACTATAAGTATAATAGCTTGTGGCCTTACCCATTGACGAGACTAACGAATGAGCATGAGAGGATAGTTATATAAATCTAATTTTTAGGTAGAAAAGCATGAAACGTATAATCAATTAAGCTATCGCCATCCACATAGTCCAAGCCACCCTGACTGATCATCAAAGACTTCAAGGCATATCAATTTCAAGAACGAAACGAGCATGTGAAACACACATTCAAGTGCAGGTGAGCAGCGTATTAAATTACAGGTTGAAGATTTTGGGACGGTCAAAACTTTGAACTTCTTACAGATAGTAGAACTGCAACGTAAGTCCCAAACTGAGATTGATACTGAACAATCGAAACAAAATCATGACTTTCAGAAGACAAAACAGTGCACAGAGAGTCTCATGGTTGTAAACGGCATTGCCGAGAGGGGTGTTAAACTCATTCAAGAATTCAAATCATCCATCACTAAAAATGAATGGGAGAAATACCTAACGCAGGTTGTATCAGTTCCATGACGAAAACAAGTAAGCTTATGTGTTTAGGCAAACTGCTGAAGCTCCAAAAATCGGAAACCCCCTAAAACTGTTGCGCATGCAGAACATGTTCAGCATAATTATGGCTGGCATAGCTACCGGTATACTTTTAAAAATTATTTTAAGACAAAATTATTAACTTTATATCGGTATTCAGTAGATCTACATGTATATGACACTCAATCTTTTACAGTCTACGATGGTCAGTTTATTTCTTTGATCTAAATTATAAAAGAGTTCTTGTCCATTATACTTCAAATGCTATGATTTGCTTATTTTTCGCCATTGCCATGAATGGTGAAAAGCCAGGAGCATAGAACTACCACTCAATCGGGCTGAAATTTTACACTTATTCACTACAAAGGCAATTTAACAAAATGAAAGTTTACCATCAGCTGAATTCGAAAAAAAATTTTGAGAGCCACCATACTCTACAGGGTGGGCAAAAAAGACCCCCTTAAGATTTTTGCCAATATCTTCACCAAAAGTAAGAATTTCGAAATGAAATTCTACAGTCTTAAAGACAAATCATATTTACACCAGATGGCCAGATTTCATTAAAATATTTTAAACAGAACAAAAGTTATACCACTTTTAGTGAAGTCACCCACCGTTTTTTGACGATTCAAAAATCCGACGCAACAAAAAGTAACAGAAAATCAACTCAATTATTCGGGCCAATATCCTGGCCAGAAATAAGAATATCGAAATGAAATTTTTCGCGATTAAATACAATTCATATCCACACATGATGGCCAAATTTCATCAAAATATTTCAAACAAAACAAAGGTTATATCACTTTTAATGAGGCCACCCCCATTTTTTTGACGTTTCAAAGACGTAGCGCAGCAAAAAGTTGCAAAAACACGATTTTATTAAGTCTCCTCTCAAATAATTGTAATCAAATAGCCTTCATATTGCCAGGTGATCATTATTATTACTATTTAAAAAATATACAGGGTACCAGCGTAGCTGCAAGTTACTGAGAAGTCACTTAGCAAGATGACATCAAATTGGTAAATTATAAGGAATCTGTCAGATTAATCAACAGACTGGTCTATCAAGAACTTTGCAAAGAGACTCAAAAGAAGTTTTGGCACTGGTGGTGGGCACATTCAACACAAGCTGTGAAGCACTACCAAGTTCATTTGACAACAGTTATTTGAGACGAGACTTAATAAAATCGTGTTTTTGCTACTTTTTGCTGCGTTTCGTTTTTGAAACGTCAAAAACGGTGGTGGTCTCGCTAAAAGTGGTATAACTTGTGTTATGTCTGACATTTTTTTTTATGAAATCCGGCCTTAATGTGTAAATATGAATTGCCTCTAAGCCTGTAAAATTTCATATCGAAATTCTTACTTCTGGCTAAGATATTGGCAAAAAAACTAATTTTTTCTGTTTCGTTTTTGAATCGTCAAAAAACGAGGGGTGGCCTCACTAAAAGTGATCTAACTTTTGTTTTGTGTGAAATATTTAGATGAAATCTGGCCATCGTGTTTAAATATGAATTGCCTTTAAGACTGCAAAATTTCATTTCCAAATTCTTAATCCTGGTCAAGATATTGGCAAAAAACCTAGGGGGGTATTTTTTGGCCCACCCGGTACACTTTATAATTATTTTTATATTGTAAGAGTTTTTTTCAGTGCCACAGTAAGATGTGAGAGAACACTGTAGAGATATCGATGGACAGAGGAAAATAGAGAAGCTGCATTGCCCATGTGCAGTCCTGCACATGAAGGACTAACGTCTAAGGCACAGCACTGCGTCGGCCGCACTGCCGCCGATTTTTTTTAGTTGGCGCGCCGCCGTCGAAAATTTGGCGGCGCGCCGCCGATGTCACGTTGATTCGTTTATTTCTTTTCGTTGCGTTTTTCATTTCTTGCATAATTTCGCGAAAAAAACTGTTGCGTCAGTGCAAAGTATAATTTTTTTCTTATTTAGCCTACTTCGAATTTCCTGGCAACAATGCTATGGAGCCTATAATGCTACCTAGGCCTAGGCTATTCGTTTTGACTTTCGAAACAGTGCGCTTATCGTTTAGATATTTGTGGATTTTGTAATTCGAGTTGAATTATGGCGGCATCGAAGGTAAAAAGAACTCCAGGTAGGCCTAAGGGAATTGCTTTGCCACGTTTGCGTTCTTTCCTGATAGTCCGACCGTACGCTAGGATGGAACAGAACCGGTGTAGTGCGAAATACTATCCGGGCAACAGAAGCGATCCGGCCACGCTCACTTCGTTGCTAGGATGCGATTTCGCACGACTTACGTGCGAAATCTAATCCGTTGACAAATACGATCCGGGTGGCTTGATCAACCTTGTTAACAATAATAATATCCCGTTTATTCAGCATAACAACTCGGTGTGCAAAAACCTTTGTAGTTCACTCCTGTAAGTGTGATTGTGGGATAGTAACATTACGAATATGCATTACGTAAGTAAATTTATTAGAAAATGTGATTCTAAGGAACGAAGCGGTGTTAAGTACCTTTGCAGAGCGTAGCATATGCTATTTTTAGAATGGCAAATCCGTGTTGGTAAACAGAACTAATAATATTGATATTGCCCATTTAAAATTGTATTGTTCATAAATTAAGTGCGTCCTATGTTACGGGCACCTTATAATGATATAATCATTAGTTTTGCCTGTGTGCGACTGTTGGTATTCGTCTGATTGTTTGTGTCTGGATTAAGGTTATGACAACACTAACAAACTAAATTATGTCGTTCATTTTAAACACCTTTTTACCATTATCTCAGAAACCTATATAATAATTAACTGCAGTAGGCCTAGGTCATACATCTTGCAACTGACGAAACACTACAGTAACTGTTACTACCTCTGTAACTTGTGTGGGTTTAATCCCTGGCCTTTGGGGCCGTCCATAAAGTATGTCGCGCTCGAGGGGGGGGGTTAAGAAAGTGTGACAGTTTGTGACAGGGGGATCAGGCCATGTGTGACGTCACACATTTATTTATTTATTTATTTCTAATTCTTTTTTATATTTTTTTAGATTTTAATAGCTTTAAAAAACATTTACACATTTTTGAAACATTTGAATTAGTTTTATGTCAAAATAGCATGAAATGCGTATCCCTGAATGTGTTGTTCACGATTCCTCTCGCTAGGAGCGCTAGTAATGCAGCTGCGAAGTCTTGTTTTAGGCCCTAATAATGTATAGGCTTTCGGTGTTAATGTTGAAAAAATTTCAAAAGTGTGACGTACTTTGGGGGGGGGGGGGTCCGGGATTTGTGACAGTTTGTGACAGGGGGGGTCAAAATGGTCAAAAATAGCGTGACGTACTTTATGGACGGCCCCTTTCTTGGAACCCCACAGTGTTTTCATTGTCCACCCAAGCTATATAAATCAACGTCAGACCCCCAGACCACCCTCTTACTTTTCTATGATTCTCCTACTACAACAGTTCACACCCGTGACCCATCTCAACTCTTCAAGTTCTTAACCTAAACCACACTGCATCATCTCTTGAACTATCTGGTTTTTTCTTTCACCCTGGGCATTCCACTCAAAACTAAAGCATCGCCTGGTTGCGATTTGCCCAGGGTTGTTGTTGGAGTTCAACCCTCCCCCCCCCCCGTTAGGACGTACCCCATAATAAAGTTCTCATTAAGACCCACCACCTTAGCTTAGACTTTAGTCCTACCCATGCAGATCTGCACATCGGGCAACGCACTCTGTTTACCACAACCTCAACAGCATCTTTCCACGTCATCTCGATACATCACAGATCCTCTCGCACAGTATCCATCCAGTTCTTCCTTGGTATCCCTCTACTCCGTCTTGCCTCCGGGGTACAGATCGCTGCTTGTTTGGATCTTCTATTTTGATCCGTTAAGAATCTAAGTCCATAAGGGTGGTGAATTCTGATAAAGTTCTGATCAGTGTGCTTTGAGAAGAGAAAATTTAAAAAATGCAAGCACCCTCATCTCTTGACAAGATTTACATGACTTTCTTAACATTCAGGTAACTCCCAATTTGTGGCAGACAAACATTTCTACGCAAACACAGTATGTATGTATGCATGTATGTATAATTGTATATATGGCTTATATGCATGTATGGACGGATGGATGAAATACACGAAAAGTCCGGTATGAGCTTGGAGGCGCTAAGAGAGGCGATAAGAGAGAGGAAACACTGGAGAGGATACATCGTGACTGTCGCCAGAACTGACGGCACCAGGACTGGTGATAATTATATGCATGTATGTACGTATGTAGGCCTATGCATGCATGTAGCCTATGTTTGTAGAATTTTTTAATTGAGCGTCTATTCTGAAAATAATAATATTGTTCATGTTAACTTAACTTAAGACCAGATAATAGCCAAAAATAATTGCTGAGCATACATTGCATATCTTAATAAAATAGGTTGCTTGTGTATCGAATCTAAAAATAAGTATGCGACATTTGGCGCACTTATCCCACGACGCCTCGCCGCTAGCTCCCTCATTTAAAGGGCGCACCGTTGCCGATATTTGTATGCCGGTGTCACGAAATAAACACCTGATAAAAAGTTTCCCCCGAAACAGGGTTTTCGTAAACATGATGGACGATTCAGATACCATGCCTGGCTGAAACTCTGTAATGGAAGAAATTTCTTGAAGTAAAAGTAGGCTACATATATTTTCTTGTTATATAATCTGGCAACGTAAACTAACCGTTTAGCTTGCTATCTCTAAATTTGTTTGTTTGGCACGGCTGATTTTGAGATAATTATGTATTATCGTTTTTACATGTATATAAAAATTATGCATGCAATGAAGCACTTTTAACTGGTCTTGATGTTTTCGTAATTTGTGAATGATATTTTCAGTTTTTTAGAGACAGATAGACAGAGCTTTGGGATCAAGAATGACACGTTACACGCATTCGAGTCGCGTTTTTAAGTCCTACGTCTGTGTAACTCTTGTTGGCATGACGATGATAGTTTGCTTCACCATCTGGCAAAAAGATGTAAACAGACAATTGCCAGTTCATAGGACGAGAGTGAACTACAGTCAAGTCAAAGTCCTTCATCATGCAGCCAAATCGACTTCTAAGTCGGTTCTCGTAAGTCCGTCACCCGTTGATCCAAAAGACTTGGCGTCCATTCAGCGATATCATTCCGAAGAACGTCGTTTGTGTGAGCAGAAGATGGTTAACATGACTGAAAACGTCACTGAAGTCAATTGGTGTCCTTGCATTCCACCCGGTCTCCAAGGAAGGGTTTTCGTTAACATGATGGACGATTCAGATTGGGATCATATCGTCGAGACCGTTGGAAACGATGTTCTTGTAGGTGGAGAGTGGAAACCCCAGGATTGTGTTTCTCACACCCGTCTAGCGATTGTGATACCATGCCGTGACCGCGAACACCACTTACGAATCCTACTTCGTCACCTGATTCCCATTCTCATACGACAGCTTCTTCACTTCCGAGTGTTTGTCGTAGACCAACGATTTCCAGCGATCTTCAACAAAGCCGCCACTATGAACATCGGATTCATCGAGGCTGCCAAGAGGTTCTCCTTTGACTGTGTCATCTTCCATGACGTCGACATGATCCTTGAAGATGATCGGTGTCTGATGACCTGTGGGCAACAGCCACGCCACTTTGCTCAATCGGTCGACAGATTCAAATATCACCTGTGGCCAACTTTTGGCGGAGTTGTATCGATTAAGCCAGAAATGTTTCAGAAGATAAATGGATATCCGTTGAAGTATTTTGGATGGGGAGGAGAGGACGACGACATGTGGTCTCGCGTGGGTCAGGTTTCGAGTATATACAGGCCACCAGCGGCAATATCTCGCTACAGTACAATTCCTCATGGAAGAGACTCAACGAATCAGAAAAACCCCAAAAGATATGAAATAATAGCAATCGGATATGCAGAGAATGCGAATGGTTCATATGAAGGTCTCTCGGATTTGAATTACGAAGTTAATGATATCCAGCTGAATGCTCTTTTCACTCGCATCGAGGCTGACATTAACATAACAAAACTACCATCGTATCCTTCTCATCCCATTTCGCAATATAAACGATCAGCCGGACAATGCCTTGACCATGACGCCATCATGACGTCAGGTGCAATGTCTTGGAGTTCATGTCGCTTTGTGTGCGATACCTTTCCTGATAAACCATGCTTTGGATTTTCATATCGACATGGAATTTGTACTATCATTCGAACAGCCTGCATACTGACGTTGAAGGAAAATGCATGGACTTTTGTAATTGAGACCAAATTTAAATGAGGAACAGGACAATCACAGGAATATTTTAAAACCATGTAATTTATGTAATCTCATGTTCGTTTGATTTGAACTTCTCGGAACAAAGAAATATAGACCAAGACTAACTTTTTGACACTGTTGTGGAGTTGTTAGAGTGATAATGCAAAATGGTCTATTTATATCAAATTCGTTCTCGAAGATGTTCCCCAACGAGCTTTAGAATTAGAAAATGTCTAAAAACGAAATTTAACATAATCAATTTTTCGAAATGTTACAGGACAGTTGTAATAGTATTTTAAATACATTCAAATTAAGTTATTGCATGTTGACAATATTAAGCAGCAAACACTCGACTAAACATAAAACACACGAATTCCCAAAAGATATGAAATAAGAGCAATCGGATATGCACAGAATACGAATGGTTCATACGAAGGTCTCTCAGATTTGAATTACAAAGTCAACGATGTCCAGCTAACGCATTTTTCACTCGTATCGAGGCTGACATTAACATAACAAAACTACCATCATATCCGTCTCATCCCATTTTGCAATACAAACGATCAGCCGGGCAATGCCTTGACCATGACGCAATCATGACGTCAGGTGCAATGTCTTGGAGTTCATGTTCATTTCTGTGCGACACCTTTCCTGATAAACCATGCTTTGGATTTTCATATCGACATGGAATTTGTACTACAGCCTGCATACTGACCTTTGAAGGAAATGCATGAACTTTTGTAAAAGATACCCTATTGAAATCAAGCAGAAGACAACCTTAGGAAATGTTACATAGGCCTACCTGTAAATTCTGATGAGTCAACCATAGGTAACAATAGTAACAATAGTAACAATAGTAGACTATTTCAGACAGTTTCAACCTATAAATTCTATAGAGAGCACTGTTATGTACAATGAAGTTTTAGGATTTCAACAATATTATTGACTCTGAAATTGAGTTTCTCATGGATTGAACAATGAACACAGTCCTTGCAGGTTGATTATTTTGCCACAATGGTCTGATTGATGACTCATTATGCTGCAAACCAAAGCACCTCAATATTTATTGTATAGTAGCTGTACCCGGCCACGCGTTGCTGTGGCTGAAAAGAGCGTCCAACCATCCCTCCCTACCTAAATTCCCCTACTCTCCCTCTTTCCCTCCCCCTCCCCTTCCCCTCCCTTTTCCCCTCCCTCTCCCCGAAGTAATCGTATAACCCTGATGTGCCGCAGTTGGTAGCAGCAGCTGCGGCACACCTGATCTATATGAGATGCAAGCGTGAGTTCAGAGTCCGGGAGCACTCCAAGGTCACGCACCACCGAAGAAAAAGTCATAGATGGGAATTGAGAAGAGAGAACACTCAGGTCGAGCTTAGCCAGCTGTTGCCTAGTGAAAACCAAATGAACTGGGGTTTTTAGGGCGTTGAGGTGAAGTTGCTTTGAGAACATCCAATCTGTGAGAGACCCTATTGCTTGTTGCATGGTGCGAACGGTCTCAATGGGTGCGAGTGGAGGACAGTGCAGATATGCCTGCGTGCCATCTGCATAATTATACAGGGCTTAAAGTGTGGCTGGACGGTCGTGGACGGCGTCCATGAACTTATTTTTAAATATGAACACCGTCCTGCCACTTATTTCGCCAGCACACGCGGGAAAATTAAGGAGCGTCCAGGCGTCTGACCACCTTTTTTAGTCATCCGGACAAAATCTTGAGAAAATGTAAAAAATTTCCCGTCCGAATATTCTAGCGACTGTTTTTTGGTCGTTCGCTTCCAATTTAAACCCGAATACACCTGTAAGTAACCGCGTGCATCTTGGTTTACTCGCGTATACTCGTGTACGGTGTACTCTGCTATTTCCCTGCGTAACTAAACGTATACCCTGGTTTCTGGAGGTGAGTATGCGATGCGGTTTTTCCCGGAGGTACTAATAAGTAGACGCCGTATACCCGCGACCGCGTATACCCTTGATTACAGCCCTGGTCATAAGCCTAGACAGATATTAAAGGCGTTCTATTAGTAGCAAGGTCAAAAATGCAAAATGCTACTTTATAAATTTAGTGTTTATATAGGCCATCTCATAACAGCAGCTTCTGAATCCGTTCTTGGTCCTCTTCAAGTTATACAGATTCAGACTAAAGTACCACCTGCGGAATCCCTGGTCTTCTAGCAGCCTAAGAGTCCTGTACACGCCTACTAAGCTTTTCGTATCAGTTCTACCAATGTGCAATTCTATCCCAAGTTGCTTCACATTTGATAGAGATCCATCTGACAACATCTGAGCAAGTGACGGCCATTCAGAACCTTCCACGTCCATCTTCAGGTAATCGATTATTTTCTACAATATTTGAAACGACAAAGCGAAACATGGATTTGAAAATCAGCCCACTGTTATTTCGAGCATTGGTTCTCTTTTTAGTAAGTAAAGTGTAATAGGAAGTGTCGGATCACATGCTGAATTACAAACGACTTTATGCATAAAATGTATTCAAAGACAAGAATTATAGTCATAATAAAGTTGAACTATTATAGGCCTAATTAAATGTTATGTTATGGTTCTACACATGATTTGCCTATGCATTATTTATAAACAAATGCACAATAAATATGCCCGGACGTAAAATGGAGATAATTAATAATTTAGTAATTAAGAATCAGACTAAAAATAATTATTAATAAATCCTCATCATTATGTTGGCCTAGCCTCAGGTAGGCTATCTTTGGACAGATACAATTGCCAATTGACGGTTGTCAGTCGATATGCAAAGTTCAGAAACCTGAAACTGTTGTATGAGAATATAATAGCCTATGTGTTTGACACTTTACTCGTTCCAGTGCTCAAAGTGCACTTAATATGTAAGACCATACGACCATGACAATTAAAACCATACGACAGAGCAAATAGCTCTTAAGGACTTTCTCAAGAGCCCTACACAATAACCGCCTGCTCGAAGTTTCTAACACACACAGTCACGCATACACGCAACCAGGCATACGTAGCTACTTGCAAAACTGTGGCGCGAGTGGCACAAGAAGACAAAATGGTAGCGGATAAAATGGTACGGACAAAATGGTACAGACAAAATGGTACAGACAAAATGGTTCGGACAAAACGGCATGGATAAATTGAAGCTGGACTACGGTATTTTATTGCGGAAATAGAGGGTGGGTGACTTTTGGGGGTTGAAATACAGTTCTAGTGAAGAAAAAACTTGAGAAAAGGAAGCCGGATTGGCGAAGAAAAAGCTTGAGAAATGGAAGCTGGATTGATGTCTTTCATTCACGTGTTTCATGGTGTATCCGGCTTCCATTTCAGCCATAAGATTCCTTAAACCAACCTCCATTTGTAAGACACCTTTCATTAATCCAGCTTTTATTTTAGCTATGAAAATACCCTGTACAGCTTCTATGTCTAAAGCGTTATTTTCATCAATCCAGCTTCCATTTCATATATATATATATAAATATCTACGCAGAGTCTTCATTCAGCTTCCATTTCACATACGTCTTTTCATTAACCCAGCTTCTACATCATATATAAAAAATTACTAATCCAGCTTTCATTTCATCCATACCATTTTGTCCGTACCATTTTGTCCGTACCATTTTGTCCGCTACCATTTTGTCCGGTCACCCTTCGAGGGCTTAGCGAAGTCTTTTTGGTACAACGCATCAGATGTCTTTAAGTAAGACCAACCACTAAGAAAGAACTTCTCTGGATTGTCGTAGAGCGAATGAATGGAACCATTAAGTTACAATGAGCAGCAGAGGGCACAGAGGTCGCTCTGCAACCAGTCACCCTTGACGGTTTGTCTAGCACTTCCTTTCAAAGCTATTTAGGCCTACTGCCGTGGGCTCCAAAGATATTATAGGTAAAAATCTATATAAACGTATCAACTTTCTTAACCTACCGTAGTCTGGTTTCTCGTTTGCTTTTGAAAATTACATCTCGACCAGGCGGTACTGATAGATTATCAAATCAATTAATCGATCCAATAAAATATTTATTGGTTGATTTAAGAGATAATTGACTGATGCCTTGAGTTTTATTATTTTATTATTTATTTTTTATTTAGCTTTTGCAGTTCAAGCAGAGCCACTCAACAGCAGCGTCATCGGCCTCATGTAGGACGGGCATTCCGCCCGGAAAGCGAGTTGCTGATGATGATGGCGCTATGTAATTATATGCATCCGGTTAGGTTATATATTTTGCCAAAAATGTTCGACTGGTTTTTTAAAATAATTATAGGCATAATTATGCATTGCACTGTAACGAATAGGTTGTCTGGGAAAGTGAACTTACACCTGTGTCGTTCATAGATTTGATGAATGATGATTGTTGAAAACGTTTTCAGTTTCCATCCTTTACCATTGACTTCGTCAGCTCCACCAATTCCAATCTGGTAAAACCAGACGTTATCGCTTCGTTGATAATCCTTTACATGCATACTGCAATTCCATAAAACCCATTTGATACTTCATCAATCAGGCGAAAAAACGGTTAGGGAAGGACCTCAGGTCATAGAGCACTTCCTAGGAAACCATACCAGAGCACAGGGCTAATAGCAGAGAGTCCAAACTGCTTACATGCAGAGAAAGGAAGAATGTTAGGCGAGAAGAAGGACATGTTACTGAACAGAAAAACTATAAATACGGAAGGGATGTGACCTCAGATTGAGAGCAAAATGGATTAGCACAAGAGTTTATCGTATACAGAAAGTATAATAGATTAAACAATCGTTAGAGGACAAGACTTATAAATAAGAGATAGGCTACAGGGTGAAGTTGGTTTGATCACTTTGATGTTAATTTAAAACCAAGTTTTGTAAGCAGTATACCTTATAGTTCGAGAAGTAGTCGAGTACAGGCCTCGTCATCGGCATGCGCCTGATGGAGGAGAGAAGAGAGAGACACACCTTATTATTACTTAGGCTATATTTCCTTTGGTCACCGGGCCATGCCTGCAAGAGGCAAGACGTTCCTTTGTCCAAACATTTTTGAAAGTCTATCTTAGCATCCAGACACGTCAATTATGCGCCCCTGTTTTAAATATTTTCCATCAGACATAAACTGTCTTGAACTGTTTTGGAACCTGTGTCCTGGTCGCGGTCTTGAAGTATTGAGTTTTGAAACTGTTGCATATAATAAATATGGGTTCAATCTCCGAAATAAATGCAATTGCTGCTGTCGAAAACTAAAAATGTCGAAAAGTGTGACCGTAGGCAGCTCAATTGAAAGCACCCCTGTTGAATTTGATGATGATGATGAGTTCTCTGCCCGAAGGCAAGTTCATTGGCTATTACGCCTCTGGGTATGAGATAAGTGAGGTGGTTTCTAGTTGCCTTCCTCACAGACAAACGTGGGTGAGCAACTTGTCCAAGGTCGCTACCGTACGTAGTGGCTTGAGGTAGATTCGAACCTGCGACCCTTCGGTCACAAGGCGACGAACTTACCGCTACACCACCGCATCCCACCAGTTGAACTTAAACCTAACGAAATTGTTCGCTGCCTATTGAGAATTGCAGATGTGAAACTTTTAGATTTTCTCAATTTGCTTAGATATCATTTAGAGACTTAGACATTGCTTGATCTGAATGGATCGTGTGACCCGACCTCACCAGGTTCGAACTAGAACGTCTCATATTAGATCTACAGTGTATACCTTGGATCGAAACATCGAACAGTACAGCTGAGATTGGCGGAAATGTCGTCATCAAAACTGAAATCGTTGTTTATACTGAAAACAGAATAAAAATAAAGAAAACAAGTTATCGCCAATCGTGCATAGTCTGCCATAATTATCTTTAGCCCTGGAAACGTGCATGGAGAGTCGGCGTAGATGCAATTGAATGAAATGTTACTAGACATTAATTTTCAAAGTTAAGGAAAGGTCGATTTTGAACATGACATGGATTGAATATTCAGATAAAGTTTTGGAAGATGCATCCTTCCTCTAAATGAGAAGGATCAGAGGATTCTAAATAAATGAAAAAGAGGGACAATTGAATAAAGAAAGACCGACAGACAGAGTCAAAGAGGGAGACAGACAGAGAGACAGAGACAGTGACAGAGGCAGAGAGCAAACAAACTGGCAGACAGACAGGTAGACAGACAGACAGACAGGCAAATAGACATACAGGTATTACAGGCAGAATGACGGAGAGAGGGAAAGAGAAAAGGACACTGGGATTAATCAAAGAATTCAAGGAAGAAAGAATGCAAAAAAGCAAGCAAAAAGATTTTCTAAATGACCGGGCAGAAAGGGGGTCGGAACTAAAAGGGAAATTAGAATGAGAGGAAACATGGGAATGAAAGATTTGGATGATTTTTGCTGTGCCACGTGTGGTTATGGCTGTGATGCAAATGAAACAAACTGAAAGCATGAATGATTTCATAAACAGAGCAAATGTAGCAAATGCGTCTGAAAAAGGCAAGATGATGCATTCAACAAGTCGAAGTATGACTGTGTGTCATCTGCGTGTCAGCTATAGGCGCATCGAGCAAACCGTTAATGTAATCGGCGAGTAGGCCTATTTGTTGGACTAATTGAGGAAGCGTATCAAAATTTCTACTGAATTATCAACGTAGTAATTGTTATTCAGCACAATGTCATGGAATTTCACCAATGTCATTACTTGCCCAAATGAGTAAACTAGACAGGGTGGTTTAGGACGGTACGGTTCAGCCAGGCAGACGTCCCAACCTCCGTCAAGAGCATGTCCAAACCGTGCGTTATTTTCACAGGCGAAGTGACGTTTGGACAGAAATCTGTTACAAACCAAAGAACGATTCTTATTTGACAAGATTTTCTCCAAAGCAAAGATGATTATCAGGTCAGTGGCTTAAAATAGTCAATTAGAGAACTTGTTTGATAAACATTAATACATCTCCTTTATCAAATGATCATGCATTTGCGTAGATTGCATTAATATAATTAATATTTCCAATGGAGCGCTGTGCAAGTAATGTATGCATGCTCATTGCTCATACTAACTTCACAAGATTCCTCTGTCAGAGTAATGCTGCAGAAGATAATAACCATTGAAGAGAAGGTAGGCCTAAAAGACCATATCCTAGGCTAAGAAATATATTCGCCTACAATTTAATCTAAAACGATGACCTCGCGATAATCCCATATTTTTGCTGACGTCATCAGGTTCAAACTTTCTGACGTAACTCTATATAGCCTAACATCAGCATGCGGGTAGAAAATCTTCTCTGGCTGTTGTTGGAATCAAGCTAGATCCTTTCATATTTAGTATTTACTATTCGGTACCATTAGTGCCAATCAATTCCTAGAAATCATCGATGATTCTGCAAAGTTCTTAACGGAAAGGCATGTACATAAGAAAGAGGAAGGTGAGATTTGTAAAAACAGTAAACAAAGTTACTTGAAGAAATTTCTGTCGGCTTCGTTGCTACTCATCCGTTCATTTATTTGGATTTTTGAATCTCCGAGGAAGATGAGCTCATTTGATGTTGTTAGGCTGTTAACGATAAAGTCGACAGACGATCTCTGAAGCCAATAAATAAATGAATGTAGTTTACGTATGTAACAACGCTTTGAAGTGTCCCCAATTCACAAAGTGCGCTCTGTAAGACACCATGTCCGGTAACAGGACAATTCTTTCTTTAGGTTATCTGCCAAACGTCCAATGTCTCCACGTTTCACGCTGTTGTGCCATGTCCTTCCAGGGGCTTCTATCCCCCCTAACCAGCTGGGCGCAATACATATTCTTCCCCCTTATTGGGCCGACCTACTCTCCCGGCAATATGTAATCTTGTCCCCTAACTATAGGGGAGAGACAAACAAGCATCCAGCAGACGGTCACCGAAACACGTAGCGCCTAGACGGGGAGGGGTTTTGGGTGTGATATGCGTCCCTCCCCCCATTAGAAATTCTTGCAATTTCCGCATTGCAATTTCTGCAATACAATAAAATACAATGTGGGGCTGTGGACCTACATAATAATGATGTTGTTTTTCTAAGTGTTCAAGGAACAAAATGTTTTGAAATTTGACAGTCTGAAATTTTAAAGATAACACTGGAGATACCATTTAATTCAGTGTTTAATCAGTGTGTTACCTAGTCACACTGCTTTGGGGAATTTAGGTTTTGGGGAGGGGTAAATGGCTGTTTTGGGCGAACGGAAACCGCTCAGACAGAAATTTTCTGACAACATTTTTTAGTCTTTCTTCTAATTTTCCTCCTTGAAACATACATTTACTTCCCCAAAATGCTGATGCATGACCTTATTTTTAGTGGGCCTACTTCGATGCTTTGCAGTTAAATTCTTCTACTGACGGGATAACTGCACTTGTATAAACCTGTCAAATTTATATAGGGGGAGGGTCAATGTTGCATTATATTTATGGAGGGGGGAATTATTCTATATACATGTTCACTACACCTATCGATTTTTCTGGAAAATTTTCATTCCTGGGGAACTCCCTCCCAGAGATGTCTAGATTAAACACTGCATTTGGTTGTACAAATAGGCTACATTAATTGTACAAGTATTAACATTAAATCAAATCATTATAATATAATTATATCATTTATTAAAATAGCAGGCCATAAATAATAGGCCTATTATTATAATTAGGTAATAGTAAATTTTATCGTGGCGTATTAAAACAGTTCGTGTGATGAAATAGTGTAGATATAATACTAGCCTATTGTAACTAATAACTATTACAATGTTGAAAAATATTTATGGGGGGAAGTAATTTCTGGGGGAACTTCTTCCTAGAGATGATAAGATTAAACACTGCCTCCATGGCTGGCCTTTCCCCCCCCCTATCGACGTGAGTTTTGACTTTCTTCTGTTTCCCCCCCTGTTTTTCACTGGGCGCAAGTCGCGCCCACCTATGCATGGGATAGAAGCCCCTGTGTCCTTCAGTTCTCTGTATCCCTCTTCCATCATCCAGTCAAGCAGCTTTTGTCTAGGCCTTCCTCTGTGCCTCTTTCACTCCAATCTTTCTTCAATTATTTCTTTCTGCAGTGAGTCACCTCTTAGCAAATGTCCCACCCAATTATTTTGTCTTATCTTTATTGAGTCCAGCAGGACAATTACCTCGTGCCAATACCCCCGGACAATTACTCCCGAGAAATAATCCCCCATGCTGAAAGAATGGCCAAACAACAACTAAGTTTTAGATATGAAAGACGTGTCCCACATCAAAGACTAATTATTAAAAACTAATCATCAGAAATTATTAGAAAAAGCCGTGTACTGACGAAATTCATTCATAGACATTTAAAGAGTGAAAGAATGACAAAACAGCAAGTAAGTTTTAGACATGAAAGACTTGTCGCACATCAATGACTCTAACAATAATTGCTAAGAAATCGGAACCGGTACATGTAGGCTTATAATATATTACCATTGAAAGAGTGAAAGAATGACGAAAGAACAGCTAACTACCACCATCACCGACAACCACCGTAGCACCACGCTGTCTCCTCGGTTTGACCTCCCCGGATTTTGACTTGGCACCGGTCCGGTGTAGGCTAAAGGTTTCAAATTACCCCTCCTAAACATTACCCACTGCAAACTGTAATTTGCATCAATCATCGCATTCATTGCTCTAAAAATATCAGAAAATCAACCCGCTTCTTGTTTTTGGTCTGAAGATTTTCATCCGTTATCCCACTTCGTGGTTTGTTATCAATATTTTCATCTGTAGGCTAACTAAAGTACTAATCGCCGCAGAAGTTACATGGAGAAATGGCTTCGAGGCTATTATTTTTTCGATCAAAATATTGATAACAAACCACGAAGTGGGATGACGGATGACATTTAAGAAAAGAGACAGGGAGACAGAGAAACAGTGAGACAGGGACAGAGACAGAGATAGTGATAGATATAGAGACAGAGACATAGACAGACAGACAGACAGACACAGAGACACATAGACAGAGACACATAGACACAGAGAGACATATAGACAGACAGAGAGGCAGAGAGACAGAGAGACAGAGACAGAGACACAAAGAGACAAACAGAGAGAGACAGACATATATAGAGAATAGAGAAAGAGAAAGAGGCAGAGACAAAACAGAAACAGAGAGACCTAGATACACAGATCAGATAGAGATATAGAAATACAGAGAGAGAGAGAGAGAGAGAGAGAGAGAGAGAGAGAGAGAGAGAGAGAGAGAGACAGAGACAGAGACAGAGACAGAGACAGAGACAGAGACAGAGACAGAGACAGTGACAGAGACAGAGACAGAGACAGAGACACAAAGAGACAAACAGAGAGAGACAGACATATATAGAGAATAGAGAAAGAGAAAGAGGCAGAGACAAAACAGAAACAGAGAGACCTAGATACACAGATCAGATAGAGATATAGAAATACAGAGAGAGAGAGAGAGAGAGAGAGAGAGAGAGAGAGAGAGAGAGAGAGAGAGAGAGAGAGAGAGAGAGAGAGAGAGAGAGAGAGAGAGAGAGAGAGAGAGAGAGAGAGACAGACAGAGACAGAGACAGAGACAGAGACAGAGACAGAGACAGAGACAGAGACAGAGACAGAGACAGAGACAGAGACAGAGACAGAGACAGAGACAGAGAAGAAAGAGACTGAAAAGAGACAGAGAGATAAGAATAGACAGACAGGTAGAATAGTGAGAAGAAGGAGAGACAGAGCGAATGACACAGAGAATGAAGGAGTAGCCTAATGAGGGTAGAAACGAAGGAGATGGAGTCACGATAAACCATTATTATAATGAGTGTCGTCACAGTAAGAGTCACGAGACACAAAAGGATGTTGCTTCACCAGTAACTCTTTTGCGTACAAAAAAATGCGAATCCATTTGTCAAGTTTTTGCATGTGTCGAAAATAGATTTTTTAAATTAGAAGAATAACTCTCGCGATGTCAACGTGAATCCGTGAATCCGCATGCGACTTGAATCAACAAAAGTTGAAAACATTTGCGACAGACTAAAAATTCGTGGGCCTACATGCCGGCGTCTGTCATCATGGACACACAAAAGGACTTCCATATCCTTTCATATCCTTTCATATCCTTTCATTCGTGGATTCGTGTTGGTTACCAGCGACTGTCACTGAGTATAAAAGAACCTATGGTTTATGTGAATGTCCCAAGACTCGTTAACTGATTTTTAACGATACATTAGTTGCTGGTAAATCTCAGTTGTGTATGGGAACTAGAGTCAATAATTATTTTTAGGTCTATTTTAGAGAAAATGAAGGTCAATGTTGTTACAGTAAGTTGTTGGGATTATTCACAGATTCAAGGACCCCCACCAGAACACTTTGTTAAGTTGCGCTACATTTCATGTCAATCTCTTCTCAAAATCACGCGAGCTGAGGAAACGACACATCAGGTAAGCACTTATACACGTAGGTCGGTAACAACGCTAGTGACGGATGACGCCATGTATGATCATTTCCTCATACAGCCTAATTTTGTCCTTCAATAGACTTGACCTCTTGCTTCCCCGCACTAGAACTGCTATTCATTCGCCTCCATTGAACAATCTTCTGTTCGCTCTTTAGGTCGTTCCTTCAATCTCTCCGCTTTCATCCACTCCTCAAAACCTGGTTGCTCTCAAGAGACCTTGCGAATCGCGAATCTGGTCAATCTGGTCGGACAGGACTAAACACGAATGGGGGACGACGAAATGCAAATAATAACGATAATTATGATATTAGCCAAATTGACAGCACTGGAAAGCACTTGAAAAAAATAATGTGGCCAAACAAATTCAAAACAACTGTGAATGATCGATTGCTTAGACAAGTCTACGGACGGCAGCTAGACATAAAAATTGGAGGCATGAGGTGCAGAGTATTTCGAAATCTGTCTGATAACATCATGCTTGTAAATTGGTGAGTTAAATGCCAGACGGTTAGCTGCAGAAGGACGAGTCATAGATCATTATTGTGTGCAGATCAATTCAAACCGTTAAGGCAACCATCGCTTTAAGCCGGTGTCATGCAATAGAGTATCCCCCGTATTAAAAGGTTCCCCCAAATGTGGAAAAGTCGAAAAAAACACTTCCACGTGCATTTATTTTTGCAAATTAATTTTCATCTGCTTTGTTTTGAACACTGACACTAACAGGTATGTTTATTCCTACTAGATAATTTGTTTTGCTTTGTTTTTATAGCAATTAAAACATTTAAAACACTGAAAAACACTCGGAGACACTAAATAAATTCGAGTTCCCTTTCTCTGAGCATTGCTTAGGTCACTTAAAACAATTAGAGTCACATTAAATTTTGATTAGAGTATAAAAATTTTAATTATACAAATTTTTCAAAAAATGGGATAGAATGGTTTATCCCCCCCCCGGATAGTCTAGACCGGTTAATTCTAGATAGATTAATTCATCCCCCCGGATAGCTTTCAGGGGGATAATCCTTTTCGTGTCACCGGAAGCGAATGTGCGTAATTGTTAAACATAAGCATTAGGCCTACTTAAAAAGATTTGCTGTGCTATTAATATTCACACAAAAAAACAGCCGACGACAACTTACTGTTAGTTTAAACTTTAAGGATGTTAGTGCGCAATGGTGCGAGCGTGTGCTTAGCGTATTCGAGCTATCGGATGGATGATGTGTGTAGGCTATATTTTTATGGTGATCTTCCGCAAGTGTGTGAATCATGCACCATTTTAGTCTTGCGAGCAGAAGGAACTCCATGTCAGGTAGGCTACACTATGAGAATTGGTTAATTGCCGGGCTGTTACAGTACTCAACGGTATACGCGGGTATGCAGCGTATACTCACCTCCGAGAATAAATGACAGCGTGTACTCACCTTTAAAAACGGGGGTATACGCCTGTATACACTACATACATGCGTACATACATGCCTGCATACATACATACATACATACATACATACATACATACATACATACATACATACATACATACATACATACATTGTTAGCTAGTTGTCTAGGAGTATAGAAAAAGGATGAAAAAGTCATTCGAAAAGTTTAAAGTATATTTACATTGTACATGAATTGAAACGATACTCACAAATACCCAGAACGAACACACACGTCTGAAGTCGGAATCTTCCGAAAGCGTACTTATTCTACCATTTAATACAAACGTCATTCCAACGAGGAAGACTAAAATTGGAGAACCGGCAAATCTTAAATACGTGCTCACTAAGGAGACACGCACGAACGAAACAACAGACCACAAAGGGTACAAAACGTGACACCATCATAGGTGCACTCCAACACTCAACTTAACTAAAACCGGTCTCGGCCTTCAACCGAAAAGCACCTGTATTTATACTGCTCAACAATCCTTCTAAACGGGGTGCGCCATTTGACATTTGATGACCGGAAGTGCTCAAAATAAATTTAAATGTCGGCTATTTGACCTATATATTTAATCGCCAACCGTCGCCATTATTAATCACCAGACGATACATCGCAAGAGGTCGCGTGTCGCGACGTCATAATCGATTTTCGTTCATTCAACAATTCGAAACCGGTTATGTTTGCACAATGCTTTTTTTAAATAGCGCAATCTTTTACAACAAAAAGGGAGGCGGGTAGAGTGGAAGGGAAGGTGGAGGGAAAAGGGAGGGGGAGGTGAGACGGGCGGAGGTAGAGGGGAGGGGTAGGAGAGGGAGTAGGGCTGGATAGGGGGAGGAGATGGGAATGGAAGCGGTGGGGAGATAAAGGGGAGGTGAATGGGGAGGGGAGGAAGGGGAGGGGGAATGGAGGGATGGTTTTTCAGCCACAGCAACACGTGGCCGGGTACGCTAGTTAAGTTTTTAAAAGCTAAATAGACTAACCTTGTTATATTCAAAATGACTTCGTTGTGCTATCCGTGTTGAATATCGACTTTTCGCAGATAGACGCGAACGTTATTTGACGGAAAAGACTTCGACGCACTTGGATACAGAGCGTAGGTCAATTGTGATTAATTGACACAGTTAATGTTACTCTGAGTAGCCTGTATGTACACAGAGCGCAATCTGCCAGTCACAGTTACCTGAAATCATTAGTTTTGATTTGTTATTCTTAATTTTTATCCTTTTCAACAATTGGTCGAAGAAAAGGGCGTATAAGCTGTAAACCACTGTACTCTATTTTTTGTCCGTGAATTTTAACGTAATAATAGGCCACTATTATAAATTATTAACGCTGTAGAACGTAATTGTCATGCTATGTGTGTTGTAATGAAAACGCACGTCATTCGAGACATAGATGTAAAAAACGATGGAAACGGAATAAAAAACGGAAAAAAGACAAAAAAAACGAAATGGAAAATAATTTGACTTTTTGCATATTAAAAAGCATTTAAAACTTAAAACCCTTGTCTACTTACTACATGTATCTCTTAAATGATGACGTTAAACAATTAAATAATGAATCAGTTAGCTGAAACCTTGAGATTGGGTTGACAACGTAAGGAATATCAGGAAAAATATAAATTAACGAAGATTATAAGAGACAGAAAATAAATAAATGGCGTTATATAAAAAAATAAAAAAAACGGAATAAAACGATGGAGAAAATAAAAAACGAAAAACGAGGTTTTTTGGGAGTGAATAAAAACCAAAAAACCTTTCAAACAACTATGATTCGAGAGTTACAATTAGAAGAACATTATAACGTTCATGACGTGTAGAAACAACTGGAATGCACGACATTTAGTGCATCCCCAATAAATATTTACTCAGGCTGATCTTTTTGGGTTGGAATATGTGAAGGACATCCAGTTCGTAAGAATGACTAGAGAAGTAGAAATTGTGCTCTAAGGTAACCAACTTGGTGTTCGGACAATTCGGAGCCGGACAATTCGGAATAGACGATTCGGATCAGAGAATTTGGAGACGGACTTATCGGACCCGGACAATTCGGAGAGGATTGTTCGGAGTGAACATACTGGACAATTCCGGGTGCATACAGATATTGACTATAAAATAGGCCAAATTATAGGGGGAAAGTTGCCTAGAATGGACCGTTGCCTTAATTGGACCGCAGCCATTTAACCTCCTAGATGCATATTTTGCCTCGTTTTCAAATGTTGTATTCTTGCGCGATTGAATATTGATCGTATCGGTGTAATCCGTTTTACGGAATTCTAAACATTTATTTAGTTGTGGTAAAAACTCTATTTCACGTAGTTTTGATCTAATTTTTGCCATACCTGACAATGAGTGTACACAATTTAGGAAAGGTTTAAAAATTGCTGTCACGTTTGCTTTAACCACAGCTAGGTTTCATGTTTTAGCAACAATATTCTGTTTTGCGCTAAGACTGACACCTGTTAAACTATCACAGTGTGAGTAGAAGTAGTCTGTGTTGCCTGAAATGGACCACAAAAAGTCTCCTTAATTGGACCGATTATTTGTGTGTGGTCCATTTAAGGACACCAGAACTTGCAATGTTATTGGGTGGGTCCAATTTACACTGCTACATGAGGTGTGTTCCACTGTGCGAACTGCGCGCAATTCTTCTCAAATAGATTCAACTGAGTACTAATGTAAGACTTCACAACCATTTATTTCACTACATAGAGGTCTATAGTCTATATTTAGACTTGCACTGGTTATTGTGAAAATGTAGGCTACTCCTAATTAGTCTGCAGGCAGAGGTTATGCCACTCATGTATTTAATTGATTTCAGCTAGGCCTACTCCAATTTAATTTGTATGTATGTATGTATGTATGTATGTATGTATGCATGTATGTAAGTCCGGGGGATGTCCGGCTACCCAGCTGCAACTGTCATTCATGTGTACACTTAAGACTTGTTAGTGCCATTCGGTTGATCATTAAATTTTCTGATGCTAGGTTTTGTTAGTGTCATTTAAGGCTGCTCTTAATGCCGTTCCCATCTAAAATTATATTTACAATGAACGATAGCTGTGGGCAACTTTGGACTGCTAAATTAATGAAGGCTAATTAGATATTGGATCCGGAGTTTAATGGCGGCCTAATTATGACAACAAAAGACGTATTTGGCATACGGCAGCAGATTTAAAATCCTACTGATGTTATTAAACGTACGCTATAAAGGTTCTTCGAATACACTTGGTATGCTATAGTTTCAACAGACATGTCAGATGCCAGCAGCACTGGTCGACTAGGCATGAGACGTCACGGCTCCCCACTCCGATTCACGCATATTCATAACCCCCTCAGCGGCGCGACCTGTGTGTCTATAGATCTTGAATAAATCGCCACTCCAAGGTGCTACTCGAAAGATTAGCGCTGAGTAGGCCGGTGTAAAGGTTTCAAATTACCCCCTCCTAAACATTACCCCCCCCCCCGGTAACTTGAAACCGGTTTCAGATTACCCCCCCCCCCGGAAACTAGATTTGCACCAATCATCGCATGTGTTGCACTAAAAAATCTGAAAAATCATCCCGCTTCTTGTTTTGGTCTGAAGATTTTCATCCGTCATCCCACTTCGTGGTTTGTTATCAAAATTTTAATCGGGACAAAAATAATAGCCTCGAAGCCATTTCTCCATGTAATTTCAGCGGCGATTTAGTATTTTAGTTACAGATGAAAATTTCAGTATCCGCCTCTGCTTAGGCCAAATACATTATTTGAAACCTGGATTCATTGGTCTTGCCAGCTCCTGGAGTTCAACCAAATATGAGTCTAACGGCATGGGCGGAGACCTAGGGGGACAGAGGGACGGTCCCCAAACGGAGGTGTTGGGGGGACGGCCCATGCATTTGCTCCCCCCAATCGTTGGGCGTCAAGACTTTAAAAAGTCACCACCTTTTTTGGCGGCGAAAATAGAAAAATTTTCTTGACTTTTGTTGGCCAGATGACTTAAAAAATGTCGTCAGAAATTTTGTCCGGCAAAAGATGAAAACTTTTTGCGACACTCCGTCAAAAAATCTCGCGTCTTTCCTTCGGCCACTCGTTCGTTTTCCCCTCATTTCTCTGCCCAGGTTGGTTTCCGCCCATGTCTAACGGATTGTCGAAACAACTTTAGTTGACGACGCGGACTATGTATACGTACGGTTCATCATTAGACCTTGCGATAAACACATGCTTTGATTCGCTCGCAGACGATATTTGAGCCACACAATTAATGTCTATGAAAATAGTGTGGGCCTGTGCTCAAACTCTTTCTTGGAATATTTGCAAAGAATGGATATCTAGTTTGAAGTAAGCTTATAAACTCTCAGTCTAAAACGGTTTTTCTGCCTTTGATCTCATTTTATTCGGATCTAATTAATGCGTACGATTAATGCTTTTAAAATGTTTAATCGCAAATGGTTTAGCCTACGCGTTAATCGCACGCATTCTTAATCGCGATTAATCAGCAGCTCTAGTATAAAGGAATTAAAAATCGATGACGCAATTGCAGATTTATTTTTTTAAAATATTTATTTCGGAAATTTATATAGCGCATCTTCAAGGTAGGCTACTCAGAAGCGCTCCCGGCCAAACGACGGCTAGATAATTTTTGTATAACAGTTTTCAGGTTCTTAAGGAACAGAGCGGAGTGACCTATGGGAATGGGAATTAAGCGCAATGCAGCAGGAAGACCAATCCAGGCGGTAGGACCAGCAACAGAAAACGAACGACGCTGTCGGATATAGCAGTCCGCGAGCGGGGAACCAGAAACTCAACATGGGCCGTCCCCAACACATTCATTGAGGGACCGTCCTTCCCCTATCCCCGTAAGTCTTTCGTACATGGTGGGATAGGGTGGCACTTATGGGTTAATTCTCCTGATTTATTTCTTAAAAAATACACAGTGTATTTTGCCATGAATCCACCAGAGTTTCTAATGGCTAAACTAACCCTAACACTAACCCTAACCGACCCTCACGATGCCTAACCTGAGCCCTAACCGACTCTCACGGAAAAGACGTGCAATGACAACGCTGACGGCACTGCAAAAATAAATCAGGTGAACTAACCCATAAGAACCGGGTGGTTTTCGGGCAGGGCGGGTGGGGTAGGGCGAAAACCCGAAATTTACCGGCCAAGGTCGAGTACCTCATCAGTGAGTAGGAGCGAAAGTGAAAATTTCACGGACAACGTCGGGTGCCACAGTAGCTTGTAGCCTATAGGACTATAATAGAGTAAGAAATGACGCGTTATAATTATTATTCTGAATTAAAACTGTGTAAATTGGCACAAAATACAAAGTCATTACATTAAATTAGGCACTATGTACCATCCCTAGCATCTCTGTGGTAAATTCGTGCGCATGACCGAATTTACTCCCGTCTCACCCACCTTCCATAACCATTAACCATCTTAGCTTGCATGGCCGGAATTTGGACAATCAAATTGGCAAAATATCGTGGTTTGAAGAATAGAAAGGAAAATAGTCAACAATCGAATAAAATTACCTTCAACTCGTAGCTTTATTGGCGACAGTGTGGATAAATGAATTAGGTTCGAAATCCTTTTTTCCTTTACATAAATCATGCTAACAAAAAAACTCGTCCCTCCAAAACCCTATCTGTGTTAAAACTTGTGGAATAAAAGTTTTGATCGCACAGGCGATGACATACAGACTACAGTAATATGATATTATGCGCCAGATGGAATCATTCAAATCCTCTCTTGGCTGTTGTTCCCTTGTAATCCTGACCGAATTTACCCCGTGGCCGAAACGACCTCGGCTTCCTAAAGTGACATTGTGAACATCAAGAAATGCAGATTCTGTTGAGTGAATTATTTTATGGTAGGCCTATACAGACAGAGATGGGAGATAAAGCGATTTTGATGATTGACAATTACTGTAGCCTACTTGACCTGTCTGTGTTAAAAGATAAAACTTGTGGATTTAAACTTTGATCGCACAGGCGATAACATAATAACATTCCGTCAACCATCTTACGTCCTTTAGGTCTAAAACTGAAGCTATCATATGCGTCGACATTGTAAATTATTGTTTGACAATGAGCAGAAGACTTTCAGTGAAGTTATTCTAACTGTTATCCAAACCGTCTGACAAAGACCTTACGATTCGGCTCATGTGCGACATTGTAGCTTTCAAATAGGCCAACGTCATTGCATTTAAATGACAACTGTTCGGTGTTGCCAGTGCCACTGTACTTAAAGAAATAGGTTAAATCTCATAAGCTTACATGTTCACCCGGCAATGGTAGCCTAATCGTAATCGCAAAATCCAAACTTCTTGAGCGCCGCTCGAAACTCGAAAGCCAGACCACCAGAATCATTTTAAAATGCAGGTAACTTTATCTTCAATGATCCTTTATCTTTACTCGACAGAATATTGACTTTTGCCCATCCGCATTTGCAGCTGCTTGGACGTGGACATCGGGTAAGTATTTAGGCTATAATCAGCTATGACGATGGCACTGTCATCACCAAGTTGACCTACCTCATTCGGTCGATTATAATATGCCTTGCCCAATGGATTATGAACACTAGCCGTCTCAACGTAAAAAGTCAAGTACAGTCTCAACAAACTTGACATTCCCAATGTGAACTGTTTAGAAGAAAACATTATCATGTAACAAGAATCAGATTATTTTGGTCACTTAGACAAAATAATTCAATGCACAGATATTCTGAATTAGGCCTATTTCTTTCAGTACATTCAAATTGAATCAGTCAATCAATTTTCGTTTAATCAACACTTCAGACTGGCAGAACGCAACATGTTAGGCCTACATATAATTAATTTTGCAAATGTTTCATGTATAAGTATAAGTTCAGTCTATAAGCAGCATGAATAAATATTTGGTTTGAATTAATATTAATCGATGTGTTTGTCGTAAGGTTTGCTAGCTTTAACAAATGTTTTTGTAGAACTCTAAAGATAAAGAGCCCAGGCACACGTTTTAATTTGAGGAAGCACTAATGTGCTCACCTCGTCCTCACTCGAAAGAATGCTCTCCATGCAGGGCCGGATTTAGGCATGTTCAACATGTTCGGCCGAACAGGGGCCCCCACACTTTCCACACTTTAGGGGGCCCCCACAAAATGTGAGAAAAAATTTTTTAAAGGAAATTTCGACGAAACGACCAATTTCCGCGAAAAAGGTCATCAACTTTTTTGGCGGATGAAGTGGTATGATTTTCCCGAAATTTTTTTCCCCGACTAAAAAGAAAGAATATCCGCAAAAATTTTCCGGACAGGGCCCCCACAAAAATTTTCCGAACAGGGCCCCCACATTGCTTAATCCGGCTCTGTCTCCCTGTAAATCAGAAAGAAAAGTAATTTACTATGGGCCTACCATGAAGGATGGACATACAGGCTCAATAATTTTACAACCTCAAGTTGCTTGGAACTCGATTTAAAACTGCAACCTGCAATGTAACAGAATTACTTAGCGCAACTAAAATTCTAATAATAACAAGGCCTACTACTAGATATCTAGGCCTACAGATTACATTGGATGGTTCAATGGTTCATGAAAGCTTCACTCTACAGACCAATATAACGCATATAAAGCTTCTCGAACGCGTAACCAGCATACAGCTGACCGAGTACCTGTCGTCGACCGGTCTTCTACCAGCCAATCAGTCGGCCTATCGGAGTTGTCATTCAACCGAGACCGCACTACTGAAGGTAGTCAATGACATCATCGAGGCGATCGACGCAGATTTCCACGCTTTGCTTGGTCTGCTGGATCTATCAGCCGCGTTCGATACCGTGTTCAGAGGTTTTTTCGCCATTGATTTACACAGTTTTATGAAGCTTCAGTAAACGACATAGACATCATTGTGATAGGCGCCTTTAGCCATAGTAATGCTCTGCATGCCTGTCACCGTCACGAAATGGAATATCCCCTAGTAATCGTATCCCAGGGCCCGTATGCATGAGACCAGGCATTGGCTAATTGATGCATTAAGCCTATACTCCAAACATAACTATTTCTGAAATGGTACCTTTGTTACGACAACTCGTCTACCGACAAATGGTCTCTGTAGACCAGTTGTCTACCGACAACTGGTCTACAGACAACTGAGAAATGGAAGCTGGATGAAAGCTTTTTACAGGTGAAATGGAGGTTGGATTGATGAAATAACGCAAGAGAAATGGAATCTGGATGATGGTTCTTTTACAGGTAAATAGAAGCTGGATTGACGAAAATAACGCATTAGAAATAAAGCTGGATGAAGGTATTTCTAAATCTGAAACAGAAGCTGAATCGATGGAAAAACCATTAAGTAATGGAAGCTGGATGAGAGTATTTCTATATCTGACATAGAAGCTGGATTGACGAAAATAACGGGCGAGAAATAGAAGCTGGATGAAAGTATTTTAGATCTGAAGTAGAAGCTAGATGCGTGTTGAAATACATGAATGAAAATCATCAATCCAGCTTCCATTTAAGCTGAAAAACCATTTTTATAAATCCAGCTTCTATTTCATCAATACGAGTCGTGTGTAGACCAGTTGTCGTTAGACCAATTGTCGTGGAACCTTCTGAAATAGCCCTTGGCATTCCGCGATAGGCTATGCAATGCTATGCATGGACATGGCAAACGATCTTGTATCTTGCGCCCGACGAGGCATGACGCTGGGTTTCCCCAAAATTTAAGTGAATATAGCTGAGCGCGCATGCGTAAAATTTATTTATATGCGATCGTAAGGTAAACAGATTAAGACCTAAAGCTTGACCCCTATTGCTAACGCTGTCCAGCTAAAGTCAGCCGCCTATTGTTCACTTCTACCACAACCTCGGAGTAGCCTTATGCCTAACATAATTCGCTAATCTTTACCCATGCATACGGAATTAGCCCACTATTCCAGATTTGAGCCAGGTGTAAGAGATAGCCTACGCCGTCTCAGGCATGCGGGCCTGATGAAGTGAATTTGAAAAGCACCGGGAGCGAGTAGTTTCTTGAAGGGGCGCTGTATAAATGCTCTGAATGAATTAATTTCGCTGTGTTTATTCTTGAAAATGAACGGCCATTTGCTCTGTTGTGAACATCTACCGTAAAAGTTGTGTTTATTGTTACTAGCTAACTTTGCTTGCCTTTGTCTTAGAGCACTTAGAACATTTTAGATCACCTAAGAACACTGACGAGCACCTAGAGTCACTTACTAAATTAGAGCTGCCTTGCTCTGAGCATCGCTTAGGACACTAAAACAATAATTAGAGTCACGTTAAATGTTGATTGCAGCATGCATTTCTCAATTATGAGCATTTTAATAATACATGTAACTATACGCTGTATGGATAGAATGGTTTATTGTAGCGCCGCGCTCGCTCGCCATATGGCCGCCTATTCTTGTTCTAACTTCTTTCTTTCCAAGAAGTTCGGTCTGGACCACCCGCGAGTTGGCTAACTGTTGGGGGAATGATATCGCACCAAGACCTCGGACAATCTATCTTCAGCTCTTGATTCCAGGAATAGTTCTCTCTCATCTAGGATTCTGGTCAAAGTTAGAGCGTCAGCTTTCGTTTCATGATAGGTACCCTCGTCACGTGTAATACCATGATCAGGGCGAGTAAAGGCTGGACATAGTCCCACGGTCGTTTGGTCGGCGACGACAGCACCTTGTGGGTAGGCCTACTTATCATGGTTCGGTCCCCACTCAACAGATTTGCTGGGTCCTCTATCTTTCAGAAGTAGCTCTGTCAAAGTTCTATTCTCTTCCTCCAACCTCTCATTCTCTTCTTGCCGATCTATTATGGTAGTCGTCATTTTATCCATGCGCTCGATAAATGTAGAAAGACTATCTGCAAAAGTTTCCCACTTCTCTTCCTGATGCTTCTGACTAATATGCAGGCCATTAATGGTTTCTTAAATCTGCACCATTCTAGCCTCAAGAGGTGGACCTTCTCCCAACTTCCCAAGTCTCTCTTCTCACCATTCTCTTCTTCCTCCGAATCAGTTTAAGACATTATTTTTAGTCTAAGAACAATTCTGATTATTCTTGTTAATTATTTCAAATTTCAATGTTTAACCGTGTCAGTTTTAATTATTTGCATTTACAGAATCGAGTGAAATCTTTCGACAGAAAATTAAAAGACTTGAATCCTAATTCACGAAACTAATCAAATTATCTGGACCGTAGTTAAGTAGCCTATTAATAAAACGACACAGAGTTCAACCTAAAAGATATTGTTCGCATTAATTAACAGTTGTCGCTTTTCGCTTTTATTCCTAGCCTACTCGCTGAGTAATAAATCGTTATCTATCACGAAATTATTCTAGTATCGAGAACACAGAGTAAATCAATATCTAAATATCAATTTCAATCTCCGCTGCCAAGTGTATATTTAAACTAGGTTGATACTTCCCTTCCGATTATGAGAAATTAGCCTAAGACAGAAAGTCGTCAGCCTCCGAAACCAATAGAAATTTCCGTTTTTCATAAAATCAACCACTTTCCGAATCAAAAGACAATAAATTTCTGATAAGTAAAATATTAACGTCGCCAGTCAGACAACTCCCGGTTGAGTTTCAAATGCAGCGGGTTTCATAAAACCCCGAAATTTGGAGAAATCTCGATCCAAATTCACAATCTTCACAAATTCGTTACCACGCAGGCCTTCTCTCTATCATGGCTCACTCTACACTGAAAGGACGCCAAAAGTGGGTCACGTGATTGGAGGGAAACCCTCTGATTGGTCAATTTGCTTGGTCCACTATCACGTCACCCGCATTTGTGTAGATTTGATGCGTAATAACTATTTATACCCCTTACGTACGGAGCACCTAAATACGGAGGCCCTAAAGGGACATTAATGCAAAATATTTTTTGTCTTTCGAACGAGTTACCAAGTCGTGCGAACGACTTTATAACTCGTTCCCACGACTTACTAACTCGTGCGAACGAGTTGCTAAGTCGTGCGCACGACTTATTATAGCCAATCACAGATGTTTCTATATTTATAATGTGTGACGGCTTATTAACTTCTCTTATTTGAATAATTTTCGAAACGATGTACCTTGCACTGTTTACTTTTCTCTGCTAGGCCCTACCTGCTAACCACCGAGATATGCGCCCACCATCGATATTTATATTTATAGCATAGATATCACCCGTGACGCATCATCAGAAACGATCTGTGATTGGCTGTAATAAGTCGTGCGCACGACTTAGTATCTCGTTCGAACGACTTAGTAACTCGCTCGAACGACTTAGTAACTCGTGCGCTCGACATAAAATATTTTGCATTCATGTTCCTTTAGGGGCTCCGTACATTTGTGACAGGGGAGAGGGGTCAAAAATTGCGTGACGAACTTTATGGACGGCCCCAGGGCTGTTTTAAAGGAATTTTTAGAACTGCGCAACTCCTTATTTTCTGTCCCATCCTCCATTGTAAATTACTTTCAACTGGAAGAAATTGGCCTGTTTTTACTTGTTTCAACTGCACAAAAGTACTTCTACAACTACCTACACAAATCCATTTAGAACTGCAAATTTTGTGTAAAAAAGTCCTGCTGTGTTACAGTAGTCAACAAGGCTTAATTTCAGTCTGAGAGTGGTAAAGAATAGGGGAAAGGACCATTGTTTGTTAGTAGGAATCAACTGAATTGACAACCAATATGCCTCCTGACTAATCCAGGCGTTGGATCCATGTATCAACTCATCCATATGGTGACATGGATGTGAATCAGAACAAAAGCCGAGTGGTGTTTTCAACTAAGTACGATGCCATTGACTAGTCATTAGGTTTACCTGAAATTGTAGTAGGCCCAACTGGAAATGGTACAGGAATGTTACATTCAGCACAATGCACAATGCACAATGACCATTCTTGAGTTTGGCTGACACCTTACAAAAAAATGACAAAATTAGGCCTACATAGCGACTGATTTTTTCTTATTTATTTCAAATAAATTACAATAAATTAAATGTTTTAATTCAATTTTCTAGCAACCGCATACAACAGAATGAGTGCATTTTGACTCTTATTTTGCACTACATTACATAAGCCTAGTAGGTTCTGGACTATTTCTATCCACGTGAAATATTCATGTAGGCTACCAGCCACCTGGTATTAGTAGGGCCTATGTCAAGTATTTTTCTGGGTTCCATGACACTTAATCCCGCGACACTTACTACCGCGACAGTTAGTACCGGACATTTAATCCCGCGACACTTAATCCCGCGACCATTTAATCCCGCGACACTTGATCCCGCGCCGATGTAATCCCGCGACACTTAATCCCGGCGACATTTAATCCCGCGACACTTAATACCGGGAAAGTAAAACAACGTTTACAAAAGAAGTTAAATTCTATAAATACGGTAGGCATATTCACAGCAATATTCACTTTTTGTTTAAAAAAGAGTTCAGCCTTTGCAGTAATATATTATAAAACTGTACAATTCTATAAAAACAATAGTCACAGCAATATTCACTAATAACAATTATCAAAACTGTAGAATTTGAAATCCTCTCTAAAATCCTTTATAATGATCGTTTTATGTACAACTGTGTACAACAGAAAAGCTGAGCAGAGAGGTAGGCGTACCCAATTGGCTATGTGGACAACAATAGTCAAACCCCTACATACAGTTGGCTATGTGGACAACAGTAGTCGTACAAATATTCGTACTCACGTGTGTACAGGTATTAAGTGTCGCGGTATAAAATGTCGCGGGATTAACTGTCGCAGGGATTAAATGTCGCAGGGATTAACTGTCGCGGGATTAAATGACGCGGGATTAAATGTCGCCGGTACTAAGTGTCCGGCATTAACTGTCGCGGTATTAAGTGTCGCGGGATTAAATGTCGTGCTACCATTTTTCTGCACTGTCTGCTTCACTTCTATGGATCTTGACGTTAAACCGATTTTCAAATTTTACTATGTCTCTCATAGTTTGCTTTAGCCTACGCTGACTGGACATAATAATATATATCAGCTAGATCAAATTATGTTTGGATTTCCATCATCTGCAGCACAATTTCAAAAGGTTGCAGCCAATTATGTTTTTCAACTGACTACATGTATAAGCCTAAGTCCTCTGCAACAGCATGTTCTACGCCTTTGTCCAGTCACTCTTACAATGTACGTCGCTGTTTCTACTGAATTTTTCAATGCGCTCTATCATCTATACTATAGCGATAATTGTCCGATTTCCCTTTTAAGCGGGAAAGATATAGAATGCTGAATTTATAACCGCATGCTTCTATTTTATTATCATTGTGTTGTATGTGACTGTTTATATAGCGCTATTCTCAGCAAGAGTCTTTTAGAAGATCTACGTGGTTAGCCCAACCAGAGGTTGCATATTTAGAGCTCTTGATAGAAAACAGCACCAATTCAATCGCAGTGAAAGTAAATGTTTCAGTTGATCGACATGTCCTGCCAATGAGTCCAAAACAGACGACCAACAGACGTCTGGGATTCTTGGCGTTTCGAGACACCAGCTTTTTCAGTACGCCACCTTGATATTAGGAACGCTGAATAACCCAATCAAGTCGATCGCTGAGCGTGTTGGTCCGTAGATAGCTTAGCTCTTAGTATCGAAAACGACGACGAAGAAGTTGATTAAATCGAAGACGCGTCTAGACCTTGTGACGAGAAAGCAGAGTGTCAAGGAGATTAATTTTGTGATGGGCGTAGAGAGAGAAGACGGTGCAAAGAAAACAGTGTCCGCTGAAGCAGCGCTGAAGGCTCGGAAGTCGAACAACTTCCATCGCCGAAGCTTGCGAATAGAGTGGGTCATTTTGAGTTAAACGAATGGAAGACTGAGCTAAAGTATAGCACTACGCAGAAACAAAATCATTCTAAAGGCGATACAAGGGAAAGAAGGTATTTGTTTCGTATAATTATAGTCTCTGTGGATACTTTTAGATCTAACTGGAGACTTTGTTTGGGACCAAAATAACATATTCAGGTAGCTAGTGATAAGAGCTTTCAAGTATAAGGTAAAGAGAGTTCTTCAAATTAATTATCAGCAAAGAAGATACTCGAGTGTAATTGATAGAGGGCAGACCGTAATGCACTACGCATGCTTCAAGTTTCATAATCATAAACTGAAATTCAAAAGCTTTCTTTCGTTAACAGGTCACGGTGTAATCACTAAGGTGGTTGGATTCAATTGCCGTCAACGATAGCCTGCTACGTAAGTGAACTTTGTCAGTCAATTTAAGATCGAATCATAAAATTATGTTTCCTTTAAGCATAACGTTCGCTTATTAAGCTATGGACAAATTTATCTGATATGTGTAGTCTATTCAATACTGTTAGCGCAAGATAGTTTAATATTGACCGTAGGCCTACTTCAAAATTCTACAGTTGTGACAATAATTCTGGAAAAAATCGTTAGCAGTAGCCTAATCAACGGCATTTATGTTTTAAAACTCATCGAAACAAAAAATATATTGGGGTTCTAAGACTGCTCACATATGGAACAGCCAGTAACACATGTAGGCCTATCTGTGTGAGCTTTTCCCCCTCCCTTTTCCACTTGCATAGGCCGCCGCGAACTGCGCTCTGCTGTCCATGTTGACTTAATGATTCCTTTAACCCGTTCTGCAACAATGCAGAGGCGTTCATTCTCTGTGGTTGGTCCAATAACCTGGAATGGGCTTCCATTGACAATGCGACTCTCCCAAGCTGTTCTCAATTTCACAAACAGTTGAAGACTGTTTTTTGCTTGATCTCGGATGGGAGCGCTTCGGAGTAGCTACCTTTAATGGGCGCTATACAAATTATGATTGATTGACATGTGCAGCCTTTAGGACACACTTTTCGTGTTCGAAGTGTTTGTTCGTATGTATGCATATATGTATGCATATATGTATGTAAACTAGGCCTATGTACAGGGTGGGCCAAAAAAATAATCCCCTACGGCTTTTAGTCTATATCTTGGCCAAACATACGAATTTTTAAATGAAACTTTACAGTCTTAAAGACAATGCATATTTGCACATGATGGCCAGATTTCATCAAAATATTTCAAACAGAACAAAAGTTACATCACTTTCAGTGAGGCCACCCACCGTTTTTGACGATTCAAAAACCCGACGCAACAAAAAGTAACAAAATATCAATTCAATTATTCTGGTCAATATCTTGGCCATAAGTAAGAATATCGAAATGACATTTTACAGAATTAAAGATAATTCATATCTAAACACGATGGCCAGATTTCATCAAAATATTTCAAGCACAACAAAAGTTATACCACATTTAGTGAGGCCATCCCCCATTTTTAGACAATTCAAAGACATAACGCAGCAAAAAGTAGCAAAAACACGAATTTATTAAGTCTTATCTCAAATAATTGTTATCAAAGAGCCTTGATATTGCCGGATGGTCATTATTATTACTATTTAAAAAAGAAACAGGGTACCAGCGTAGCTGCACGTCACTGAGAAGTCACTTAGCAAGATGACAATCAAATTGGTACATAAGAATTCTGTCAGATTCATCAACAGGTCCATCAAGAACTTTGCAAAGAGACTCAAAAAAAGTTTTGACACTGGTGGTGGGCACATTGAACACAAGTTGTGAAGCACTACCAAGTTCATTTGACTACAGTTATTTGGCATGAGACAGTTTGAGACTTAATAATATCGTGTTTTTGTTACTTTTTGTTGCGTTTGGTTTTTCGTCAAAAACGATGGTTGGCCTCACTAAAAGTGGTATAACTTGTGGTGTGTTTGAGATGTTTTGATGAAATCTGGCCATCATGTGCAAAAATGAATTGTCGTTAAGCCTGTAAAATTTCATTTCGAAATTCTTACTCTTGGCCATGATATCAGCAAAAAACCTAATTTTTTGCGTTTCGTTTTTGAATCGTCAAAAAACGGTGGGTTGCCTCACTAAAAGTGGTATAACTTTTGTTTTGTTTGACACATGGCTATGGAATTTGGCTATTGCACGTATATATGAATAACCGTCAAGCCGGTGAAACTGGATTTGAAAAATTCCTAATTTCGGCCAAGATATTGCACGTTATCAGCCATGTCGGTCAACTGATCGGAACTCTGCGTCATTTAGCTGGATATTTTCATCTTGTTTCTGAACGCAGAATTTGCTTAGTGACCTCGACAATGTTGGAGTATCTGGTGCGTGGTTTGGGTACCGGACTTATATTATTCGTCCCATGTGCCAATGAGTTTGTACGTTCAAAGGGTATTTTGTTTGCAAGTCATTTTTGCGATTGTATCCAGTCGGTCTCAATATATCTCAACCACAGTACTTGTATGCTGTTGACAGTCGAGTGTTGTCGTCGCGGTGGAGGACGACCCAATGCGGGTCATTGGAGTGACTTCGGATGTTAGTCACTCTTCAATCTACCGACAGGACACACGAATAGCCTTCTACGTAGCATTCTAAGCCTTGTTGTTTGACGGTTAGCCGGCGACATTTTCACTAGACTAAGTTTAAAAGGCTGCACAAGCAGTGCGCATGTGTGCGAACGCTGTCGCCTGTCACAGTTCTTTAGATACGTGTGCTGCGTTATCGACGAAACTTGTGTCATAGACTTTGAACATAGCCTAATGCGATCTGTCGGCTTTTAATGGGAATCCGTTAGCTGGTTCTTCGTGTGCGCGTGAACCTGTCACTGGTGACTCAGCTTGCAATACATCGGTTTTTGACGATGCATATAATTATTCGTTCCCAAGACATTTTCCATCATAATTAGCCTATGTTGGCGCAGACATAGCTATAAATAGCCTATATAATTATTTTTGAAGGCCCCAATACCAATGTCCAATTGTATTATATTGCATTGTTTTCAAAAGCATACTGTACACGGTGTCCCAATTGAACTGATATCCTTTTTGTTTTAGCGATATACTTGTCAATTCTAAATGAAACTCTATAAAATTTAATAGAATGTAAGATGGATAAATGTTATCCAATTCTACGAACAGAGTCCGAAGTTATGCACATTCAAATTTGGGTAAAGAAAATTTTAAGTTTCCAACATGCAAAAGATAGGAAATTATTGTTTGCAACAAATGCTGTTCTTCAAAGCTGATGCACAAAATATCCTCCATTAGCTCGAATGTATGCTCTAAGGCACTTTCGCCATTCATTGATTGCATTGTCAACAATTTCTTGTTCAAAACGATTCCATTCTTCCACAATTCGCTGTTTGAGGTGGTCAATGTCATGTAGCCTATGCGAGTCCGACAACGCGTTCTTGAAGGACGCTCCATATCTTGTAGCCCAGTGTAGGCTATTAAGATCACGGCTATGGGGGGGGGGAGTTGGTGAAATGAACTATGGAGTTTCTCTAGAAAGCAGACCAACAGCTTCTTTGTCTTATTGAGCAGGAGCACTGTCCTGCTAATATAAGAACAATTTACTGCCCGACAATTCTTTAATAGCAGTTTCTGCTAAGACATTCCTTCGAAAGCCTTTTTGCTCCATAATGTTTTTCTTCTCTTAATTTTTTTTATTAAACTCAAATCATCTTTGCTGAAAACCATTTTTCATATTGTTTCCTTAGTCTCCTACCATAGAAATGACAAAAATATGATGTGATACTGTACTGATACATAATAATTTAGAAAGTAAGGTGTGCAGTTGGAAACAAAAATTTCCTAGCTTTTTACATGTTGGAAACATAAAATTTTCTTAGCCAAAATTTTAATGTGCATAACTTCAGACTCTGTTCGTAGAATTGGATCAAATTTTCAGAAAACATTGCAATTTGATCCTTCGTACATTTTCTGAAATTTTATAGAGTTTCATTTAGAATTAACAAGTATTTCGCCAAACAAGAAGGGTATCAGTTCAATTGGGACACCGTGTAGTGTTGCCTATAGTGTATCATTGGCCTACGTCTATCATAATAATAATTATGTGAGAGTAATTTACAGTATTATAATACTGTACATGTATAGGCTACAACATTCTTATGATATCGTCAGAAAACAGAGAATCAGTTTTTACAATGTTATGCTCTGTTTTTGTGGGTCTACATGTATGTGTTTATTTTAGTAACGGACTGTTTCTTTTTTACAGGACATTCAATCACGTTCAACAGCCAGTAACCGACCATTTCGATTTGGTCGGAGCAAGAAACTGCTCATACATCATTGCAGAAAAATCTATCAATATCTGTTATAGCCAAATTTAAGAGATGACACCTAGACGAACGTGCATACTATCATCTGCATTAAGCCTTTTATTGATACTTTGTGCGATTTCCTATCTGCTTCATAAAACTTTGCTTTATCCATCAAGTTTTCTTCCCGTATTCAACTACCACAGCAATGTTAGTAAGGAAATTGGTTCCAGGGACTGTTTGAATCAAAATGTCTCGCATTTTGTCAGTTTCCACGAAAGCGTTAAGGATGGTCGCCGACTTGGAAATCAACTCTTTAACCTGGCTGCGGTTCTATTTGTTGCCGAACTCTCAAACAGAATACCCGTCATAGCTAATAAAACTCATCTTCCTCTAGAAGATGTCTTTCAACTAAATTTAAAACGCGTTAGTAATCTCTGTCCTTGCCATACAATTGGGGAGGCTAAACATTTGTCGTACGACGCGACGACGGAAAAGCTGAATTTAAATGATCCCAAAATATGCAATCAAACCATTCTTGTTAAGGGATTTCGCCAAAGTTGGAAGTACACGCTAGCAACAGAAAGACGCTTGAGACGCCATCTTGTGTTCAGAAACGAAGTTCAACGTTTTGCCGAGTCCTTTCTTCAAGACAACATCCCTCGTGGTTGGAAGAGAGTAGGATTTGTACGAGTGGGAATACATATTCGTCGAGGAGATAACTTGAAATCTAAATTTCAGAAGTTTGGCTACACGATTCCAAACGAAACATACTTTTTCAAGGCCATGAAACATTTCACTGACAGATATAATCGCGTTCAATTCATTGTGGCTTCAGATGATTTTAACTGGACGAGACAGCATATCATCAGTAATAACAGTCCTCCAGGAACTGTAAATATCACTATCAGCTTCAACAATACAGCTGGTCAGGATCTGGCAATATTATCAATGTGTGATCACACGATAATGTCCACAGGCACGTTTGGCTGGTGGGCCGCTTGGCTGGCCAAAGGTACAACTACGTACTATAGTGACTGGCCCCGGGCAGGATCAGCTCTTGCACGCCAGTTCAATAAGAAAGACTTTTTCCCTCCGTTTTGGATACCAATGAGTAATTGATGATCTATATATATATTATATATATATCAAAACGTGTGCCGATTTCGAGGGATATTCTATCCCCCTTAAAGCTCTCCTGCGGTATTGGATATATGTGGTATAAAGTATCCGTGGATGAACCATTCTATCCCACTTATTGAAATATGGGTATAATTAAAGAATTAAGCTGTAATAAAAATAAGTTTAAAGTAAATCTAATTGTCTAAAGTATCCTAAGTAATGTTCAACGCAAGGCGAATGGAAATTGTTAGTAGGCATAACTCTTATTCTTGTTTATTCTAAATGTTTTAAGTGTTCTAGAAGCAAAGCAAACAAAATTATCTAGTAGGAATAAACATAGGCCTACCTGTTGGTGTCATTGTTCAAAGCATAACAAATGGAAATAAATTTGTGTCACCGGCTTGCAGATTAAAATCGTCGATGGCAGAAATTTCGTGATCATATGCAGCGATATTTGGGCACAAATTATGGACTTATTTAGAGGGCTGTAATCAAATTTTGCGTGCTGTATTTTAAGTTAGAACAAAATACGGAACTTGAACTAAAATTAATTCGCTACGGTGTGATTTGATTCAAATGGAAAAAATAAATGTTTGACGAATAGCCTACAATAATTTTCCTCACTGTTTCTAGCCCTGCGTTAGTCTAGTCAATATGGATACGGAAATAAGGCCTGTAAGATACCATTGTAACAGTGATTACTAAAAATATGAATATCTCGGATAAAATGCAGATGTTCACAGTAGCATCTTACGATGATTTTGAGCTAATTGAAAACACTTCTTGAGCTAATTGAAAACAATTACCTCTCTTGCTTGATCCTTCGGTGGCCCGTAGATGGCAATAGAGTTTCAAGCCCGAATAAATTCTTATATATTTTTTACTATAATAATAATAATAAATTATTAAAGTGTTTACAGTCTATTGAGACGCATATTACTGAAGGGCAATCAATGTTCTTATACAAGAACTAGCGTTAGAAGAGTAGCCTCTGAAGCTACACGATCTCGCTGTTTTCGCCCAGCTATTGCCTTCGTTGTTCCTCAGTTTCGGTAGGCCTATCGTCTATAGATCGTTTCCCGGGTAGCACGGCATTTAATCCCGCGACACTTAATACCGCGACAGTTAATACCGGACACTTAATCCCGGCGACATTTAATCCCGGCGACAGTTAATCCCGCGACATTTCATACCGCGACACTTAATAGGCCTACCTGTACACACATGAGTACGAATATTTGTACGACTATTGTCCACATAGCCAATTACATGTAGGTAGGCCTACATCTCTGTTCAGGTTTCTGAAGTACATATTTACATAAAACGATCATTAAACTGTGATACACGGAAATTACGAATAGGCATCGCGACAATGTGAACCGAGCTCTTTTTATGAAAAACGTGCAGTGAATATTGCTGTAAATATTGTTTTTTTCGAATTTTACTGGTTTTATAATAGGCCTATTTAACTGCAAAGGCTTAACTTTTTGAGCAATAGTGAATAGGCCTATTGCTGTGAATATTGCTTTTTTAAAACTTAACTGTTTTAAAATGTTATTTTGCTTTCCCAGTATTAAGTGTCGCGAGATTAAATGTCGCGGGATTAATTGGTCGCGGGATTAAGTGTCGCCGGGATTAAATGTCGCCGGTGTAAAGGTTTCAAATTACCCCCTCCTAAACATTACCCCCCGGTAACTTGAAACCGGTTTCAGATTACCCCCTAGGGGTAATCTGAAACCGGTTTCATCCTACCCCCCGGTTTCAGGTTACCCCCTCTGAATTCCGAATGAATTCCTTATATCCAGCTTCCATTTCTCAAACGTTGTTTGCGTCAATCCAGCTTCTATTTCACCTACAGAGAACCTTCGTCCAGCTTCCATTTCTCAAGCGTCTTTTTCGAAAATCCAGCTTCTATTTCACCTACAAAGAGCCTTCATCCAGCTTCCATTTCTCAAACGTTGTTTTGTAAATCCAGCTTCTATTTCACCTACAGAGAACTTTCATCCAGCTTCCATTTCTCAAGCGTCGTTTTTGTAAATCCAGCTTCTATTTCACCTACAGAGAACCTTCATCCAGCTTCCATTTCACCTACAGAGAACCTTCATTCAGCTTCCATTTCACCTCTAGAGAACCTTCATCCAACTTCCATTTCACAAAAGTTGTTTTCGTCAATCCATTTAACTAGGTATTAGACATAAAAAACTCAGAAGCCGGATTGACGAAAACAACGCTTGAGAAATGGAAGCTGGATAAAGGTTCTCTGTAGGTGAAAAAGAAGCTGGATTGACGAAAACAACGCTTGAGAAATGGAAGCTGAATAAAGGTTCTCTGTAGGTGAAATAGAGGCTGAAAGAAGGTTCTCTAGAGGTGAAATATAATATATAGAAGCTGGATGAAGGTTTCTGTAGGTGAAATAGAAGCCGGATTGACGAAAACAACGCCTGAGAAAATTAATGGAAGCTGGCTAAAGGTTCTCTAGACGTGAAATAGAAGCTGGATGAAGGTTCTCTGTAGGTGAAATAGAAGCGGGATTGACGAAAACAATGCCTGAGAAAATTAATGGAAGCTGGATAAAGGTTCTCTAGAGGTGAAATGGAAGCTGGATGAAGGTTCTCTAGAAGTGAAATAGAAGCTGGATGAAGGTTCTCTGTAGGCGAAATAGAAGCTGGATTGACGAAAACAACGCTTGAGAAATGGAAGCTGGATGAAGGTTTGCTAGAGGTGAAATAGAAGCTGGATGAATGTATTTTATGGGGGGTAACCTGAAACCGTAGGGGGTAGGATGAAACCGGTTTGAGATTACCCCCGGAGGTATCTTGAAACCGGTTTCATCCTACCTCCCGGTAATCTGGAACCGGTTTCAAGTTACCGGGGGGTAATGATTAGGAGGGGGTAATTTGAAACCTTTACACCGGGATTAACTGTCGCGGGATTAAATGGTTGCGGGATTAAGTGTCGCGGGATTAACTGTCCGGTACTAACTTGCGCGGTATTAAGTGTCGCGGGATTAAGTGTCATGGAACCGTTTCCCGTTGGTTGTGTTCGATCCATTGTATTCCCCACCCGCCCCTTTGCGTGTCTGAAATTCACTGGCCGCTGATTGTAGCCATTGGTTTTATGGATATCTAATTCTTCATCTCTGTAGGGTGTATGTGTATAGGGCCATAGGCCCCCATAAATAGCGGCGGAAGCGATCGAGTCGCTCGCTCGTATCAGTCCTGGATCGGTAGGCTATATTAAACTGAGTTCAGGTTGGGTAATAATATTATGAACCCAACCTGAACTCAGTTTAATATACCGATCCAGGGCAATATTATTGCTCTGTCATATGATGCATGTAACATGATGTAAGCCTACGTCTTGCGGAGGTGGGGGCTTTGTTTATTTATAGCTTAAATGTAGGCCTATTATACCACCACGCGACAGCCTTAGAGCTCTGCCGGAGTAAAGGTTTCAAATTACCCCCTCCTAAACATTACCCCCCGGTAACTTGAAACCGGTTTCAGATTACCCCCCCCCCCCCCCCGGAAACTATATTTGCATCAATCCTCGTATTTATTGCACTAAAAAAATCAGAAAAATCATCCCGCTTCTTGTTTTGGTCTGAAGATTTTTATCCGTCATCACACTTTGTGGTTTGTTGTCAATATTTTAATCGGGAAAAAAATAATAGCCTCGAAGCCATTTCTCCATGTAATTTCAGTGGCGATTTAGTATTTAAGTTACAGATGAAAATATTGATAACAAACCACGAAGTGGGATGACGGATGAAAATCTTCAGACCGAAACAAGAAGCGGGATGATTTTTCTGATGTTTTTAGTGCTATAAATGCGATGATTGATGCAAATTACAGTTTGCAAGGAGGTAATGTTTAGGAGGGGGTAATTTGAAACCTTTACACCGGCGGTCATCCCTTAAATCTGTGTGCTGGCGGTTCCTTGAGCGGCTCTAATCAGTAAAGACGGAAGATGAACAGTGCTGGTACAGCAATTCAATAAAAGTTTATCCTATATTTACGATAATGGTATGCATGTCTCTGCTAAACTGACTGGTAGGTTATTATTACCTGCGATAATATTAGGATATAATGGTCAAACATCGAGAACGGAATGCAAGTAGCAATAGCCAATACCATGCAAAGTATTAGAGCGTGTGAACAAAGACGAAATTAGCAATACAACATTCTAAGACAAAATACCAAATTCAATGCCTACTTCAACTGCCTTACTAAGGAAATCAGAAAGAAACCGCAGCGAAGAAAAAAATACCTAGATGGAGCTACAAGCAAATAATCTGAAGATGCTTTCAATATACGCAGGCAGTAGGCTATACATAGTTGTAAAAAAGGTTTTTTCCGTTTTTCATTCTCTCAAAAAAACGTGGTTTTTCTTTTTTTATTTTCCCCATCGTTTTTTATCGTTTTTTTTTTACTTTATCTTTATTTATACATTTACTTTCTATTATTATTTTCCTTAATTTTAATTTTTCTGATATTTCTTATGTTTTCCGCCAACTCTCAAGGATCCAACTAACTAAAATTATTTCATGCATCGTTTAGCATCATCATTTAAGAGATAGCCTGCGTGTAGTAGGTTCCTAATCAAGATTTTCCTGGTTAAAATGCGGTTTTAGATGTAGCAAAGTCAAATTATTTTCCGTGTCCGTTTTTTATCGTTTTTTGTCGTGTTTGTTTTATTTTGAAAAAAAAGTCGTTTTTTACCCTTTTTTTCGTTTTCATCGTTTTTTACATCTATGAGGCTATATACGTAGTGACGGTAGTGAAGGTATCACATGTAGGCCTATATAATAAGATAAAGCTACTTAGCGGATAATTTGAGTTGAAGCTTCCATCAACCAAAGACGCATAGGTCGTCATGACAAGGCGCCGGAAATGTGGAACTTATCAGTGTTTCTTAATATTTTGTCGTTCTATAGGATATCAAGGGTTTTTCTGGGATTTGTTTTAAAATATGGGTTCTCGTTCATCAGTTCTAGCCAAAGGTTATGTGGAGAGTGATGCAGGAAAACCGGAGCAACTGATCAGACTTGTAGCCTACAATGGATATACAAAAATCTACAATGCGTCACAAAGCTGAAACAAAAAAAGCAGAATACGTGAACACAAAACAAGGATAGTAGGCCTAATGTCACAGCACCGAAGAGGTCTGAATAATCGCAAGTTTGATGACGACATTGATATCCTCACTATTATAGGAGAGGATCATAAACGAAAAACATGGCACAGCAGTTAGACCGTTAATTAAATGCTTATCTCTCAGCCCCTTGATTAAATTTCTTATCGCGCAGCTCTCTGAACATTAATTAAATCCTTATCGTGTCACATTCTTGAACCCTTATTGAGCAGCTATCGGATCATTAATTAAATCTTTATCGCGCAGCTGTTTGCGCCCTTCAATTGGAAATAAAATATCCAGCTGTCGCCGGTCGATCCTCAAATTCCTCATCTTCCATTCATCTTTCCCTCTTTCTTTAATCTTATCCTATATTCCTCCTTCCCTCAATCAATCATTTAATCAGAATTTATATATCGCCCCTTCAAGGTACCTACTCAAAGGCGCTCCGCGCCGAGTTCAAGCGAAAAACAGTCTTCAACAATTTGGGAAATTGAGAACAGTTTGGGAGGTGTCGCATAGTCAAGGGAAGTCCATTCCAGGTTGTTGGACCAACCACAGAGAACGAACGCCTCTGCACTGTCGCAGAGCGAGTGAAGGAAACTGATAAGTCACCATGAACAGCAGAACGCAGAAAAATCACCGAAGTGCTTGTCCGCCATGGCGTCATGAATGGCGCAATTGCCAAATCCATTATGGCGCCACCAGCCATATTGAAAAATGCATCCTTTTCATTTCTGGCACCATATAATTATGCATACATGTGTAATACCTCTAATCTTGCTGATTCATGTACGTAGAATTCAAATCTGATATTTTTATCATCCTGGATCCAGGGTCATCCTAAGGCTATATGGTCATGGTTAAAATAGTATTAGGCCTATTTCATATTTTTCATTTCTTACAGCATTTGCACTTGCAATACCTCTATAGGCCTACTTATTGGTTCAGATAATGAGAATTCAATTCTGATATTGTTTTTGTAATTCCAGGTCACTTGAAGGTCATGGTCAAGGTCAGTGAGTTTAATCTTTTTCATTTATTGCGGCCTAATTATGCATGGTCAAGGTCAATGAGTTCTTGCCGTTCATCTCGTTCCTATGTTAATGTTTCGGATGTTATTTGTTTCTTGCACCATACTACATGTGTCCTAAGCAGAGAGGTTTCGGGTTGCTTAAAATCTCAACATCAGAAATTACTTGTTAGCACGAACACTGGGATTCTCATATATATATATATATATATATATATATATATATATATATATATACACTGTGTCCGGAAAAAAAGCGAACCATTTTGTAAATATGAAAATAAATAGTAAATATTCATCGATTTTCACAATTAAAACACCATTTTAATCCTGACATATTTGTCTAACATTGGTGAAAATATAAAAGTTCCAGTCACAATAATGACGTCATGATGACGTCAGTTGCATCAAAATGCATATAGCCGGCCATTCATGCATGGTTCGGTTGGTTTTATTGGCTTTTGGTAAAACGGAAATTTATTTAATATAACCAGGAGTGAAAATAAATGGAGCTTATTTCCGGGATTGTCTGCTTTCTGAAAAACTGCTTCCTGATATCCGACAATATTCCGATTATTACACATTCCAGCAAGATGGCGCTCCAGCTCACCGAGCTCGTCAAACTGTTGAACTGTTGGCTAAGAAGACAGCAGATTTCATCCCTCCTAATCTTTGGCCTCCAAACAGCCCGGACTTAAATCCCGTTGATTATAAGATTTGGGGACTGATGCAGGAGAAGGTGTACAAGACAAGGATAAGAGACATTGAAGAACTCCGTGAGCGAATCGTCAACGCCTGGGACGATTTTGATCAGCTGGTTATCGATGCTGCTATTGGCCATTGGCGCGAGCGTCTTGAAGCTTGCGTTGAGGCCGAAGGCGGACACTTTGAGCACACATTACGAGCCTAGTCTAACATTCAAAACTAAAAAGCATATTAAGCTACATTAATCTAGCTAACATTTATTATTGATAAATGACATCATAAAATATTGAAATTTTTGATAATTTTGCGCAATTATTTCTTAAATTTGACTTTTTGTGCAAATGACGTCATTATGACGTCATTATTTGAACTTGAACTTTTGTATTTTCACAATTGTTAGAGAAATATGTTAGGATAAGAACGGTCTTTGAATTGTGAAAATCGATTAATATTTACTATTTATTTTCATATTTACAAAATGCTTCGCTTTTTTTTCGGACACAGTGTATAATGTATATATGTATATAACTAGATGTCGAGACTTCTTAGTCATTTCGAGTAGTAGTACTGTAGTAGGCTAGTCGTAGTAGTAGTAGTAGTAGTAGTAGTAGTAGTAGTAGTAGTAGTAGTAGTAGTAGTAGTAGTAGTAGTAGTCGTCGTCGTAGTAGTAGTAGTAGTAGTAGTAGTAGTAGTAGTAGTAGTAGTAGTAGTAGTAGTAGTAGTAGTAGTAGTAGCAGCAGCAGCAGCAGCAGCAGCAGCAGCAGCAGCAGCAGCAGCAGCAGCAGCAGCAGCAGCAGTAGTAGTTTACGATGAGACAAGTGTGTAATAATGTAGGCCTAGTATGTTCTGTTTTATGGAAATTAAATTTTAACAAGCAGAAAAGTAGGAATAAAGAATACTGATGCAATATCGTGGTCTAGTGGGGGCGTCGTTGCCTTGGAGTCGGAAGGTCCGAGGTTCGAATCCACCTCCCCGCGTAAGGACCTTGGGCAAGTCCTTCACTTACAATTGCTCAGCGCTTCGGCGTGAAACTCCGATGCAGTGTCCGCTCTGCATCGGGAGTGCCTCTGAGCAGAGAGAGCTTGAAGGGCGCTATAACAAGTGCACATACATACCTGACTGCATCATTATGCTATCTTTATGCCGGTTACTCATCGATTTCTACACGATGCCGTTCAAGGCTTGTCTTTTTGCAGAACATTAAGGAACTGAGTGATGCTAGTCAAAGCAGATTCACTAGATGAAAATATTTAATGCACCGCACCGCTGAAGTGCCCAATGCCCATGTCATAACATCCATAACCCTAGATTGAAGTTAAAGGTGTTCTATCTGTAGCACGGTCAAAATGCTACTTTATAAATTTGGTGTTTATGTAGGCCATCTCATAACAGCAGCTTCTGAATCCGTTCTTAGTCCTCTTCAAGTTATACAGATTCAGACTATAGTACCACCTGCGGAATCCCTGGTCTTCTAGCAGCTTAAGAGTCTTGTACACGCCGACTAAGCTTTTCGTATCAGTTCTACCAATGTGCACTTCTATCCCAAGTTGCTTCACGTTCGATAGAGATCCTTCTGACAGCATCTGGGCAAGTGACGGCCATTCAGAGCCTTCCACGTCCATCTTCAGGTAATCGATTAAGATCTACAATAATAATTATTATAAACGACAAAATTGGTTTGGAAATCAACCCACTGTCCCACTATTATTTCAATCATTGGTTCTCATGTTAAGTAGCGTAAGTAAAGTTATTGTCGACTTTAACAGGAAGTGTCAGACCGTATGCTGAGTTACAATCGACTTTATGCATAAAAGGCATTCAAAGACAATAATAGTCAGAATTTAATTGAACTATTACAATAATTATTTATCTATTATGTAGTGTTTCTACACATTAGCCTACATGTATGTACTGGTTATAAACAAACACACACATAAATTTGCCCGGATGCAAAATGGAAATAATTAATAATTTAGTAATTAAGAATCATACTGAAGTTGATAATAATCCTCATTATTATAGCCTACTGGCCTGGCCGCAAGCCTATCTTGGGCAGGGATTTTTAAACGTGCAGTTGTACACAAAATTAATTTGTGCAGTTGTAGAAGCACTTCTGTTCAGTTAAATTAGCAAAAAGTCATTGTCCTGCAAAGCAATTGGAAGTAATTTACCATGGAGAATGGGAAAGACAAGAAGGGGTTGTGCAGTTCTACATGTAAAAATTCCTTAAAAACAGCCCTGATCTTGGGAGAGATAAAATTGCCATTTGACGGTTGTCAGCAATCGATATGCAAATTTCGGAACCCTGAAATGCTGAAACTGTTGCATGCGGCTATGTTTGACAATTTATTCGTTCCATTGCTCAAAGTGCACTTAATATGCGAGACCATACGACCGTGACACTTAAAACTATACGACAGAGCAAATAGCTCATAAGGACTTTCTCAAGAGTCCTACACAATAACCGTCTGCTCGAAGTTTATACAGTCACACATTCACACACATGCAAGCAGGGCAGCAGGCATACATAGCTACTTGAAAAACTGTGGCGCGAATGGCACATAATATATATTATATTATAAGCAAAGAATACAATTGTGCCAAGGCCATCTCCTAACCGCATTTTGTTATAGCTACGAAAGGTGGTGCGTTAGGTAAATTCACAATCAAGTTTCCATTAAGGCCTCTGCATTGTTAAGCAGTGGTCACTCTGTGGCGAACCGCCGCCCCGAACGCAGCCTACTAGACTGCGTCGGCTCCAGTCCACTCACCATATGGAGCCGCCCGAGTCACTACCTTGTCTGCTTCCAACATAGAATTGGATGCTTTCTAACTCTACCACGGGTGACCGTCCTTCACGGCGAAGGTTTAGGATTTGAAGCTTGTATAAGGAAGGTAGAAACAGCTTCGGGGTCCGATTCTATGCTCCATCTAATCCTGAGCAGTACCGGTGGCAACGCTATACTTCATGTTGTCCATAGAGTATACGCGCCTTCACCTCACCAAGTGCTTCTCGGTTCATTTCCGTGTGTGGCATACCGGTCTTACACGTATTAATGCCATGCGCCACAAATTTACGGAGTAAATTGAAAGAGATCGACCAACACAGTGAGAAATTCTGTTTCGCAAGGTAACTGTAGCCACGGTCTCGATGTTGGCAGAGATTGACCAATACAAATTATTTTAATTATTCTGATTCGTGACTCCGATGGTGAAGGGTGGGGCTCAACCTCGCACTTCAGTCAGTACTCAGAACTGTGTGTTGCGACAACCAAATATTGATCTACCGATTGCCCGAACAAACACACTTATCGGTAACTTTCTTGATCTGCCTTAATCAAATGTATACGCTATAATAATAGTGCTATTAAAGTAATCGGTAGATCAATATTTGGTTGTCGTCACACACAGTTCTGAGTACTAGGCCTATATAGGCACTTTTCATAGCACGGTATTAGCACCGCTTCAAGATTCATGCTCAGAGGGGCGCCAGACAACAGCGCGGACAGTCAATCGGAGTTTCACTAAATGAGGATGCAAAGTTTTATATCATTGTGAAGCATTAAAAAGCATAATATTTATACGAACCAGACATGTGAAGGAGATTTTTGTGAATTGAATTAGGTCTAGACCTATATTAAGTCAATTACATTAAAAAACTCAATTACAACAACACCAAATTGCTCAGAGTGGCGTTAATCAATGTTTACCCCAAAAGTCTCCAGGGGACGGAAGATCCCTCCCAAGAAATGTAATTTCCCTCAGAAAAAATAAGCAATATGATCTTTAGTTGATGTTTTCTTAATTGTACTACATGAACTGTTATGATACACCGTGAAAGTGTCTGCCATTATGATTACAATGGAACTATTTACTACTAAAATATATAATTATAGAACTCACATAATTATGACAAAGAGTATAACTTACTGTTAATATTTGCAAAACATTTATGTTATTTGTATAAGCGCCGACCAAGGCGAAGGTCGACAGAGATTGGTGTTTCTGACCACTGCTTGTGTCGTCTGCGGTTTCCTTGCAATGTCTTACAGGGCTTAGCGAAGTCTTTTTGGTACAACGCATCAGATGTCTTTAAGTAAGACCAACCACTAAGAAAGAACTTCTCTGGATTGTCGTAGAGCGAATGAATGGAACCATTAAGTTACAATGAGCAGCAGAGGGCACAGAGGTCGCTCTGCAACCAGTCACCCTTGACGGTTTGTCTAGCACTTCCTTTCAAAGCTATTTAGGCCTACTGCCGTGGGCTCCAAAGATAGGCCCTATATAGGTATAAATCTATATAAACGTATCAACTTTCTTAACCTACTGTAGTCTGGTTTTTCGTTTTCTTTTGAAAATTACATCTCTACCAGGCTTATTAAATTATTACAGATTATTACAGATTATTGAATCAATTCTGCAATTCATCGATCAATCAACAAAAAGAATTGATTGGTTGGTTAATTTAAGAGATAATAGACTGGTGCCTTTATCATTATGACAATGGTACCGTATAATTATTTGAATCCGGTTCGATTAAATAATCTGACAGAAAATGTCGACTGTTTTTTAAAAATATAATTATCGGCATATAAGTATACATTGAAATGTAATGAATAAGTTGTCTGCGAAAGTGAACTTACACCTGTGTCATTCATTGATTTGATTATTGTTGAAAACGTTTTCAGTTTCCATCCTTTACCATTGACTTTGTCAGCTCCACCAATTCCAATCTGGTAAAACCAGACGTTATCGCTTCGCTGATAGTCCTTTACATGCATACTGCAATTCCACAAAACCCATTTGATACTTCATCAATCAGTAGAAATTTATGTATCTCCCCTTTAAGAACTCTACCATGAATCGCTCACGACCCAGGCATATCTGAATAAGGTAGTTTTAAGAAACCGGTAGAACGGAGAGGGAAGGACCTGAGGGTCACAGGGTACTTCCTTGGACCCATATTTATAATATGCAGCACTCAACATTTCAAGACCGCGATCTAGACACAGGTTCCAAGACAGTTCCAGACAGTTTATGTCTGACGACAATTCCACATTACGGGGCTAATAACTGCTCATACGCAGAGAATGGAAGAATGTTAGGCGAGAAGAATGACCTTGTTACTGAACAGAAAAACTATAAAATTTAATAGGGAAAGGAAGTGACCTCAAATTGAGTACAAAAGATTAGCACAAGAGTTTATCGTATCCAGAAAGCATAATCGTTAGAGGACAAATAAATAAGAGATACATGACATTGTATGTAGGCCACAGACGGTGAAAGTTGGCTTGATCACTTTGGTGTTAATTTAAAACCAAGTTTTGTATACCTTATATTACGACATACGTTAATGGCTTGATGCGAGCTGCATTCGCTAAAGAAAGAAACTACATACGTTTTAAATACATGTCCTTAGGTCATCGGGCCATGTCTGCAAGAAGCAAGGTGTTCCTTTGTCCAAACATTTTTGAAAACTCTACCTCAGCATCCGGACACGTCAAATTATTATGCGCACATGCTTTAAATATCTTTTCTATTAGCCTACATAGATTTTCCATCAGACATAAACTGTCTGGGAATGTTCAGTGTTGCATATTATAAATATGGGTCCAATCTCCGAAATAAATGCATTTTGTGCTGTCAAAAACTAAATATGTCGAAAAGTACAACCGCATGCTACTCAATTGAAAACACCCCAGTTGAACTGGATGATGATGATGATGATGATGATGATGATGATGATGATGATGATGATGATGATGATGATGATGATGATGATGATGATGATGATGATGATGATGATGATGATGATGATGAGTTCTCTGCCCGAAGGTAAGTTCATTGGCTTTCACGTCTCTGGGGACGAGATGAGTGAGGTAATTTCTCGTTGCCTTCCTCACAGGCAAAATTAATGTGGGTGAGCAACTTGTCCAAGGTCGCTACGTAGCGGGGGACAGAGGGACGGTCCCCAGATGGAGGTGTTGGGGACGGCCCATGCTTCTGCCTTTCCCCCAATCGTTGAGCGTCAGGGCTAAAAAAAGGTCATCAACTTTTTTGGCGGTGAAAGTAGAACATTTTCTTGAATTTTTTTTCGTCCTTCAAAAAATCTCGCGTCTTTTCTTCGACCACTCGTCCGTCCCCCCTCCCCAAGTCTCTGCCCAGGTCTCCACCCATGCTACGTAGTGGCTTGATGTAGATTCGAACCTGCGACCCTTCGGTCACAAGGCCACAAACTTACCGCTACACCACCGCATCCTACCAGTTGAACCTAAACCTAACAAATCTGCTCTCTGGCAAGGCTATTAGTTCATTAAGAATTGCAGAAGTGACAATTTTTATATTTGCGACCATCTAAATCTTAGATATCATTTGGAGACTTAGACATTGTTAGATCTGAATGGATCGTGTGACCCGACGTCATATGGTTCGAACTAGAACGTCTCATATTAGATCTAGGCTATACCTTGGATCGAAACATCGAACAGTACAGCTGAGATTGGCGGAAATGTCGTCATCAAAACTGAAATCGTTGTTTATACTGAAAACAGAATAAAAATAAGGAAAACAAGTTATCGCCAATCGTGCATAGTCTGCCATAATTTTCTTTAGCCCTGGAAACGTGCATGGAGAGTCGGCGTAGATGCAATTGAATGAAATGTTACTAGACATTAATTTTCAAAGTTAAGGAAAGGTCGATTTTGAACATAACATGGATTGAATATTCTGATAAAGTTTTGGAAGATGCATCCTTCCTCTAAATGAGAAGGAGCAGAGGATTCTAAATAAATTAAAGAGAGGGACAATTGAATAGAGAAAGACCGACAGACAGAGTCAAAGAAGGAGACAGACAGAGAGACAGAGACAGTGACAGAGGCAGATAGCAAACAAACTGGCAGACAGACAGGTAGACAGACATACAGGCAAATAGACATACAGGCAGACTGACGGAGAGAGGGAAAGAGAAAAGGACACTGGGATTAATCATGGAATTCAAGGAAGAAAGAATGCAAAAAAGCAAGCAAAAAGATTTTCTAAATGCAAGAGTGAAAGCGGGCAGAAAGGGGGTCGGAACTAAAAAGGAAATTAGAATGAGAGGAAACATGGGAATGAAAGATTTGGATGATTTTTGCTGTGCCACGTGTGGTTATGGCTGTGATGCAAATGAAACAAACTGAAAGCATGAATGATTTCATAAACAGAGCAAATGTAGCAAATGCGTCTGAAAAAGGTAAGATGATGCATTCAACAAGTCGAAGTATGACTGTGTGTCATCTGCGTGTCAGCTATAATAGGCGCATCGAGCAGACCGATTTAATCGGCGAGTAGGCCTATTTGTTGGACTAGCCTAATTGAGGAAGCGCATCAAAATTTCTACTGAATTATCAACGTAGTAATATAGTTATTCAGCATTTCTCCAATATCATTACTTGCCCAAACGAGTAAACGAGACAGGGTGGCTTAGGACGGTAAGGTTCAGCTAAGCAGACGTCCCAACCTCCGTCAAGTGCATGTCCAAACCGTGCGTTATTTTCACAGGCAAAGTGGCGTTTGGACAGAAATCTGTTTCAAACCAAAGAAAGATTTTCATAAGGTTTTCTCCAAAGCGAAGATCTCATTATCAGGTCAGTGGCTTAAAGTATTCAATTAGAGAACATGTTTGATAAATATTAATACACCTTCTTTATTAAACGATCATGCATTGGCGTTAAATGCATTAAAATAATTACTACTTCCAATGGAGCGCTATGCGAGTAATGTATGCATGCTCATTGCTCATACTAACTTCACAAGATTCCTCTGTCAGAGTAATGCTGCAGAAGATAATAACCATTGAAGAGAAGGTAGGCCTAAAAGACACTCCTAGGGTAAGAAATATATTCGCCTAAAATTTAATCTAAAACGATGACCTCGCGATAATCCCATATTTTTGCTGACGTCATCAGGTTCAAACTTTCTGACGTAACTCTATATAGCCTAGCATCAGCATGCGGGTAGAAAATCTTCTCTAGCTGTTGCTAGAATCAAGCTAGATCCTTTCATATTTACTATTCGCTACCATTAGTGCCAATCAATTCCTAGATATCATCGATGGTGATGCAAAGTTCTTATCGGATAGGCCTGTACATAAGAAAGAGGAAGGTGAGTTTTGTAAAAACGGTAAACAAAGTTACTTGAAGAATTTTCTGTCGGCTTCGTTGCTACTCATCCGTTCATTTATTTCGATTTTGGAATCTCCGAGGAAGATGAGCTCAGTTGATGTTGACAGACTGTTAAGGATAAAGTCGACAGACGATCTCTGAAGACAGTAAATAAATAAATGTAGTCTACGTAAGTAACAACGCTTTGAAGTGTTCCCAATTCACAAAGTGCGCTCTGTAAGACACCATGTCCGGTAACAGAACAATTCTTTCTTTAGGTTATCTGCCAAGACGTTAGTGGCAGGTCCAAACGTCCAATGTCTGCACGTTTCCCGCTGTTGTGCCTTGTCCTTCACTTCTCTGTATCCCTCTTCCATCATCCAGTCCAGCAGCTTTTGTCTAGGCCTTCCTCTGTGCCTCTTTCCCTCCAATCTTCCTTCAATTATTTCTTTCTGCAGTGAGTCACCTCTTAGCAACTGTCCCACCCAATTATTTTGTCTTATCTTTATTGAGTCCAGCAGGACAATTACCTCGTGCCATTACCTCGGACAATTACCCCCGAAAAATAATCCCCCATGCTGAAAGAATGGCCAAACAACAACTAAGTTTTAGATATGAAAGACGTGTCCCACATCAAAGACTAATTATTAAAAACTAATCATCAGAAATTATTACAAAAAAACCGTGTACTGACGAAATTCATTCATAGACATGTCATAGACATGCCGAGATGGTAGTAAATGGTATGGAAAATCCTATACCCTCCGGCATTAAAGGGTTTTAAAGAGTGAACGAATGACAAAACAGCAACTAAGTTTTAGACATGATAGATTTGTCACGCATCAAAGACTCTAACAAAACATTGCTAAACAATGGGAACCAGAGTAGGCCTATAATATATTACCATTGAAAGAGTGAAAGAATGACGAAAGAACAGCTAACTACCACCATCACCGACAACCACCGTAGCACCACGCTGTCTCCTCGGTTTGACCTCCCCGGATTTTGACTTGGCACCGGTGTAGGCTAAAGGTTTCAAATTACCCCTCCTAAACATTACCCACTGCAAACTGTAATTTGCATCAATCATCGCATTCATTGCACTAAAAATATCAGAAAATCTACCCGCTTCTTGTTTTGGTCTGAAGATTTTCATCCGTTATCCCACTTCGTGGTTTGTTATCAATATTTTCATCTGTAGGCTAACTAAAATACTAATCGCCGCAGAAGTCACATGGAGAAATGGCTTCGAGGCTATTATTTTTTCGATCAAAATATTGATAACAAACCACGAAGTGGGATGACGGATGACATTTAAGAAAAGAGACAGGGAGACAGAGAAACAGTGAGACAGGAACAGAGACAGAGATAGTGATAGAGATAGAGACAGAGACAGAGACATAGACAGACAGACAGACAGACCA
>OX243824.1:27287876-27362939 GCA_945859605.1 Lumbricus rubellus | reverse complement strand
CAGTTGGTTGACGTGATGTTTTCTTCAGCTGTGCTGAGATCAATGTATTGAGTGTTTCTCGATTTGAAGCATGTTGACAATGTTTTGTCACAAAGAAGAAAAAAAGATGATTTGATCATAATATCATCTGTCTTTTTTAGGCTATAATATTATATACACCTGCATAAAATATAGGCCTACATCATCATCATCATCATCATCAAGAACCAAGGGACCAGTGCCCGTAGGTGCCCGCTGCCATCCTCATTGTTCCTCGCCATTTTTGTCTTTCCAGGGCCGCGTGTGTCAGGTCTTGTATCGGCGCTCCGCACCAGTCGGTTATGTTGTCCAGCCATTCCTTGTGTTGGCTCCCTCCATTCTTCCGAACATCACCCTCTTTATTTTTCTGTCCTCACTCATTCTGCATATGTGACCATTGTGTGCATAAGGTTCTCTGCGGCTTCAATTTGTCCATACAGTTCTGAGTTTGTCATCTTCTGCATCCATCCAACTCTCAACAATCTTCTGTAGCATTTCCTCTCGAAGGCTAATATCTTTGACTCCATTTCTTTAGTTATTGTCCAGGCCTCACATCCATACAACATACTGCTGAACACGCAGGTTCTCAGTACTTTTAATTTTGTTTGTAGATGTATGGATTTGCTCTTCCAGATTTTATCCAATGCCTTCATTGCTGACATTGCCTTCGCGATTCTCGCCCATACCTCTTTCTTGTTGTCTAAGTCATTATGTTACTTTTGATGCATCCTAAGTATATGAATTTTTCGACGTTTTCTAACTGGTTTCCATCTTCTTAGACAGTTCTTTTGCCCCAAACACCATCGTTTTGGTCTTCTCAAAGTTCATGACAAGACCATACCGTTTTCCTTCGTCACTTAGCTTCTGAGCTGGGCTCTCCAACCTCTGGATGTCATCGTCTATCAGGTCGATGTCGTCCGCAAAACATAGATTGTTAATATTCTCACCGCTGATCTTTGCTCCTCCTTCTTCCTCCCTGGTCTTGTCTAGTATTCTTTCCAAGAGAGTGATGAATATGTCAGCAGGGGTTGAAAATATCTGGTGATATCGAGTCACCCTGTCTTGTGCCTCTGCCAATGCTGAACCATGGATCAATCTCTCCGCACACCCTTACCGCCGCCTTTGCATTGCTATTAACTTCTCTTAGTAAACGCACCCGCTTGTTGTCCACTCCATATGAATTCATGACCGCCCATGTTACACTCTGGTCGATGCTGTCAAAGGCTTTTTGGAAATCGATAAAGCAGTTGTAAATTTTCTTGTCTTTTCTTCTAGCCTTCTCATTCTTATAAATATAGTCCAGTGGTTCTTAACCTTTTCAAGGGAGCCGAACCCCAAGAGAAATCCATGACCATTCAGCGAACCCCTCAAGTTTAAACAACAATTTTTTAACTAATGGGAACAAAAGGAAATAAAAATTTGTGCCAAAATGTGATACAATATTAGGCCTAATACATTCAATACATGAACTACTAACAGTTAACTAACCGTACCAACATTACCAATTGCATCTTAATGTGTCCTTTGCTATTCAATAAAAGTCGAAAAATGAAAATAAAATAGCAAATGATTTTTCACTCACACTCGCTGACCCTGAATACACTACAGTATGTATATATTTCAAAAGACCTAGAGCTCTGCCGAACCCCTGGCACTAGCTCATCGAACCCCAGGGGTTCGGTCGAACACTGGTTAAGAAACACTGATATAGTCTTACATGCCTACCATGGCGGAGTTTGGTTTCCGTTCTTGGGTGGAGGCTTCAAACTTGGGCTTTGGTTGGGGTGGAGACTTGCCGAAATTTTTTCTATGCCCGAAAGAGTCGATGGCCTTTTTTAGTCATCCGTTCGAAATCTCATAAAAATCATATCATTTTCTCAGCCAAAAAAGGTGGAACGGAGGTAGGGAGGGATGGTTGGATGCTCTTTTCAGCCACAGCAACGCGTGGCCGGGCACGTTAGTATATATATATATATATATTATGTTCATTTCACTGCACAGCAGGGGCTGAAAAAATTATACTGTGCATTATAATGTATGATCTAATGGGTTTGCATATAGGCCTATTATCCTATATTTATATTATTTTTATGCCTAGATCTGCCCTTTGCAATAATGTATATTATGAGTATAAATATACTTAGATGTAAGAGACGTGTTTGAAGTCAACCCACCGCCAGATGACGCTGCATATGATGTATCAGTGACTTTAGATCTGTTGACCTCGAATACGTGACCAGTCCTCTCCCTCGCCATCTGTCCCTCCCAATCCATCAAACACAGTAGACAAGGGAGTCATACACAGTCAGGGAACTATAATGTGTGTGTGGGGCCTACATAATACTTATTATGAGATTTCGAAAGGAAGCATTGATTGAAACAGGTATGGATGCTATCAAGGTGCAATCAAGCTTACAGTTAGGCTTTGACAGTATCAATCAAGCAATCAATCAAAATATATATAGCGTCCCTTCAAAATTAAGAGGCGCTCCTATCTACGTCAGCCCGGTCGACTGGAATTTGGTTCACTGTCTGTTTGTCTGCATTCCTGTCTCCAGTTACACTGTTGCCTTTTTATCCATAGCGAACCTACATTTTGATTACGCTTACTTGTTTATCTGTCTGCACATTATCAAATGCCAAATGCGTTGGCATGCAGGATGAGTAGTAAATATTATTTGAGGTTCCCACGAAATTCTAGGGGCATTTGGCGTTACTGATAGGCCTACAATTTTTTTAATTTTTACAAATCATGGGTAAGATGGTGAGGGTATGGAGAACCCGATCGGCTAAGATATTAGCACATCATCAACATCATTATCATTATCTTATTCATCATCATCATCATCGTCGTCGTCGTCATCATCATCATCATCATCATCATCATCATCATCATCATCATCATCGTCATCGTCATCATCTTCCTCATCCTCATCATCATCATCATTATGATAATAATAATAACGATAGAAATAATAATAATAATAATTAATAATAATAATAATCATCATCATCATCAACATCACCGTCATCATCAGCATCATCATTATCACTACCACCAGCACCATCATCATCATCATCATCGTCATCGTCATCATCATCATCATCATCATCATCATCATCATCAGCATCAGCATCATCATCATCATCCATCATCATCATCATCATCATCATCATCATCATCATCATCATCATCATCATCATCATCATCATCATCATCATCATCATCATCATCATCATCATCATCATCATCATCATCATCATCATCATCATCATCATCATCATCATCATCATCATCATCATCATCATCATCATCATCATCATCATCATCATCATCATCATCATCATCATCATCATCATCATCATCATCATCATCATCATCATCATCATCATCATCATCATCATCATCATCATCATCATCATCATCATCATCATCATCATCATCATCATCATCATCATCATCATCATCATCATCATCATCATCATCATCATCATCATCATCATCATCATCATCATCATCATCATCATCATCATCATCATCATCATCATCATCATCATCATCATCATCATCATCATCATCATCATCATCATCATCATCATCATCATCATCATCATCATCATCATCATCATCATCATCATCATCATCATCATCATCATCATCATCATCATCATCATCATCATTGTCATCATCATTTCCTGACACCACATACCCTGGCGGCGATTGGCACGAAATAAATGATCTCCATTGCCCTGTGTTATTTGTCACGACGTTCATTGCTCCCCAACTGATGCTATTCTCTCATTCACATTATGTCTGTCCAGCCTATAATAGGTTTCGTCTGACTTCGATTATTTTTCCCTCGAAAGTTCCATGTAATGCACCATCTGGAATTTGGGCTCATATAATATATATACAGGCTTTATATAATATATATATATATTTATGTATGTACGCCAGCCATACTATACATATAATTATATATATATACTAATTGCGTGGACTTACCCATTGATTTCTGGTGATTTGTGTGCGTGTAGCTAATGATTGTATTGGGATAGATTGTCGGTAATGATTCACGTGGGAAATCTCTCGACCAAACACCGCCTGGAGTTGCGAAGGGAAGAGAGAGAGGAATAGTGGGAGGATAGAGAGAAACAGAGAGACAGAGAAAGAGATAGAGAGAGAGAAAGGAGGGAGAGAGAGACAGACAAGAATGAGAGAGAAAGGCAGAAAAAGACAGAGACCGCAAGCACGAGAAACAGAAAGACATTGACAGACTAAAAGAGAGAGATTGAGAGAGACAGAGACAGACAGAGAGTGAGAGTGAAACAGAAACAGAGAGACAGAGAGAGCGAGGGAGCGGGAGAGAGAGAATGAGAGATAGACAGATAGACAGAGAGACAGAGACAGAGAGAGAAAGAAAGAGAATTAAGAAGACAGAAAGAAAGGAAAAGAGAGAGATAGAGGGAAGGAGAGGCAGACAGACAAAGAGAGACAGACAGAAAGACAGGCAGACATAGACAGACAGAGACAGACGGAGAAGGAAGGAGTTACAGAAAGACAGAGTATCGCTTGTTTGGACTGGAATTTCAATTGGCATATTTCGCTATCGTCTGTCGGACATGTAACGCAACCGAATTCTTCTTCGTCTTGCGACCGCCAGGAATTCGATGCATGTTCGCTTCTTTCAGTGCAGTTTTAATAGCGGACACCTTAGTCATAACTCCTGCAGTTCAGAACCCACGCTTTATTTCCATGGCTCTCTCGTTGTCTTTCTCTATCCTTCCTTCTCTCTGAGTGTTGCTCTTTTCTCTCTGCGTACTTTTCTCTCTATGCCCCTCGTTTGTCTCTTTCTTTCTCTGCCAGTCCCAAAGTCTCTCAGTGTCTGCGGATCTCTGTGTCTCTTTCCCACTTTATGTCTATCTATCTCCCTGTCTGTCTCTGTCTGCCTTTAACCGTCTCTCTATGTCTTCTTCTCTGTCTCTCAGTCTCTGTCTCTCTCTCACTCTCCCTCCCTTTCTCTGTCTCTCTTGTGTGTGTGTCTTTATTGCTTCTCGCTATCTCTCTTTGCCTCTGCATGCCTTGTCTTATCGTTGTTGTCTTGTATGCTTGTGACATCGGTCTGATTGGACGCAGCGCTCGTGACTAAGCTCGTGCTGTTCTGCATTTGACTTTAGATAAAATTTAATACTCAAGAAATTGAACATGCATCGTCTAAACACCACTACAACGTTGCAACAGTTTTAAAATGTCAACCGAAGACTGGGTAAGACAAAAAGTAATGAAAGGGTCTGGTCTTTCGACCATGTAAGAGACCACTACACGGTGTATACTATGTGCAAATGATTAACTGTTTCTGTCTGTCTTTATCCGTCTCTCTATGTCTTCCTCTCTGTCTCTCAGTCTCTGTCTCTGTCTCTCTCTCTCACTCTCCCTCCCCTTCTCTGCCTCTCTTCTGTGTCTGTCTGTATTGCTTCTATCTGTCTCGCTTTGCCTCTGCGTGCTTCGGCTTATCGTTGTTGTCTTGAAGGTTTGTGACATCGGTTCTTTGGACAACCCTTCTGATTGGACGCAGCGCTCGTGACTAAGCTCGTGCTGTTCGGCATTTGACTTTAGAGAAATACTCTAGAAATGGAACATGCATCGTCTAAACACCATTACAACGTTGCAACAGTTTTAAAATGTCCACTGAAAACTGGGTAAGACAAAAAATGATGAAAGGGTCTGGTCTTTCGACCATGTAAGAGAACACTACAAGATGTATAGGCCTATACTACGGGCAAAATGATCAGGCCTTATTGATCATGCCTACACATGGGCGCCCGCAGAAATGTTTGCAGGATGGGGCAAAAACATTGGTCACGGTCAATGTTTTTCGCAAGAGCTTGAAAATGCAAAGCAGAAAATTAAGAACACGGCTATTTTTCACAGAGGTTTCTACAGCCTAATGTCAATTTCTCAGTTTCACGTTGTGTACAATTTTGTAACATTAGCGCTTTAGTGCAAAGAAATTTGTTAAAGACCAAAAAGTAGTAGTTAAAAAATAGCAAATCGACTTTTTAGGGGAGGGGGGGGCAAGTGCCCACTCTTGCCCCCTATGTGCGGGCGCCCATGTGCCTACATTGACTAGTAGCTTACCGAGTGTTGTAAGACATATATTATTATGTTTTATCATCTGTGCCACGCAAACGTCTGATCATAACAACGCATTCCTTGTGTGTTAGCAATCCGATATCTAATTATATGGCTGTCGATCCCAAACGAATACAATTCTTTGGCAATAAAATACAGACAACACATGCAGTGTTTTTGTCAATTATTATTCTGGATCAAATACAGACAACAACACAGGCAGTATTATTTTTTGTCAATTATTCTGGATTTCTGACTGGCATGCAACCAGAGATAGGCAACATAATAATTTATCTAACTGTGTTCCTGTTTCAGTTGCATTAAATTAGATGTTCGGCCTAGAACCATGTGTGACCTATTCTATTATTTGTTTGTACATGCACCCGTTATAGCGTCTCTTCAAGCTCTCGCTACTCAGAGGCGCTCCCGAATGCAAAGCGGACACTGCATCGGAGTTTCACGCCGAAGCGCTGAGCAATTGTGAGTGAAGGACTTGCCCAAGGTCCTTACGCGGCGAGGTGGATTCCAACCTCGAACCTTCCGGCTCCAAGGCACCCGACGCCACCACTACACCACCGCGCCCACAATATTATTATACTACGGCATTGAGAAGACAGGATAAACCTGTCAAATGCATTGAAAATCTCTGATTAAAAAAGAATTTCCGTTAAGTTCTTGCTTGGAAACAAATTTGGCGTGATGCACTTAATATAACACAAACATTCCAGATATTGGGCTAAAGTGATGAACTTGCCAAAGGTCCCTATAATACGCGGCGGCTTGAGGTGGATTTGAAACCTAGAGCCCTCCGGCTACAAGACACCGAACACCACCAATCCACCACCGTGCCCCACTCATATGTCTATATCTCTGCCTGTCTGTATATCTGGCTGTCTGTATGCATGTTGGGTGTATGCGTTCTTTAAGGCACTCTCTGCATGGGCTCCTTTTGCATATAACAGGAGGATAGCGGAACCGTTGCTTGCAACGAGCAAAGCAAAGGACTTCGATGCCTTCTACAAATCTACATCTGTGCTGGAAATTTCAAATGTCGATCCCTTTGATGTATTCGACTGGCATTTGTTCGCAATGTTTTGAAGGATGTAAACAATGATGATGCGTTCATACCAGAAACACTGAAACAACAGCTGCGCCAGATGCTGTTCTTCCTTCATGCATGATGCTCCATCTACCAAATCTATAGATTTATCCTGCAGATGTGCTGTGATAATTATATAATACATATAAATATATAATGATTTGTCTACATGCGTTTATCATATATTTATATATTATTTATGTTTGCATGTATGCATGTGTGTATGTATGTTTGCGTGCATGTGTATGTTTGTATGTATGTATGTATGTATGTATGTATGTATGTATGTATGTATGTATGTATGTATGTATGTATGTATGTATGTATGTATGTATGTATGTATGTATGTATGTATGTATGTATGCATGTATGTATGTATGTATGTATGTATGTATGTATGTATGTATGTATGTATGTATGTATGTATGTATGTATGTATGTATGTTTGTATGTATGTTAGTATGTACGTATGTATGTATGCATGCATGTATGTATGTATGCATGTATCTATGACTATGCATGAGCACTTGTTATTGCGCCTCTTCAAGAAAACTACTCAGAGGTGCTCCCGACTATCGCGCGCACGCTGAATAGGCCTATGTATACGTATGATGAACGCGAGGGAACATATTAATACAATTTTATGCAAGCTGTATGTTGGCGACTGTGCTGGCAAATGCACATCATAGTGCATGAGTTTTCTCATCCTGCATGGTGTTGTCCTGTTTATCCCTGTCATCCTTAATTGTGTCGCCTTATGATTGAGTGTCACTATTTTGTGCCGTTGTGATTATTTTAAGTCGGATATGGCTGTGTGTATATTGTGTCCAAGTACTTAGCATAGCGCCTTTTGGTTCCTCACGAAATCCTTGTTCAGCTTTCGCTAATCTCACGCCTTCAATATCTTCCATCCGACAAACGGGACAAACTCAATCGTGATATTGCTTGCTGTAGATTTAACGACTGCATCAGCATCAGGACCAACACGGAATCTCTGATGAGGCGGGAGTCAGCTACATTACATGTATATGAGAACCCCCGCGAAGTCTCTCACCAATCTATAGAGCATAAATCTGGGTTGGGGAGGGAAAATCCCGATCGTCATAAGATGCGTGATTCCCCTTAGAAAAAAGCCGAATAACTACTCGACCACATGCTGCTTTTCTCCTTCGCTCTGATCATCTCACTCACCTAGCGGCCATAGTTATGACTAATTTTTCTGCGTTCGATCATTACTTTGATATAGAGCCAAACCAGATGATTGTAGACTCGCGGAAAACAAGAACCGGTTCACTGTTCTCCGTTACACTCTACCTCTGTACAGACGACAAAAATATACATCTATGGTAGAAAACGCAGTTTGTCTAACGATTCACATAATTATGTGTCGTGGATAATTTTATATATATAATTATATATATGTATATATATATAATATATATATATATAATATATCTGTAGTACACAAGCAATCTTACGCTTGTTATCTAGAATCACATGACAAGATGGATGCAGTAAAGATCAGTTCATGACAGTATTCGAGTTGATGAAACGAAAGAAATGCACGCATACACGCACACACACAAAGACATGTACACACATACACACAGGGTGAGAATTGCCGGTGGGGTTGAGGGGTTTCAACCCCCATCTTTGTTAGAGCCCTATAGTAAAGTAGGCTATGTTTTTCACAATTGCAAGTGGATCCTATAATATTATAGGCTAACCATCCAGTTATTTTTCCACATTATTCTCACACTGCATAATTATATCACACGCATACACAAAACCTACAAACACAAAACAAATACACGCACACGCACACACACACGCAAACGTACACACGCAAACACACACACATAAACACACCTACACACACGCACACACAGACATACACACAACACCAAAGCACACACCTGAGCACCATCCTAAGCACACACACAAACAAACATTACTCTTTCTTTATATGGGCCTATATACATATAGTATATACATATATATATATATATATATAAATTATATAATTATATATATAATTATATATCATGCTTAGACGCGGCGTCGCACACATTGTAGGCCCATATATTTCATGCATGTTTGTGTATGTTTGCGTGTGCGTTAGGCCTATGTGTGGGTGTATATGGGTTTGTGTGTGGCTGTGTGTGGGTGTTTGCGCTTATGTTTTGGGTCAGTATGTTTGTGCGTTTTGTGGTTGTGCGTGTGTGTGCGTGCGTGTGTGTGTGACCGCCTATATAATTACTATATCAGTTACGACTGTTACGTGTGGGTACACTTATATTAATTTACGCAACAGCTTGTGGATACAGAAACTGTGATAATTATAAAAATCGACGATTAGAAACAGAATCTTGACACAGTACACGATAAGTATATAGCCTATATATAATTATATATATAATTATATATATATATATATATATATATAATTATATATATATATAAAATTATATATATACGATAAGTAACCATCAATTTTATTGCATCAAGATAACAAAATATTTGTGCGAAGTAAATATACAAAACAGTTGGTTACAACCGGAAACCCATAAGGGATTAGAAGTCCCACTGGTAGGGCTACCTAAGCACGTTTTCAGATTCAAGATTGTAGATAGGCAAGTATCATGTATTTACAATCTGGAAATACACATGATGCAGTCTTAACTAAAAACATAAACATCAACAGTCAGGACAACATGGTGTTGTTAAGTGGCCTATACTACGTGCATTGCAAATCACACACTGAACCCTCACAAGTCTTTGATTGATAGATGCGGCTCGTGCAATCAAGAAGATAGCTTGACTGATAAAGTATAGGCACCGCTGCTGCTGCTGCTGCTGCTGCTGCTGATGATGATGATGATGATGATGATGATGTTGTTGCCGCTGCTGTTATTGATACGTCAGCTGCCGAAGGATATCAATCTCGTACAGCACAAGCAACAATTAATAACTCCGCCACTATTCGCACTCTGACAGTGCCAGTCCAACGCCTGAACAAAGTGGGGAGGGCGACGCTAATTATCTTTGCTAACACACTGAAACAACAATGACTACTACCACTACCACCACAACCACCAATACTTTAACTACTACTGCTGCTGCTGCTGTTACTGCTACTGCTACTATTACTACTACTACTAGTACTACTACCACCACTAGGGTGCATCAAACGCCCCATAATTGTTAAAAAAACTTTCAAAAGTTTTTGTCCCTAATTCACTTCTTTTCCTATTACTAAAAAAGTGTGTTTCCCAAAATTTGAGAATTTTCTGACATATTCTAGGTATCCCACCCAGCAACTGAAGTTTTACAATGGTGAACACACTGAACAGATTATGCATTATTATGCTGCAACAAGACTTTAAAGATATGTCCAATAGTTCTTAACATTATCTGTGCTGTATTAGCCAAGAGCCATCTTCAGAAGTACCATATTGCAAAGTATTGCAAAGATTCTTAGAAGTGAGCATATTTTATTATTACTATTGTAAAAACATTTATGTTGCGATGCTATTACATGACACATGTCAAGCGGATATTGTCATTCGGAAGTTGACTTGCATTTGCGCGAATTGGATTGTCTATGCCGGTCTTGTTCCACAACTTGAAGCAGATCTTGATAATGCTGTTCAGTCTTTGATGGTGACAGAAAATCCGAGCTGAGCTTCACTCCTCTCTCAGCACAGTCATTGATTACGTTGAGTGCTTCAATGTTTCTCATAGCAGTTTGATAGTTATTGCGGCTCCACCAGTCGGACAGCTCTTCGTTGAGGAACTGAGTGTCAACTTGTAGTATTTCAAACATATACCATTAGCTTCAAGTCATTCCATGGCGCATCAGTCACCGAACTACAAGTCATCCACCAAGAGCTGTAAACCAGGGTCTCAAAATTCACGAAGTCTCTCACTTTTGTGACCTGACAGTTATGGTGTTGCGTGGAAGCTTTGCAATCTGTTGCTGAAAAAGACATATCTTGATTGAATCAATCAATTTGGTCATCCATCTGGCCTTGTGGAGTGCTCCAGGTCGCTTGAATGTGACTTTATCTCCTTCTACTTCTCCATCAAGAAACAAGAGGCAGAGATCTGAAAATTCCTTATAGTCATCTCTACGAAAGGAGAACTGTGAACTATAAATCTGTCAAAATTGTTCTCTGCAAATGTCAATGAATGGTTTTGCATTCTCACTTAACACATTATCATCGAAGCGTGATAGTCTTTCTGTTGCTGACCGATGTGTCTTGAGGAGATTGAAGTTCTTACGAAGCCTTGCGAAAAATACCACCTCGGGTGATTTTGAAGTCTCAATTTGAAGATCTTCAAACACGTGTGCAAGAATTACTTCGCCAACGTGATGTCTAAATCCTGACCAGAGAAGAGCTCGACCTAACCGCATCTGAATTGTAACACAAGCAGCAGTAACGTGTCCTGTATTTTATCTGGTGGTGTCAAATGCCATGTTGACAATGGAGTCACTACATTGCCATGAGTGCAGGAGATCAATGGTCAGATCAGTCCCCCGTTTTTCTCTGTGATCCCATTGCAAAAGATGGCACACTGAGGAACTTCAGCTCTTTTGCATTCCCGACAACAATTGCAAGGCGCTCCTCCTTAATATTCTTATTTGACAGCAATGGAATTTGTTTGGAGTCCCAGTGCAGTGTTAAAAGCTGTGGAGCAACCCATTGCTCTTTGCAAGCCGAAGCTATACTCTGTCCAACTTGACGCCTGGCTTTGTCAGTCGTTGCGTATGATGTAGACTCTGTAGGGCCTAGAGACTTTTGTCAAATCTCCTCCAGCCTCAGATATGAGTGCTTCAGTGTAGGCTGATTGTTGTGTTAGAGTCATTTTTAGACGTGTGGCTAAGGCAACAAGTTTGTGTCGCTGTACGATATCATGAGGGATCAATGCAGCAGTTCCAGTGCGAGTTCTGCGGTGATGACTTCTCTGAATAGCGGCTGAAGAAGAATTTTACGATGCCGCCAAACCAAACCTTCTATGTTGAAACATAGAATAGTTAACTTCATATATCATAGAAAACACAGAACACTTAAAACATAAAACATATAGTAACTATGATATATTTCTTTTCAGCCTAAAACAAGTCCTGTTAAAAGGCCATACAATCCGACAAATCCAATAAGTAATGTATGTCGAATGATAACTATGTACATATTTTAAAATGGAGGTGGGATACCTAAACATTTTCTTATTTTTATACTTTTTGATCAGGTACATATTGGAGATAAAAGGAACATTTTAAGCCTAGGGACAATGCATTTTGATAACTTTGGGGCGTTTGATGCACCCTAACCACCACCACTACCACTACTACTACTACTTCTAATATCACTACTACAACAATTATTACTTAAAAGGAGCCACGAGTTTAAGGAAATCTCTGGTGAGCAGATGAAAAAGTGGGTCAATCACATAAATTTATATAGCGCCCCTTCAAGATCTCTACTCAGAGGCGAACAAGCACAATAATTACATCAATTGGCCCCTCTCTTTGAAATACTACATGTATGTCTCCATCTACTCGGTCTCAACTTCTAACCGGCAATCTCCTTTCCTCATTTTCTTTCCTCAAAACTTACTTCTTCTCTCGTGGCTTTGCGCACTGGGAGCGCCTCTGAACGGTTCACCCTAGTAGAGGCGCTTTATAAATGTTTCGATACAATACAATATAATAATATTGTAACTGTTTTTAACATGACAGCTATTGCACTTCTGAATAAGCAAAGGGAGTCCCAGACACACAAGGTGACTACATACTGGACTTTTATGATCACAGCCGCAAGCCTTGTCTTTCTCTTTGAAGCCTTTCACATGCATCGAAGCAACTCTGAGAAATTGCTACCGTTAAGGCGCTTTACCGATTTATACGGATGTCACTGTGATAATGAAATTTGTTTGGCTAATTAATAATGGCAGCGGTTCTGTGAATTTTTCTGGCTTCTTTGGTATCATGTAGCCATTCGCCTATAGCGCTGTACGTGTGGAAAAGGATATGAAGGCTGATGAAAAGAATGACTATACAATGAGACTATTTCCAATGTCATAGCCTACATGTTGTTCAGATTCAGAAAGAAAAGTTATTCTGCGCATGTCCAGTTATCTGCTTAGCCTATATCTATGCGCGTGTGTGTATGTAAGCGTGTAAGAATCGTATTTATTAGACATCTTGCTTGACCGCATGTTTGTATCGTTTTATCTATTTAGTGGGCTACTTCCCGTGCAGCAGGTCTGCAGCACAGTGCACATCGGGCAACGCATCTACTCCACTCATAATTATGTCTTATTTGTCTTCCCACGGCCAAGTTCCTCTGTCTCTGACTCCCTGACTCTCTGACTCCCTGTCTCTGTCTATGTCTATGTCCCGGTCTCTGTCTCTTTCTTTTTCTCTCTGTTTGTCTGTCTTTCTATCAGTCTGTATCTGTCTGTCTATCTGTCTGTCTATCTGTCTGTCTATCTGTCTATCTGTTTCTCTGCCTCTCTTTCTTCCTCTTTTTTTCTCTTTTTCTCTCTGTCTCTTACTGTCTTTTTCTATCTCACTGTCTCTGTCTCTTTCTATCTGTCTGTCTGTCTGCCTGTCTATTCTCCCTCTGTCACTCTCTGTCTGTCTCTCTCTCTGTCTGTCGCTGTCTGTATGTCTGTCTGTCTATGTTTGTCTGTCTCTGTCTCTGTCTCTGTCTATGTCTCTCTTTCTGTGTCTCTCTCTGTCTCTCTCTGTCTCTGTCTGTCTGTCTGTCTGTCTGTCTGTCTGTCTCTCTCTATGTCGATCTCGCTCTGTCTCCGTCTCTCTGTGTAGATAAGGGCACAATACAGGTATGTTTTCACGCGAAAAAATATCAGCTCATGAGCATGCACTGTACTAAAATTTTATGTAGGCTAACTCACAGAACGTGCGAATGAATGCATGCTTGTATTAATGCAAGCATGAACGTATGTAGGCCACGTATATATATGTATATATATATAATATTATATATATGCAGTTGTTTATGTCGATATACGTATCTTTTCGTGTCTCTGACCATTCACGAGGGCCACATTAACTTAGAGGCTTGCGACCAGACAAACCACTACACCAGTCAACGGAGAATGACAAACGACACAACTGTTGCACGGGGAATTTCAGAACGCTGCAGATATTGAATTTAGCGTCGCACAGAAAAAACACCGGACGGGAAGATTACATCACAAACTTGCGCCGGAGTCCCGTGTTCCCTCGGTCGTTCACGGATGAGGAGTGGCCTGCATGCAGCAGGCATGCTGAAGATGGATGGTTAGTATATGCGGCGTCTGTTCCTCCTCTGAGCAGTTGTTGTGGGAAGGAGGCTGATGAGATTGATAGCGCATGGATGGCTTGTAGGGATCTGTTCGGCAGTAGCGTAGGTTGGCTGGACGGAAAAGCTTGGCGTGCAGCGTAGTCATAGTGAAGAGCAGCGTGTGAGAGTTGGTGGAAGTTTGACTGGAGCATCTGTCGGAGAGGGATTCGTTTACGATTGGGTATGAAACTACATGGTTATTTATTTACTATACGAGAACGCTGCTCATGAGTTGTCATGATAACCGATAATTATTAATTTTATTTACCACTATGCTATATGTGTTGCTATGACAACCGATGATTATTTATTTACCAGGTAAATGGCGAATGGTTGCCGATGATCATTATTTTATCTGAACGTAAATGCTGTTTAGTTGTTATCATAATTTATCGGTAGATTACCGTGGTATTCCCGATGCTGTTAGATGCTGATGGTATAATCGAACTGTTGCCTATACTGGGTGGGAGGGTGATTATCCTGCTGCTATGGATGTTGCTGAAGGAATAGATTAATATTATTTTTCTTAGAGTGAGTTGTAATAATTGGTTGTTCGTCTGTTGAACAACCTTTTCATCTTCGATGTTGTCCAGTTGTTGGACGCGGTTTTAATTAAAAATCGAGAGTTAAAGAGTGTGTATGTGCACTTGTTATAGCGATCCTTCAAGCTCTCTCTACTCAGAGGCGCTCCCGATGCAGAGCGGACACTGCATCGGAATTTCACGCCGAAGCGCTGAGCAATTATTGTAAGTGAAGGACTTGCCAAAGGTCCTTACGCGGGGAGGTGGATTCGAACCTCGGACCTTCCGGCTCCAAGGCAACGACGCCACCACTAGACCACCGCGCTCCACAGCGTGTATCTTCTTCACTAGACTAAGTGTCGTATGTAATTAATGCATTTAATGGACAACAGTTAGACCCAGTGCCGTTGCAATACAATGTGCGTAAACGCTCATGATAATTATTTTGAACTCACTCTTAATAATTATAATGAGGACAATTTCTATGGCGCCGTAACACAGCAAATGCCGTTACAAAGGCGCTTCTTATAGACCTGCCTTTGGACAAAGAACTCATCATCAGAGACAAGTATGCATTTGTCATCAGAATGATTTGGGAATAGTCTAGCTAATATAATGCTAAGTATAACGGATAAAAAAATTCGAATTCTGATCCTTGAAGATGTAAAAGGCGACTTTGTGAGATGGAAATCTAGTTGGGAGATCGTGCTAGAGGTGAAAAGAACTCTTGAACGATTTCAGTCATTGACGGAGAGCGATCAAAGAAATATTATTTCCACGCATCAAAGTTCTCCAGCAACTGTTCGCTTAAGAACGTAAGAACGCCAACATCAGAGCCCACATTTTTAGAGCTGCTGTAAAAATAGTTGAGACTTATTTAGGATCATCACTGACCGACAAAAATACATAGAGATTGGCTAAGACTTGCATTCATAAAGCAGAAAAACATCCGTGTTGATGATGACGCCATTGATAAATACGGAACAAAAATTGACAGCTATGATGATTATTCACGCTTGCGCATTGAAAAAAAAGACTCAACTGATGGCAGAGAGCTTTTAAATTGAGAATGGCTGTTGTCATTTTCAGTATGTAAATGATGAGCCAGTGCCACTAAGCAATCTTCTTGACATTCAGACGACTTCCCTAATTACTGAAACATTGTTAATGCATTAAACGTTATTCTGTAAATCAGCTGAGATAGGCTTGCAATACTGAAGAGGTCAATTCATTTATTATTTTTTTATTTGTTTATTTCTCGCATTTCCTATAGCAGCGCCTCTTCACGTTCTCTACTCAGAAGCGCTCCCGACTGCAGCGCGGACACTGCATCGGAGTTCCACGCCGAATTCCACAAGCAACTGCGATTGAAGGACGTGCTCAAAGTCCCTATACGCGGCGGCTTGAGGTGGATTCGAACCTGGAATCTTCCGACTCTAATGACCGACTTCCTCACCACTATGCCACCGCATCTCGGTGGTGTATAATAGTGGTGTAATCATTCCTTGATTACATAAACTTCTATGCCTTCAGATATCGCCATATCGACCCACTTGTAGGTCCTCTTAAGACCGCACCCACGCAGCAAAATCCTAATTCTGTTACTCGTCAGACCCATGATATCCTGTAACATAAATCTCTGATATTAAAACGTATTGTGACAGCGCAACGGCAATTAATATGCAAAGTGTTCTCGTTAATTATTTGAGAAAAATAAACTTTATTTAACGAGAGCTTTGAACATCTAAAGCATCGTACGATGGCACGCCAGAGTTCAACCGATTTCAAATAAATTATTAATCCAAGAAATCGTTTACTGTGAACAGTAGAATGTAAAACTGCCACATATATTTGAAAAGTCTATTGTCTAGTTTTTTAGTAATAAAAACGTCTTGGCTGGCTAGATGGATGGATTGATGGATGGATTGACGGATGAATGGATGGATGGATGGATGGATGACGCTGCCTACTTACACGAATGTGGCAATTGATGGATGGATGGATGAGTGAGTACATGGATGAGTTGAAGATGTATGGTTGGAGAGGTAGTTTAAAGTGCGCATGGACGGACTGATGAACAAAGTAGGTCTACGGACGGACGGATGGATATAGGTAAATGGAATGAATGGTGAATGGATAAAAAGTATTCCGTTTAAATATAATTATGTGATATTATACACATGCAATATATGCGATATTATATTATACATGTAATAATATAATTTGAAATCGTATAGCAACTATTATCCTGCTCCGAAAGAATAACATAACAAATATCATATTATATCATAATCATCATCATTATCCATGGGTTAACAACCCGTAGGTGTCCAATGCACATATACAGTATGTTATAATATATATGATATGTATGATAGGCCTATATCTGTCCATCTATCCACCAGAGCAGGTCAACGTGTATGTCTCTCAGTGCAGATAAACAGATATATTACTATCAGACAAATTGTGTCTCTGCCTACGCACCAGTTCTTTCCTGTTAAACACATGCACGATGCGTTCTTCTATTTTCTGCGCAGCTGTAGATTTCCTTGTCGCCAATCCAGACTTAACAACTGGCTGTGTCTGATATATACGCGGTAATCCATTGCGTTTCGGTCAGGTTCTTCCGATAAATCACAACTTCATTTGACACAAGTGTCTGATGGTGCATGCCCCGAATCAATCATTCTTCTAGAGTCTGGACACTGTTCTTTGAAACTGAAGGATCGATGATGATTTGGTGTCTCCTTCTGCTCATCTGAACGTTTAAGGGTCTCATGTATTGCGATTATTTTTTTTTTAGGTTAGACCAGAACGTTTTGAACATTTTTAGTCTTGAAACAGAAGTGTGGTTGTTGCTTTGGTTTTCACATGTGTGATCTAATTGATGGGTCTGTCAGTGTAGCGAGCTGGACTCGTAGTCTTCCATGGGGTTGTGGGTTGAAACCTTCTGACCGGGCCACTGGCAAAGACCATCAATAAATGCAGTAAATAAATGGTCTCATATCAACCTTCAGAAGACGAATAATTTGGCGATAACTCTGGCGTAAAGTAAGTTCTGTGATGTGATGTATCTCTGTCGAGAACTTAGAATTGAGCCATTGCGAACAAGCTAAAAGAGCGGGAATGGAGTGATTTCCACAATTTCCTCATAGGCCTATGTCGTGCAAGGATTCGTTGTGTTAGGTATATAGGCATATATTATGATGTAAGGTAACTGTGGGGAATAAGGCCCACCTAAGGAATTTTGCTTAATAACTATTACTGGTATGCACCTGTAGCTTTGCAAAACAGCTATATGAGGAGTGTGTGGATGCAGTCACATAATGAATTAATTATTTTGATAAAATAAATTGTCGTTTAAGAGAAAAAATTTTTTTATTAAGGGTCATGATGTGGGCCTTATTACCCAACACGTCGGGTATTAAGGCCCATCTAACAAACTATCTTATTTTGCTGTCTAAACGTCTGCTTTACAATTCAAACATCATATTTGAGCTCGTATTTAAACTAACCAAACATATGAAATGGATGGATAGATATTAATTAATTATAATTGCCTGAAAAAAAGAAGTGTGATGAAAATGTACAACCAACCCAACCCACCCCACCCCATTTCACTCCACCCCACCCAATCCCACCTACCCCACCCCTCGCATCTATTCACAAGCAAATATAGCCAAAAATGTGTTAAAACAGCTTCAAGAACTCCTATCCAATACTAAATCATGAACAATTAAATATGTACTACAGTACCGAAGTTGTAGGTAATAAGGCCCATTGGCCTGAAGATAGGGCCATATTACCCACAAAAAGGTGGGCCTTATTACCCTCATTGCTCACACCATGGATTCCAAGACCAAAATCTGGGTAATTCCTAAGTGCAGACTCTATTTTTCAGCCTATATCGTCTTTCTAATATCCTCTCTAAGCGTATATTATTATAGAAACATGCATGAACTAAGCGGATTGAGGATTAATTAATAAAGTAATAAAATACGAAAATAGATAATCGCGAAATAATTGATCGCACAAATATTATCATCTGCATAATTCAAACATGTCACCAAATAGAAAACTCATCGGTAACTAGAGTAGTTCACAGATGAAACTCGGTCAACAAAATTAAATTATAGCGACACCTGACGAATACTTTCGGAGATATTCCTTATTTTATCTGGTGGGCCTTATTTCCACCCGGGCCTTATTACCCAGAGGTACCTTACATGTATATATGATCCACTCTGTATAAGTTGATAGTTACAATAATTATAACCTTACTTTTATAATCGCTTTAATTAAACAAGTGGAAATGTTACAAATGTACAAATTTGCGGTCGTCGTTTTAGTTTCACCAGATATTTTCGACGGATAAAAGACGCTTGTCATTTGCTTATTTAACCTATAAACACACGTATCGCCTTTTGATATGTCCTTGCCGCAGAAACTGTCCTCTGCAGCAGCGTGACCTCAGACCTGCTTACACAGAAACTGATTTGTACAATTTAAAAGGCAGGAGGCCACATTGCAAAAATTTGACGAGATGTATCTTGGCTTCAAAAATTCCTTTTATCCTCTGCCACGTTCCAGTTGTTTGGCAGAGGTGTGTATCATCTGCGCGTAATAATTAGTTCTCTGAGCTCCACTGCAGCCTCTTAATTAAATCTTGATGCAAGCGACGCTTCAACAAGACAAGTGTGTATTGACTGCAAGCTGTAGCCTGGTTCTTCCGATAAAAGCTGACAAAGGCCACGAGGGAAGAAGTGGTAATCCGGGTGGGAATTGCCTCAGCGTCTGATACCATCGTCAACCAAATCAAACCATTTCCTTGGTGTTAAACGAGCGCGGTGCCAATGGGACATGTTTTTAATCCCCGCAGCGTAGTAACCGTCGGGTGTTATACAGCTTAGGAAATTCTATTAGATAAACCAATTTCCATTTGTTGTCCGTTGTTCACTTTTCTCAGTGAAGTTTTTGTCTCGTTGTTTGGCAGAGGTACATGTAGGCCCTATGTATCATGGTAACGTAACAAGAACACGTCCGACCGACCGCAAGATATCAAGGATTTAAGACGCTTCACTAACATAAGCGAAAGGGTCTTAACATAATAATTGCACACCGCTGCTCTAGACTAGAACGTGGCAGAGGGAGAAAAGTCATTTTTAAAGCGAAAACAGATCTCGTTTAAATTCTGCAATTTGGTCTGTGATCCTTCATCATGACAGGATAACTGGGTGAAAAATCCTAGTTTTCATTAAATTTTCTTGAAAGAAGTAACGAAATTATTGTTTTCTTTTCCATAGGAACTCGCCAAGAACGTCAGGAATAAGGTGACGCACCATTTGATTGCACAACTGCAGTAGGCAGAACAGAAACGAATCAAAAGCGTGTTGCAACGTCGTAAGGTAGGCAGAAAGGTAGATTAAGCTTATAGATTTATCTAAGCCTAAGCTTATATGGCGGAGGCCTACTGAATTCTATAACGGACTTTTTGATTTCGGAAGCGATCCAAACAAAGAGTGCAGTCTTAAAATTTTAATCGAATGATTAAATTTTATTCGTACCGATTCTCTTGTACGGTGTTAAAAATAAAGCACTTGAAAGTTAATGTGGTCACCGAGTTAGTAACTAGTAGCAATAACTAACCCACTTCTAAATGAGAATCGCCAGAGATGTATTTAACCACAGCAGGTTGACTATTTTATCCGCAATAAAAGCAGATAATTTTTCACCGTCTTCGAATTTTCGTCAGCATTTTACCTTAGAGACTAAATCACTAAATTTTCTAACATTATCACTGTGTTCGTCAAATTGTTTACTCTGCAAATGAACCGCTCGACATCATGAAAATAAGTTCTAAACTGAAGCAAGCCGAAAGTAATCCACAGTACAATTACATAGGCCTACACATAAAATCATAAATAACGCATTATGTACATGTACATTCATAGCCGCATAGTATACAGGCTACATTATGGCAGAGATTCTACTTTGAACGTCAATGAAATGCTGTTTGCGAACACTCAACGGTTCTTTCATCAACGCTAACAATGCTCTCTGTTCCTTCGAGCGTATATATATATAATAATATATATATATATTTAAGACGTGCTAAATAAATCTACTAAATGAATGAGTATTGAGTTCATGAATCAATGAATAATCCTTATTATTTACTTAGAGAGGTCCGCAGAGACATTTCTGGAACACATTATTGATAAACAGCGCATGCATACATGTACATCTATTCCGACACTCTGTGCGATCGATGTTTTGCTATTGATCTCTAGAACATTCCGCTTTATTCTCAATGCGTTCACCTGCTGCATTTATATGCACATAATGCATGCCGAAGTCTGGTGGCATTTTTTGAATTAAAATGTTTCGATGGATTTTGCATGAATGGTCAATAGATGGCCGAAAACAATATTATTATACAGAAACGTTTGTGGCGTCTTTGTTTTTGAGATGTCCGGCGTTATTCAAAGTGGCCCGTATACCATTCTCCAAGTTTCTTGCACTTCGATCATGTGGCACGCATGAGATGACGGCAATTTTAATGTTCTGGTCTGATTTCTTGGATTACGATTACGATCATTGCTAGTCTTCGCACGTTAATGCCATGTAAGCTTAATATAATTATCGGGATTATCCTATAGCCTACTTATTACAAATCTTCGTCATTCTTACACAGTGGAAACCACAAGTCTCGGTTACATTCGCCAGTCAGGTGTTTAAATTAGCCTACATAATAATAGGCCTACATTCGTCAGTCAGGTGTTTAAATTAGCCTACATTACAAAGGCATGGTCGGCACGACGGTGTAAGAACTTTTATGTTTCCGGTTTCCAAACGAAAACCAAAATACATCGGTGCTAGATTTTTTCATGTTTTGACGGAAATTAGAAATGAAAATCAAGTCTTTTTGTTTAATTAATCTAGAATAGAGGAAGTTGCATTTAAAAAGGCGAGGCTAGCGATAATTATGAAGAAGGACGTAGTTGCAGCTAAAAGTGAAAATATTCTACCGGATCCCAAGTTCTATTTACATATTATAAATTAATAACTGACGGAAATTGAAACAGTAATTAGGCCTAAAATCTGAGAAAGCTTCACACCTAAAGGTTTTGTAATTAAAAAAATTAGATTTGTTCCTATGCGTCTACACAAGAGTTATTAAAGGCATCTGGAATAATGATGATTAAAGCAATATCCGGATTTCTGCTGCAGACCTTGCTGTTCCTGTGCGTCGTGTTGCGTTTGCATGTGCGTGGGTGGCAGGCAGTGACATTTCCTGCAAGAGCCGTTACTTAAGAAGAGGTTTTGCAAAGTATCACTGCTTGCCACAGACGTTACTTTCGAAAGAACAGGAGACACCTAGCGGATGGAAGGAAAACTACAACAGAATAATTCCATTATCCTCTCGTCTCAAAGTATAGAAAGACTCGGCGCGATAAATAAATAATCACTGCTAATGCGGTCGAGAGTTCTCTCAACATCACTTAATGGAAAGAAAGAGAAATACGGATATTTGCAGCGAGAAGGTAGGACGACGATGAAGACGAAGGCAATGACGATGGCGATAATGACGATCCAGATGACGATAATGACGATCCCGATGACGATAATGACGATCCCGAGGACGATAATGACGATCCCGATGACGATAATGACGATCCAGATGACGATAATGACGATCCCGATGACGATAATGACGATCCCGAGGACGATAATGACGATCCCGATGACGATAATGACGATCCCGATGACGATAATGACGATCTTTATGATGACAATGACGATAACGCTGACGATAATGACGATACCAATGACGATAATGACGATACCGCTGACGATAATGACGATAACGCTGACGATAATGACGATCCCGATGACGATAATTACGATCCCGATGACGATAATCAAGTCAGGAGTTAAGCTTACTGTTATTAATATTACTGCATTTCAGAAAGACCTTTTTAGTTCATAGAAACAACTTCCTAACCTTCACTGAAATTTTTTTATCTATCCACTGCGCCACATAAACAGTTAGATTATATTATTATATCTACGCATGCAGATAATAATTATGGTGGCAATCACTGTGGCAAACATCTAGTGTTTGGGCTACATGAAACAGTTTGAAAATTAAAAATAACTAATTTCCGTTATGATTTTTATTATTACGGAAGCTGCAACTAATGCATGAAGTGCCAACTCAGCAGATACCCCTAGAGCGTTGGCAATTATTATTATTATTGTTATTCCATTTATAATTATTATTAAGTTTAATATATTTATCTGCAACCGTGTCAGCAATGAAGATAATGAAATTACATTGAACGAGTTATTTATAAATATGTGCTTTTCATTAATCGAGTCACCAGTATAATTAGACCTGTGTGCCTCAATATGCATTTTCATCAAATCTAATATTAAATGCAATAACTGTTTTGGATATTAAAACACACAAATCGGCCTGAAAAAGAAAAGTAGACCATGAGTTTTGTAGATATATGAGTCATTATAGCCGTCATTATCACAGCACAGCGCCTTCGTCAAGCTATTGTCAGGCGGTACATAAATGTTCATATAGCATACTTACATACACACACACATACATACATATACAATTATACATACATACATACATACGTACATATACAATTATACATACATACATACATACATACATACATACATACATACATACATACATACATACATACATACATACATACATACATACATACATACATACATACATACATACATACATACATACATACATACATACATACATACATACATACATACATACATACATATATACATACATACATACATACATACATGAAGATATACATACATACATACATAGATAGTATGTATGTATATATTACATACATACATACATGCATACATATATACATAGAACTATGCATACAATAATATATGCATATTCTATTATTAGTAATCTGATTACATTATTAATCATCTATCACGAGTAATAAAAAATTTAATGAGATGAGCACAAAACTCTATGATACTCACTAAATAATATGCGATTCTGCCTTCTTCTTACTTCTTTCTCCTTTTATTCTTATACTTCCTTTTCTTCTTTTCTTCTGTCATGGTTCTTCTTCTTTTTCTTCTTTTTGTCCTCCTCCTCCTTAACCTTCTCCCTGTCCTTCTTCTTTCTTCTTTTTCTTCCGCTGCCTCCTCTTCTGCTTCGTCCTCTTCCTCTTCATTTCATCCTTCTTTATCTCCGTCTCCATCTTCTTCTTCTTCTTCTTCCTCCTTCTCCTCCTCCTCCTCTACTTCTACTTCTTCTTCGTCCTCTTCCTCTTCATTTCATCCTTCTTTATCTCCGTCTCCATCTTCTTCTTCTTCTTCTTCCTCCTTCTCCTCCTCCTCCTCTACTTCTACTTCTTCTTCGTCCTCTTCCTCTTCATTTCATCCTTCTTTATCTCCGTCTCCATCTTCTTCTTCTTCTTCTTCCTCCTTCTCCTCCTCCTCCTCTACTTCTACTTCTTCTTCGTCCTCTTCCTCTTCATTTCATCCTTCTTTATCTCCGTCTCCATCTTCTTCTTCTTCTTCTTCCTCCTTCTCCTCCTCCTCCTCTACTTCTACTTCTTCTTCGTCCTCTTCCTCTTCATTTCATCCTTCTTTATCTCCGTCTCCATCTTCTTCTTCTTCTTCTTCCTCCTTCTCCTCCTCCTCCTCTACTTCTACTTCTTCTTCGTCCTCTTCCTCTTCATTTCATCCTTCTTTATCTCCGTCTCCATCTTCTTCTTCTTCTTCTTCCTCCTTCTCCTCCTCCTCCTCTACTTCTACTTCTTCTTCGTCCTCTTCCTCTTCATTTCATCCTTCTTTATCTCCGTCTCCATCTTCTTCTTCTTCTTCTTCCTCCTTCTCCTCCTCCTCCTCTACTTCTACTTCTTCTTCGTCCTCTTCCTCTTCATTTCATCCTTCTTTATCTCCGTCTCCATCTTCTTCTTCTTCTTCTTCCTCCTTCTCCTCCTCCTCCTCTACTTCTACTTCTTCTTCGTCCTCTTCTTCGTCATTTTCTCCTTCTCTATCTCTGTCTCCGTCTCCGTCTCCATCTTCTTCTTCTTCTTCCTATTCTTCTCCTTCTATATTCTCTTTTTCTTTTCCCCCTCTTTTCTTTGCACCCATTTCCTTTCACTTACACACCCACACACACACACACACACACACACACACACACCACCCCATATGCGTATATTTGGCGTGAGGTTCAGACGACCCAGCGTTCATGATTGCATCTTCGGATGACTGTGAACTCTTAACGTTCAGCTGATTGTTCGCGGAAATCGCTTCGATCGCTCAAGATGCAATGCTGCTCGAAGATAGCTTCGACTATAATTACACATGGTCAGTATTGTGTTTATGTGACAGCGGCTAAACGCTGGCATTAACCTTAGGTGATCGAATTGTAAACCCCAAGGGATACATTCTCACTTGGGCGCATATAAAGAGACACCCTTTCACCACGGTTTATGCTTTTATTTTGTCGACTGTGGGACAAAATAATATCATCTGTTTTGAAATGTTGTTTTCAATCATCGCGAAAGGATATTGTCATTTCCTTAAATATTATTTTGACGTGCAAGTAATTTTATTTAAGTAAGCATACATAGGCTATAAATACTTTTGCACAGCCTTCAGATCCAAATAATCATCTAATGTGTTTTTAAGCCGCATATCTGCAAAATTGTTGTTAAAAATGCTTTTTAATGCAAAAGTTGCTCGACTTATGTTTTGGGGTGATGCAGAAATCCTAGGATATTTACCGAGATTGATGATGGAGTTTCTTCATAACTTTAGGTTCGATTCTTAGTTAATTAGTTTCACTTAATCAAGTGATGCTTAGCAATAAAATTTTGACAGTCTGCGATTTGAAGTAACGATGTGACCCGAACAGTATTTCCAGCAATAAAATTATAATTACACACTGTCCCGATGAAGTCATGTGTCCGATGAAAAGTAGACCACAACAAAAAGTGCCATAATTCGGTGAAAACTTTTAGCATTTTGCCTGAAATTTTTTCAAACACCAACAGTAGCCATATTACCACCAAATCCTAACGTCGTTTGGAAATGTTGGTGGGAGTTTGTCAAACGAATGAACGCTTGAGATGCAGTACCAAAAAGAGTAAATTTCCAACATACAAGAAAGTCTAAAATTTTCAACATACAAGAGCCACAGGGCTAGTGAAGTTTAGCTAGAGCTGGTGTTCAAAATATCTCTCTGGTTCACGCACACACGAACGTACATGTATATACGATACGTAGACGCCACTGTTTAATGGCCCGGTCGAAGATCACGTGGTCAAACTCTTCACTTTTCAAACAGACGCGCCCTAAAGCAGAGGTTCTCAACCGGTGTGTCGCGAATATGCCGGCGGTGTGTCGCATAAAAATGGTGTGTCGTTGGTGTTTCGCGAAGAATTGGTGTGTCGCGAAATTCCAAGAGCAAAAATGCATTAATAATTGTTAGGCCACACAATAATTAACGTAGAGTCATAAAACGACGCAGAATCGTAGATTAAGATTGGTAGAATTTAGAATTTTGAAGTCATCAGAAACTAAAAAGTGTTCAATGTCAACATTCTCATTCATTTTTAACTTTAACATAGGCCCTTTTTAATTCCATAGATATGATGGCGACTGCATGGTATGTCGCCAATTTTCCACCAAGTTTAGGTGTGTCGCGCACGGAAATAGGTTGAGAATCTCTGCCTTAAAGTGATCGACGTCACGAATACGAGAACGATAATAAATGCTCCGCCAGTGTGCTCCAGATTTTGATTGTCAACTGGATTGTGGTCTGGACTCTTGCGCGGTCACATCTTGCGGGGAATGGTCGAGAGTCTCCCGGGGCAGGAGAGCAGTGGTCTAAAAAGTGCGTCTGCAGTCATGTGTCCGTGAACAAGGAGGACATTTTGAACACCATCTCCAGCTGAACGTCTCTCCCGCTTCGCTAAATTGTATGTTGGAAATTTCCACATTTCGGCACTGCATTATTTTCAAACGTTCATAAACTTGACAAAAACTCATTGCAAACTGCGTCACGATTTTGTGATAATAGGCTAAAAGTATGACTATAGTTATTGTTTGCAAAATTTCAGGCAAATGCCAAACGTTTTGACCGAGTTATGGCACTTATTGCCGGGTTCTACTTTCATCGGTACAGTGTAGATTTTAGGTCACAGTAGCAAGGTCATTGGTGGAGTAGCATAGATCGGAAAAGTAGACGTTTAGAAGTCGTTATGAAGAAAGCAACCTGAGCATAATTATGACTGGGAAGTGGACCAGGAACTGAAGACGAATGATCCCTTCGTATTTGTCATCATTGCGGGGAACGGACATTTACCCCCCCCCCCGGACATATTCCCCGGACATATTCCCCCCGGACATTTACCCCCCTCCCGGACGTTTCCCCCCCCCCCGTTTTTGACTAGGACATTTACCCCTGGACAATTTCCCCCCATCTTTACATATTATAAGTTAGGCATCGTGAGGGTTGGTTAGGTTCAGGTTAGGCATCGTGAGGGTCGGTTAGGGTCAGGTTATGCATCGTGAGGGTCGGTTAGGGTTAGTGATAGGGTTAGTGCAGTCCTTCATTAACATAGGTTAGGCATCGTGGGGTCGGTTAGGGTCAGGTTAGGCATCGTGAGGGTCGGTTAGGATTAGTGATAGGGTTAGTGCAGTCATTCATTAACATAGGTTAGGCATCGTGAGGGTCGGTTAAGGTCAGGTTAGGCATCGTGAGGGTCGGTTAGGGTTAGTGATAGGGTTAGTGCAGTCATTCATTAACATAGGGACCCTTATGGGGGGAATGTCCTAGGTCGGGGGAAAACGTCCGGGGGGGGGGTAAATGTCCGGGGGGAATATGTCCGGAGGGGAAATGTCCTACATCCCATCATTGCAGCTTCTTTGTGACGCATATAAGCTTAAGCTTTACCTTTAGAATCCATACGACAGCGCAATAATATGGGCGCAGTTATTTTCAATGATCGCGATAGTCGACTGTGGCAGCAGCATCGACTAATCATAATAATCTGCTGAATAACACAGCACAAGCGAATATTGTTATTGTATGTCCATGGTCATTAGCCATCGTCGCATGTTGCTGATGGTGAGCAGGACACTGGAAGGAAGTCCCGGCTGTGAGTCATCCCTCGTATTATATCTGATTTTCAGACTTTCTCTCTGACTGACTACTTGACTGACTACCTCGAGTATTAATCTAGTTGTTGCCTAGCTAAGGTTGATTCCAACTCCCATTCCAGTCTATTATTATTTAATTATTATTTTTATTTTTATTATTATTTCAATTTGTTTGCCCCGAGGTATTTAGGATCCCTCGGGAACTCATCTCCTAATTACTGCTATAAAACCAGTCCGGAATAGCCCTATTCGTCTTATTTCAATTATTATTATTGCAATTATTATTATTATTATTATTATTATTAGTAGTAGTAGTAGTAGTAGTAGTAGTAGTAGTAGTAGTAGTAGTAGTAGTAGTAGTAGTAGTAGTAGTAGTAGTAGTAGTAGTAGCCTAGTAACAGTAGCGGCAGCAGCAGTTGCAGTAGCAGTAGCAGCAGTAGCAGTAGCAGCAGTAGTAGTATTCTCGTTATTATTATTATTTTTTTTTTTGCCCCGAGGTATTTAGGATCCCTCAGGGACTTATCGCCTAACTACTGCTATAAAACCAGTCCGGAATGGCCCTATTCGTCTGCTTCAACGCTTGCGAAAGTGCCTCTGAAAGCTACTTATTATTATTATTGTTGTTGTTTTGGTTTTTGTTGTTGTTGTTATTATTATTATTATTATTATTATTATTATTTCTCAAGTAGCCTACTCGGAACGTGAATTATAGAGCCTACAAACAATCTGCAGAATGCAATCTATGTATTTGCCCAACCAATCAAGTTTCCAGATTAATTATTTGACTATATTTTTTCGGCTCATTCTCCGTATCCGCTAAATATATTGATCTATAAACATCGAAGCCACAATCTGATTAATTATACAAATAGGTTCAATCGCTGTCACTACTGTTTGTTATACACAAACTTATTAGCATTTTAATTAATCTTCCCAGTCCCCTCTCCTCCTTCTCGTTAATCTACCAGACATCAGTTCTGCTGGCCTTCACTTATAAGGTCGTTCGTAAGGATATATCATCCGAACTATGCAATTACTTGAAGGCTGCGTCTCGTATACGTGGCTCTGAGCGAAGATAAAGCGACTTGTATTTATTAAGGCGAGTTGGAAAGGATCAGAACTCTCATTGTGCATCATTTTTATGCTGTAGTTGGGAATTCTAAGCGTACGTTGGTAGTCTTCGGGCGTCCCTATAAATATTATTTATGACTGGGATCTTGTAGTTATTCTGGACACACGCTCGACTGAACAAGGGCAAAAGAAATGATTCATACAGTCTCTGTGCTTCTGTAGCTTGCACGAGTCGCGCAACCACAATTATCACATGTACACATACGCACACACACACGCACAAACACAGTGGTAAAGACAGTATCTACAGCAGGCGTTTAATATATACAATTATACATGTATATTTATTAATTTATTTATTATTATATTACCTTTGTGACTTGATGCATAAACCCCTCTCTGCAGTCTCTTCGCGGCCTCTCCGGTCTGCTGATCGACTTGATCTATTGGTTCCAAGGACAAGGACTGCCATGGCCCAACACCGTGCCTTTGCCGTTGTAGGCCCTTCTTTGTGGAATGACCTCCCTCTCACTATCCGTAGTGAGATCTTATTGGGGGTGTCATCTTCAGCCCTTCGCTACTTGAAGTCTTTTTTATTTCCTCGGAGCTGTCACGCTGAGAGCGCCTCTGAATAGCTAGTCTGTAAGAGGAGCTTTGCAAATGTTCATATACCATACCATATATGAGGTGTAGGCTATACGATCTTTTCGAGTTAGCCTTTATCATAGTTGATTCGTGATTTCGTCGCGAGCTGATGAGACTGTCAAAGTTTGGTAAAGTTATGAGTGTAGCCTACAATAAATCTTTCAGTCCAAATTGAGCGGCGCCGAAATTTTTTTCTCGGCCCAAAAACGATGTTGACATTTTTTAGTCATCCGGTCGAAATCTCATAAAAACCATAATATTTTCTCAGCCAAAAAGTTGATGACCTTCTTTTAATCATTCGATTGAAATTTCGTTCGTGAAAAGAGCCATTTTCCCCGAATACGTTTTCGAGTCTGGGCTTTTTTCTTGGGATGGGGCTAACCCCGGAAAAACATACCATTTTCATGGTTAAAAAACCGACTCTGGGTCTTCTTGGGGGCTTAGCCCCCTAGCCCCTGATAAACTCCGCCCATGGTTAGTGGAAAAGGAGAATAATTCTTGAGTCACCATTACAGGTAATGTCCTGCAAAGGTGTCGTGCTGATATTAGACTCCATCCATGATAAAAGATGGTGAGTGTTGTAATCCGCTTATTTGGCTAGTCCAATTATGCTGCCCAATGCTTACAGATAAACACAGTAAAATGCAGCTACTCGTTTTTAACACTCTATACGAGGCGGCCATGCCATCATTGGACGAAAGAGGGTCTCGCAATGTCTTCCATTGTGCCAGTCCATTCTACACTGAATGTTATTTACTTGCATTGTTGAATTGCATCACAGTTCTTTGTCTGCAGTAATGGCCGAACGTCATCTAAAATTTATATAGCGCGAGTTCTGGCGTAATTCCCCCGAGGCCCCCCAATGGGTAACCACAATTCACCATCAACGGTTCAAGTTTTTAAGCGCAACAGCATTCAGACCCCTGAATAACTTCGAAGAGTTGGACGCCGGTAATAAAGCAGCTTACGAAAGATTCTAATGCGCAACGCGAAGGCTCGAGCCATAGTATGGCGGTCGAAATCGTCATAATTACAGCCATGCTTTATTTATATTATTTGCGCTGTTACCACGTCAGCTTTTGGCTAAGTAGATTTCCTACTCTTAAATAATCAATCAATGGGATCTCAGCGAAACTCCGTCGGGCGCCATACACAGAGAGACAGGCTCTGCATATTTAACCAGTGCATTGGCAGGGAAGACTTTCGTCACAGGCAATAACGAGATCTGACTCTAATTCTGTCCATTTCTCTTTTCTGTTTCAAGGCTGCTGCAATTGCGAGCGAAGACCAACAAAGAAGAATAGATCGTCTGCTGCTGTCGCACGGGACATGAAAACTTAACGTTATCGTCATCGTCATCGTCGATACGACCGTCGTTACTATTCCTGCGACGGTAATCCAGTTACCGAGACACCAACTATACCAGGTCGGTAATGGAACCTTCCTGTCTGAAGCGGTAGAGCCTCGCAAAAGATATTACCGTCGTTCACCCTTTGTTATCTGTCTCAGAATTCTTTGCTTGTAGCAGACGATGTAGGCCTACTCCAAACTGTTCTCAAATCCTGAAGAATTTTCACCTTAATCCACCCAATACCTCGACCTCTAAACTTTCTCATCCTCAGCGAAAACCACCATTATTTTATAGATTTATAGCTCCTCTTCCTATTCTCTTTGCAAACCCGACTCGGATCTGCCATTGATCATCACTGTACAACCCATCTGATTGGACGCAACTCGCGAATAAACTGGTTCCCTGCGTTTAGCTTTCGAGTAGCGCTTGACAAATTTGTAGTTTACGCAGGGGCGGATCCAGGATTTCTGGTTAGGGGGGGGCGTAAATACTACCAATCCAATCCCGTAAATATATATATGAGTAGCGGCGCCAGGATCTCAGGTTGGGGGCTGAAGCAACTAGGCATATAGAAAACTTTTTATGAAGCGCCGAAGGCGCGAAGCTGCGAGTGCCGAAGGCACGAAGCCCATACCGACTAGGGGGTCTGGGGGAGCGCCGTAAGCTCCCCCAGCGGGGTCTGGGGTGGAGCCCCAGCCACCAACGCATTTTTAGCTCTGTTGACCTCAACTAGAGCCATTTTTAGGCTCTTTTTTGCCAGCTATTTCTGAACGATAAAATCATGAAAACTCAACTAAGAAGTCGTTTTGCAGAGTCGCAGACTAGTGTTAAGTGGCAGAGATAGTCGATGTCCGGGAGTCGAGCCCCTGCAGTCGCAATTGATGTCTCACATGTGAGTCGATGTATGACCGTCCGCCGCAGTTGAGGTCCGAAAATAAGATAATAATAATAACTTTTAAGCCGATACATGGACATTCATTGTTTTTTGCTTTGGGATGAGGCTGAGTCACATTTAGGGGCTTAATCCCATGACCACTCCCCTGGTGCCGCCAATGGCATAAGCATCTACACTACAATAATAATTTTTATAGTTGGTTTCGTTGCCGTTGGTCATTGTCTAGTTTCCTTATTACGAAGTAAGCCGTTTTAGACATTTTCGGCTTTTGGGGGGGGGGCGGATGAGCCACGTTTAGGGGGGGCTTAGCCCCCCCAGCCCTCTCCTGTCGCCGCCACTGATATGTATGAAATTAGATCAGGCAAAACTATAATGATCCTTTTTTATAGAAAATGTCATGGAACTTTAAACAAATATATAGTTTCTCATATAAAACCACTGGTGTCCACTGAAGATTAACAGTGAAACGATTATAAATCAGTTATCGGTTTTGATCATGCAACCCTTGACCCAAAAAGAAAATAATTAAGTGTCACATGCCAGTGGGTTAACAGTGTCATTCTCCTTGGATGCTTTCTGGCGTAGACATTGAGATTGTCATCAATGTCTAACTTGATGTCCTTGTGGACAAACAATAAAATGAGTCCTCGTTCATTGTACTTTGGAAACACAACTTCACAAATCGCAGACTAGAATTTGCTCGCTCAACACTGCAAGCCGTGACAGAAGTGAGCAGCAAAATGTGAACTATTGTGGTAATATTTGGATACATAATACAACGGGAGCGGCTGTCAGTGAGGGTGTCCGACAAGGTGCTTGGTGTGCTGTTAGCGTTTCCCCACATCTGCTGCCAAAGCTTTAACTCTTGATGAAAAGAATTCGGAGTAGGTAGCTCATCATGATAGTAATGAAGCATATATACCATCAGCAGTGAGTGCGTCGATGTTTTAAACATTAGATGCATGGAATGAGACTTACATGTAGACCACGAATTGCTTGCTTTGCAAGATCTCCAAATCGTAGGCTAAATTGCAATTATATTAGTTTTATGTCAGTTTAGCTTTAGAACATTTCTGCAGGTTTAGGGGGGGCGTACGCCGGCTCCGCCCCCCTCTGAATCCGCGCCTGGTTTACGATTGCGATTGTGAGAACTGACAAGACAATATCTACATGTAGCCTACATAGGATTGTTATCTGTAGCCCTCTGAACCTGTATTATTCTATTCAGTAACCGTAGCTGTAAGCAAGTTGCCAGAACATAAGTCGATTACGGTACGTTAGCTGCTAACGACCTATTTAACAGAACAAAGAATCGATTGGGGAATAACGGGGAACATTGTAAGCTTATATTCAATCATAATTTCATGTTATGTTAGATCATGAACGCTTACGATGGATTTCTTTTCAGGTAGCGATACATTACATAAACTTGAAATAACAAAGACGATGTCGGCTGCTATGGTAACGGAAGCGATGGCTGGCACTGTAATTCACGTCACTATAATTGACTCACAAAGAATGGAAGATGATGACAACAATGTAACTGCTCCTGCTTTGAGCAACGACAGTAACGACAGCAACGGTGGCGGTGGTGGAGGAGGGTTCCTGCTTGAGCCGAACCCATTCTTGGTTCCCATCAACGGGTTCGCCTCTCCCTTCCTCGTCCTCGTCACCCTCGTCACGAACTGCCTCGTCTGCGCCGTCCTCCTGCGCCCAAACATGCGCAGTCCCACGAACGCCATCCTCGTCGCCATTGCCACGTCTGATCTGCTGACGGGCATCTGGCCGGTGCCCTGCTTCGTCTACTTCTTCACACTGGAGAACTACCGCGACTGGGTGCCCTACCGCTGGTGCTTCGCCTACCACTGCCTCATCGACTACCTACCGACGATCTTTCACACGGCATCCATCTGGCTGACGGTGGCACTGGCAGTCCAGCGCTACATCTACGTCTGCCATGCAGTCAAGGCACGCGAGCTGTGCACCATCCGCAACTTCGTCCGCGTCATCATCGCCATCTATCTGGCCGCGATCCTCTCGCAGGTGTGCCGCTTTGCCGAGATCGAGTACCAGCCGGTGTGGTTGGAGTCAAGGGTCGACCCGACACGGTTCGTTGAGGCGTGTCGGCATCAGTTCGTGCCGTGGATCAAGGACAATGCGAACGCCTACTTCAATGTTTACTACTGGTTCCGCGTCATCTTCATCCATCTCTTATCCTGCGCATCTCTTGTCGTACTCAACGTTCTACTGGTGAATGCCATGCGCTGCGCACAGCACCGGCGCCAGCAGTTACTCAAGCAGAACAGACGCAGCGAGTCGAGACGGTTGGCTGAAAGCAACTGTACAACGTTGATGCTGGTTGCCGTGGTTGGTGTGTTCCTGCTCGTTGAGTTTCCACTGGCGATCCTTCTGATCATCCTGATCATGCAGAACACTTTCGATCTGGTTCTGATCACGACGGGGTCGAGTCAGATCGCGACTCTCTTCATTAATCTGTTTATTCTGCTCAGCTATCCGTTGAACTTCTTCATCTACTGCGGAATGAGTCGACAGTTTAGAGCGACGTTCAGAAGCATGTTCCTCTCGGGTCTTAAGCCAACCGGAAGCGGAAGAGATGCCGACTACGTGTCGCTGACGACCGAGCGACTGAATGTGGTCGAAACGAAAATGTAGCTATCTAATATCTAATCTTCTACATTCTTATTGAGCGACTGAATGTGGTCGAAACTAAAATGTAGCTAATCTAATATCTAATCTTCTACATTCTCATTGAGCGACTGAATATGGTCGAAACGAAAATTTAGCTATCTAATATCTAATCTTCTACATTCTCATTGAGCGACTGAATATGGTTGAAAAAAGTAAAAAGAAAATGTAGCTAATCTTATATCTAATCATCTACATTCTCATTCATTCTCTTTCTCCAGTTCCTCCTTCTCTTCCTACTTTTCTCGAGTCTAGGAGATCCCCCCGAACATTTCTCCTGAACTTACAATTTTCCATCCACAAACGTCAACGTGCTATTGTGGTCTGTGCATGTGGAAATTAAATATATTATTGTTTACTTTTTTTGAGTACAGTTGGAAAATATCCGGAAGAAATTGTCCTATTGAAACGCCCGGTGGAAAAAGTTCCGGGGAGTTCGGATCCCCGATTCCTCCTTTTCATTGTCCCACTTTCCCTCTCTCAAAATCTCTCTTGAGAGAGTGTCGTCAAAAAGGCCAAATAAACTAATAGCATGCAATGGGTCAACCTCATTAACCCAGCATCGGGCTTTTGCATTGTTGGTCCTTTAATGTGAAATCACCTTCCTTCTGGAATTCGTGACAGGATTCTGGTAGGAAGTTCACCTGCATCTTTTCGCTGCTTGAAGACATTTCTTTTTTCATGGGCTTGACACGCTGAGAGCGCTTCTGAAAAGCTCTGCTGTTAGAAGCGCTTTACAAATGTTATATTCGATTTTTATATTAGATTAGATATGCATACATGCACATACATGTACATACATATATTACAAAATATATACATAGCCTACATGCATTATACATATTACATACAGAGTATTGCATACATACACAGAGAGATACATGCTCATGAATTTATGGCTTAATGTATTCATGTAAACACATATGGATATATGAACACATTGATCCATTAATACATGCAAATACATTATATAAAAGCAATCATAAACACATGCAAGCGTGCATGCATATAAACACAGTTACATTCATGCATACATGCATGCGCACTTTTGTATACTTGCATAACTAAGCTTGTGTACATTTGTGAACTTATGGTATCCATGTAATCAGTGCATGATTTATTGTAAAACAATGTTTTGAAATCGTTTTATGAGTTCAATCGTCTAAGTATTAGGCTATTTGTATGCATTCAATCTTCGTAAGTTAAGCTTAATATAAATCAGGCCCATTAAAGAAAATCCTGTTTACCTTAGTTCCTCAACTTCAAACACTGACTTATAGCGGGCACAGTTTGCATGGCGTCACGAATTCACAACCGTATCTAAGTTGGCCATAAACTCGTCGCGCAAAGTATACAAAAGTGTGCATGCATGTATGCATGAACGTAACTGTGTTTATATGCATGCACGCTTGCATGTGTTTATAATTGCTTTTATATCAACGTAGGTTTAATATGCTATTAATGCGTATCGTCATTGCATGGCCCGAAAGGACAAAAAGTCGCTCTTTATGCGTACTATCAAAAGGCCCTTACATACATTGACTCAGCAAAACGCATGAAGTAGACATTGTTTCTCTAGCTATCATAGGTCTATGAATTTGTGCTTAGCATTCTGCGACGAAAATAAAGTCGAATAATCATACAGGCTTCATTGAGCAAGTCCTAAAATAGTCCCGGAAATTGTCGTCAGAGTAATTACTACGCGAGTAAACCATCACTTGGCAAAGTCCAAGTAATAATGTTGGACATAAATGATTCATGGCTCCAGATTATTGGCCTCACACTAATAAGAAAGCTTTTACATTCGCGTTTGAAATCTAGCTTTTGAAAGCTGCGTTACCGCATGGAACTAAGCATCAAGACCTACATGTATAATACAACTACTTATGTATATGTTTTTCAATTTCGTATTGTCAAGTGGGTGATTGGCATGTCACCTTTTCCTGCATTCATTTCTTGTTACTCGCTGCTGTCGTGGTGTGCTGACCGACTTCTTATACTGTCTTTGAAGCAAGGCAATACATTGTCGTAAGAAACTAATATTGTTATACACTTTGGGGACACTAGACACTGTTAGACACTTTGGAGAGCAAACAACAATTTTTTGGCGCTCGCTATTGACAACAGTTACTAGTATGCATACATGCATGTACTTAGTACTATTATACGCGTGTATGTGTGTGTTTGTATAAATGTATGTATGTATGTATGTATGTATGTATGTATGTATGTATGTATGTATGTATGTATGTATGTATGTATGTATGTATGTATGTATGTATGTATGTATGTATGTATGTATGTATGTATGTATGTATGTATGTATGTATGTATGTATGTATGTATGTATGTATGTATGTATGTATGTATGTATGTATGTATGTATGTATGTATGTATGTATGTATGTATGCATGCTTGTACGTGTGTATGCACTATGCATGTACGTACGTACGTATGTATGTATATAATATATATGTATGTATGTATGTATGTATGTATGTATGCACAAAACATATGCATGTGTGTGCGTATGCGTATGACATTGTATGCATGGTTTGGTTTATGCACACTGGCTTTTAAGACATCGCGACTGTCCGAGTATGACTGTTCAGTGAACAGCCATCTTTCATACGTTGGGGTGGGATGGGGTGAGGTGAGGTGAGGGGTAATCTGACGTTCTGCTTGGAAGGAACAGTTACCATTAGTGAACTGGGTTCGTGACATAAGTCTGTTGTTTGAAGATTTGAAGTCGCCACTGTGCGAAACTAAAGGCCGTCTTTTCCATGAAAACCAGCCACAGGCGAGGATGAAATCGAAAAAGCAAGAAAGTAATAAACTGTAAAAAGCAGAATTATATGGAAACGCAGCTTACAGAGACGTAGAGAAATGGAACAGTGTAGGACGAAAGGCAGAAAACGGATATTGACACTATGTCATGACCAGTTTCTTTTCTACCTCTAGATGTAATAGAGTAGGGCTATAAAGCACCGAGACTGTCAGAGAGGCTAGAAAGATATTTGCACACACACGAACACACGTACATCGTACACGGATAGGCCTACATTCACACGCGCACACTTAGATCTATTATACAGACAAACTCTCGTGACAAGGGATATAGGAAAACAGGAATTCTGGGTAATATGAAGGTAAGTTTCGAGTTTTACATTTATTTCAAAAAATTTATCGAAAATTTTATAATTATAGCGTCCCTACAAGTAGGCTACCCAGAAGACCCCCGGCCAAATATTATTATGGCTAGCTGTGTAGAACTCGAGTGCGTGTTTTTAGCAGGTCTTCGCTACTCGTTAAGCAAATTTTGAATCGGTTTCTTCATGGTGACTTTGGAGAGGTTACGTTGGGGAGGTGACTTTGGGAGACGACGATGAGGATGGCTATCTTTGGAAAGTGGGTGACTGTTTGAGGGTGACTTGTGGGTGACATACTTTTGGGTTGATGCATTTTGGGTCGATTACTTTGGAATGGAGGAGTAAACAGTAAGACAATGGGTGAATGAAAGACTTTAGATTAGAAAACTTTATGGAGGTGACTTAAAGAAAATGACTGAGGACCATGTGCAATTGTGTATTCAAACGTTGTGTGACTGACAATGCAGTAATTAAAAGCAATCCGACGACTGCAAAAACTCTCTGATTAGTTCCTGTGTGACAGGCTTTTCACGTGATTTATTTGTCCATATTAATAGAACGTCTCCAATAATAATGTTTGTGGCCTTATAATATACGATGATAACCACAGAAGACTTTAGCTGAAGACAGATGTTGGCGTCTTGTGAATTACGACCACACGTTATTAGATACAACTTCGAGGAACACATAATTTATAGGCCTATATAAAATAGGTCATTTTCACAGGCACTCGAGCGCAACTCGTGGAGTAAACAACATGGCGTTTTGACCATATTTCAAAATAAGAATTGTCTCAACTATGTTACCAAATTTTCACTGAGCCTAACAAGCGTCTAGACGACGACCAACTCTTAATCCCGCTGCTAATCCTGAGATGTTGCTAGTGCACTTGCAAATCGACACTGACTCCGACCGCTGTAACCTCATCATCATCATCAATATCCGTAGGCTCAATGCCCGTAGGAGTCCGATGCCACTCTCTGTCTGAGTCTGTCTCGTGCCATGTTGCCCAGCTTCAACCGGTCCGGTCAGCAGGTCTGCTCCATATCATTAACATCTTGAAGCATCTAAACCACCTTGTCTGATTGAAGAGAATCGTGAAAAAGAGGCACGAAGGACAACGTGGGTCAATGCCCGTTGTGTCCCACGCTCTCTCCCCCGACCCTCTCCATCAGTCTGTCCTGACCGACCTGTGCATGTCTGCTTCACATCATGACACCTTGAAGCATCTGGGTAGCTATGTTACTTGTGTCGTGGTTTTGGCGGATTACAATCGTCTTGGTTTTTCACTGCCAGTGTATCGCCACCCATCTGGCAAACCTTCCTCATTTTGTCCGGGCTTAGGACCGGCACAGGGACGTTGTTGGTTCCCTGTGGCAGAGGATGGATGCAGTTTAACGTCATGCCCAGGACTGTAACCTAGGTAGCCTCAATCACCAGACTGCCTTACAGGCCTACGCCGTCCGGGCCCGTCCCAACCAAGTGTGGCCTAACAACTGTACAGTCACTGATCGACACAGACTTGTGGGGTGCGGTGGTGTAGTGGGTATGTTCTGTGCCTTGAAGCCGGAAAGTTCCAGGTTCGAATCCACCCTCTAGCAACCGCGTATAATTATAGGGACCTTGAGCAAGTCCTTCACTCGCAATTGCTCGGTCGCCTCGGCGTGAAACTCCGAAGCAGTGTCCACGCAGTATTGCGGGTGTAGGCGGGAGCGCCTCTGAGTAGTAACCTTGAAGGGGCACTATATCAAATGAAGAAGTAAATTCAAAAAACGCAAAATAAAACTTCAGAGTCCACCCTCATCAGAACACTGCCAGCAGATGCAACTACAATTATTGCAGGGCTAGTCGGTCTGACCGAGGACAGCTTGCAGCAAGAGGTAAGCTTGAACGACCACACCCTCCCACGTCCTTCGACCCCCTCCCAAGTCCTTCGACGTCTTTCTCCGTCAATGGACATCCGCTTAGGGCACGAATGCAGAGCTTTGAACAATCGTGCACAGATGGTAAGAACTTTGTCTCATTGCTAATAATTCAACCCAATAACTTATTGCTCCTTCTTTTTTTCTTTGGGGGTCGGATAGGGTTAGGGATAGGGTTAGTGCAGTCATTCGGTCCCGGATACGGTAAACAAAGTTGTATTGATGAAAAATATTTGCCGACGAAATAGATGCGGGATCGATCACACAAAATCTTGCCTAAACAGAAGCAGGATCGATTAAAAGGATTCTCGCCAAACTTCAAACTAGAAGTTGGATTTATTAAAGATTTACGACGCTAAGATACACGTTACTTCTTGGGGGTCGTAAACTGAAAAGTGCCGACTAATATTTAATCAATTATTTTTGATTATATGATTGTGATTGTTGAATGGTGTTAGGCCTAAATTTAGGCTTTTCTTCCGTCTGCTTCTTTCTGGATATTAAGTTTTCAACACTGCAGACCTCTGGTGAGTGTCAGACCATAATTTCATAGACTTTTAAATTAAATGTCTTTATCTTTCACGTATTCGTCAGGACCTCGTGGTAACGAGAGACAAAATGATGAACCGATTATTTTGAAACAAGTATGATTATAAACTGGTTTACCGTAATTATATTTTGTCTTCTGCCTAAAAATTTGTTAAGCTACATGTGCATTAAAATACAACCATGACGTTCTGTAACACCTAAAGTTTTACGAAAGAGTCGTAGAAGAAGGTCTCCAATGTCAACTGTTAACTCATCATGCTCTGCGTTCGCTTAAAATTGATAGGATTGTCTTGTTAACGATTTCTGCTGAAATGTCCATAACTTCTGTACAGCCACGGCGAGATGAAATCCCATGCCAATGATGGCCTAAGACATACGAAAGTCGTAGGAAACATGAGTTGACATGTGGAAGATTACAAACGCAGGTATCCTACTTGTCGGTTAATTCACCGCCACAGTTTGCCGTAGGCCTATGGCCTATTTAGGCTACTCACTGGTTGTTAGAGAAATGGAAGTTGGATGAATGTTTTTTACAGGTGAAATATAGGTTGGATTGATGAAAAACGCAGAAGAAATGGAATCTGGATGATGGTTCTTTAACAGGTTAAATAGAAGCTGGATTGACGAAAATAACGCAGGAGAAATAAAAGCTGGATGAAGGTATTTCTAGATCTGAAGTCGAAGCTGGATGTACGCTGAAATGCATGAATGAAAATCATTAATCCAGCTTCCATTTGAGCTTTAAAAAAATCATTTTCATAAATCCAGCTCCTATTTCATCAATGCGAGTCGTCTGCAGACGAGTTGTCGGTAGACCAATTGTCGTGGAACCGTTTACTTATTAGACGCCATGTTTACGATTATTTCATTCTTGATCGTCATCTTGCTAAGTGACCTCACAGAGACCAGAGCCGTAGATCTATAATTCAAATATGCGAGTCTGACAGAGACATGCGGCTACGCTGGTACCCTGTTTCTTCTCTAAATAATAATAAGAATAATCTGGCAATATCAAGTTCATTTGAAAACAATTATTTGACATAATTATGACTTAATAAAATCGCGTTTTGTCACTTTTTGTTGCGTTATGTTTTTGAATCGTTAAGAAAAAGTGGGTGGTCTCACTGAAAGTGGTATAACGTTTGTGCTGTTTGAAATATTTCTGTGAATATGGGCTGTATGCAGCCTACGTAAATATGAAATGCCTTTAAACTGGTAAAATTTTATTTACAAATTCTTACTTTTGACCAAGATACTGGCAAAACTCTGTAGATGCAAGTAATATATAGGCCTACTATCCGAATAGATCATTTTCATGCGTATTCAAATAGTGATGTTAGGTCTGATAGTCGCTCATATAGGCCTATTTCGTTACTATTTAAATATGCTAATATTTATTATTTAAAACATCCTAACAGTGCAAAGTGCATGGTGCAATATAGCCTAATTTTGACTGCTGTGAGATTACTTTGAAGCTATCAGTCGATGTGCAATTTTTAACGAAGTCTATAGAACATGACGAGTGACTGTAAGTCTATAGTATACGCTTTGCTGGATTATTTGGTGTAGAACTCAGATTAAAAGCTATTTATGTCAATAGTTATTAGTTAATTCTTAGATTGGTTGACTCAATTTCCATATCTTGGCCGATATACTCTCTGTAGCCTATAAGCTGCCCAAAACAGTGTCCATTCTTGTGAATGATATTCAGTTCTTTCTTTAGAATTCACGAGCTATACGTCGCAATAGCACTCAACCTTTGCTGAGAATAACCCTTTCTTGAACACTTCCATTTTAGCTGTGGTGATCAGCGTTTCCCTGGAACGCGGCCTCGACAGACCTTTCAATCTTATAAGACAATCTGCATTTGTTTAGAGTTACATTGTAAGTTAAGGCTTTATCTTCTCCACGTCGACTCTCGGCCTTTTCTTGGAATTAGACTTGGTGGTGTTTCCGTGGTAGGTTCTCCTGCAACTTTCCACTCATTTTCATCCTACTTTTCTTTAGGATTTATGACATCTTTTTTCACTGCACTTGTTGATTACCAGTCTTTCCTTGAATGAAGTTTCTGTGCTGTGCAATGACTTGGCATTTACTTAGTTCCGTGATCACTTCAAATATTTTCGTCGCCTCCAGTTTTGAGACATTTTCCTCTGTTTTGGTCTACGAGGAGCGGCATGGTTGTTTGAGGATCTTTTTGAATGCTCGTCTGAACTCGATGTTGAAGATCGTGTAGATGACTGGATTGAGGAAGCTGTTCATGTATCCCAACCATACGAAGAATGAGAAGAGCATCGGATCGATCTGGCAAATCGATTGATTGGTGAAGAGATCGTAGCGGATGCAGACGGCATTTGCGATGTTGATCGTGAAGAACGGAACCCAGCAGAAGAGAAAGACGCCTGCGAAAAATATCACATAGCAATTCATATGAGCATTAGTGCAGTTACTGCATCACATTCTAACATCAAGTTACTGCATTGCAACAAAAATCACATAGCAATTCATATGGGCATTAGTGCAGTTACTGCATCACATTCTAACATCAAGTTACTGCATTGCAACAAAAATCACATAGCAATTCATATGGGCATTAGTGCAGTTACTGCATCACATTCTAACATCAAGTTACTGCATTGCAACAAAAATCACATAGCAATTCATATGGGCATTAGTGCAGTTACTGCATCACATTCTAACATCAAGTTACTGCATTGCAACAAAGATCACATAGCAATAATTCCTATGGGCATTAGTGCAGTTACTGCATCACATTCTAACATCAAGTTACTGCATTGCAACAAAAATCACATGACGTTGACTGAAAAAAGTCTGAAAGCATGTGTGCTGTGTAATTATACATCATCACATTCTAAAGCAATAAAAATTTAATACCATTTTTCAATAAAGATCACATGACGTTGTGTAATAGCATGTTACACGGTAACAGTATCACATTCTAAAGCAATAAAATGCTGCATTTCAATAGAGATCACAAAGCATTATGACATTGTTGAGTAAAAACATCACAATATAAAAATAGTGCAATGCAACAAATATAGCAGAACTTAATGCCTTAAGCACATTGTGCCGTAAGAAAGCGTCAAACCAGTAAACAATAAAGAATATGGTAGCCTACGTACACACGCAGTCAAACATAGCTGGGAAGATGGAAAGTTTTTATTAGTCACTGACATATTATTCTTCCGATTTTATAAATGCCTTAATGTATTCTAATTCCACTCAATGGCTGAATATGTCTCCCCGGTTACAACTTCGAACGATTTAATTCCAGTGCTTGGCTCTCAAGAGAAGCATATTTCAACAGCATGCAGTGAAAACAACGACTTTAGACACAATACCAATAAAATATGGATTGTCAATATTTTATCGATTGGTGCGCTTTGCATTGATATGACAGATTGTCTGACTGGAGGTTTTGTCAACGGATCGATATGTGTTGTATGCTGCAGACACAAAATGATTGATACACTGACAGTTTGATCCATGGTCAGCTGTCCAACAACAATAACTAACAAGCAGCCAAAAATAGTACCTATCAGCCTAATATAAAACTTATATGCCGTTGACCTTTCCATTGTTTGCAATATTATAAGAAACAGGCTGCAGAGGTTTGCCATCCGGTCATCATAAACGATGACAATATGTACAATAATGTAGGCCTGTAATTTATAAGAAGATTGGAGGCTTTCGAAATGTGCATTTGGCGAAGAATGAAGCGTGTCAGCTGGAGAGAGCACAAGACGAACGAAAAAATATTGCAGATGGTGGGAGAGGAAAGATTAATGCTGGAGACAATTCGGAGGCGGCAGAGAAACTGGATTGGCCACATCATGAGGAGTGACACCATAGTACGAGATATCATCGAGGGAAGAATGGAGGGGAAAAAGACAAGAGGATGACCAAGAACAATGCTACTGGACTGGATGATGACAAAGGACGGTTATAGAGGGCTAAAGGTGGATGCGCAGAACATATGAACCTGCCTGACGGCAGAGAACTAGAGAAGAAGATAATTTATTTTAAAAATATGCTCTTGGTTCCATTGCACAAACTGCAACTATGTGGATTGTGGAATCAAGCCTTTCCGTGGTGGAACCGGTGGTCCGAATTGGGCTTCCACAGGAGCTACGTCTGCTTCCTGGGGATCTTTCTGAAGCTTTTTTTTAATTCAACTCGAAACTGTACCTTTTGCCGTACCAGTGTAGCGGCCGCTTCTGGGTTGTCCCCTTGAAGATGAGCTAAAACATTCTTGAACGAACTAGCGAATGAAAGAATGAATGAAATCGTTCAATTCATGATATCAACCTTTAGCCATGATTCAGTAAAAATTGTACATGTACTTAGGTGTCCCTGTTAGCGGGCTATTCATCCCTTAGGGCCTTCCTTCTTAACATTTGATCATGTGAAGCATTTTGTACCATGTCTGTTGTTAATGGTTGATGGTTACAATAAATAAAAATGAAATGAAGTCGAACCATTATTACCTAGGACAATGGCCAGCGTCTTCGTCGCTTTCCTTTCTCTCCGATTGGCGCTCTTCTCCTTCTTCTCCTTCTTCGCCTTCATCGTCTTCTGCGGTAACCTCAGATCGAACTTAGACGAGTGCTTCCGGCCGCCGCCATGTCTCCTCCTGCTGCTGTTCTTTCTCTTTCGCTCCACTTCCGGTCGGATCTTCCTCGCGAACAGATGCTCCTGGGTGGCGGGTCCAACTGGCGGTGGTGGGGCCGCAGTGAACGAGGGGACCCGGGCCCCGCGCGTCAAAGGCGGTGAAGACGGGGACCCTGCGAGGAAGCCATAGCGACTGTCCACCGTCTGTGACTTGGAGAGGGGTTCAATGGGGGAGACAGTCCCATCGGAGGACAAGGCCGTGGTGGCTAGACTCCCGGAGACCGTGTAGACGATGCGGTCGGGGGAGAGGTCCGCGCCGGAGTCGAGGACCGACCTCCCTCCTCCTCCTACGGTGACGTCTCTAACGATGGAACTGTGGTCCGTGCATTCGCAGACAGGACTCCGGACGTCCGCCCCATTGTCCTCCTCCTCCTCGTCGTCATCGTCCTCTTCATCGTCCTCATTGTTCGGGGTTCGACGTTTGGTCGGACAGACGACTTCGCGGTCGAAACTCGTCTCTTCGGCGATCGCAGCCGGGACCCGATTGAGGCAGTCACCGCGGGACCCTCCACCACCACCACCGCCTCCTGCTCCTGCTCCTCCACCAGAACATACCATGGCACTCCTACTCGGACAGTCTTCACTCGGCTCTTCTATGTAGTCAGTCGTTGACACCCGCCGGTGGTCGTCGCTGGTCACGTGATTCCCAGCAGAGTAGGCGCTGTTCTGCGAACCGACGCGTCGACTTCCGTTTCCCGTCCAGCCCCCTCCCCTTCCCCATCCTCCACCACCTCCTCCTCCCTCTCTACGGTTACCATAGCAACAACATCCGCAGACGGACGCCGGACGTTTGGGAGCGTTCCTGGATACGGAGGAGGCGGAGGCGGAGGATTTTCTGGCGCCGCGGAGTCTGATGGCGCGAAAGATTCGCCAGTAGAGAAGGATCATGATGATGCTGGGGATGTAGAAGGATCCCATCGACGAGAAGATGAGGAAGTCGGAGTTGTAGAAGGTGCAGAGCGTGGGAGACTGCGCACGACGCTCTGTGTAGTTCATACCGAACGCGATCGGTGATGAGATCGTGATGGAGATGACCCAGGTCAGTGCCAACATCACGTAGACTCTGCGAGAGTTCTTGTGCTTGGCGTACTTGATCGGCTGCGTGACCGCTATGAACCTAATCGTAGACAATAGCAGATGAGACAAAAGATTATGCAAGGCACTATATGGTTAGGCACTAGGGCTTATCCGGTGTAGCTGCTTGTCAAGGCTCCCTTGTAACGGCATGGCTGTGTTACTGCGCCATATAAATCGTCGTAATTATTATTATTATTATTATTATTATTATTATTATTATTATTATTATTATTATTATTATTATTATTACTATTATTATTATTATTATTATTATTATTATTATTATTATTATTATTATTATTATTATTATTATTATTAGCGTAGAAAGTGAATTAACCAAGATACTCTAGATACAAGAAATTTACTTAAGAATTAAGATGAAATCAGGAAGATAAGGTTAAGTAAATGGAGGAAACGCAGGCGGGGGATTAGGTGGGTGCTAAGGGTGGTGCAGTTTATGAGGGATCGGCAGTTATAAATATGCGCGTGGTGGACCGGTGGGTTGCCAGGAATGTATTGGAAGGTATAAAAACATAGTACCGGGTTAGTTCTACCCATATAAAACCTGAGTGGTCTAGGATAATTAAATTAAGGCGAAAGGTTATGGAAGAACCTGTGAGCGTGTTTAAAAAAAGTATTGACATTGAATTAAATTGGATTTTGTGTTGATTAATTTAATTAGCATTGGTGGCTGGACGTTTGATTAACAGCTGCGTTCCATTTGTAGTAATAGCAATTGTGCAGTGGCAGTGTCAGTGGCAGTGGCAGTGGCAATAACAGTGGCAGTTCCAGCGGTAGTGGCAGGGTCAGCGACAGTGGCAGTGCCAGCGGTATAGTGGTAGAGGCATTGCCAGCGGCAGTGGCAGTGCAGTGACAGTGGCAGTGGCAGTGTCAATGGCAGTGGTAGCAAAGCAGTGGCGGTGGTGGTTGTGGTGGTTGTGGTGGTGGTGTTGTTGGTGGTGGAAGTGGTGATAGAAGTAATAGTAGCAGCAGTAGCAGTAGCAGTAGTAGTAGTAGTAGCAGTAGCAGTGATGACAATGCCTATTAAATATTAAAAAAACAATAGGAGAATAGCAATATTAAGCTAATTATAGCAGCGAAGATGTGTATGCTGATTGCTGACCTGTCTACGCTGATGGCAGTGAGATTGAGAATGGAAGCTGTGCAGCACATGACATCAAATGCGACCCATGCATCGCAGAATGCGTCTCCCATCATCCACTCTCCGTTGTACACCTACCAACACAGACAACAACCAATCCATGCGAGTAATGTACAATATTGTACATGTACTGTCAGACAGATTTGGGGGGGGGGGTCTTTGTGGACGAGCAAGAAAGAATCGATGTTTGTTATGCGGGATAATAGAGCAGCGATTCCAGATAGATGAAGTGAAGATAAGTCAAGAAAAGAGAGGTCAAGTAGTTGTAGGTTAAGTGAATATAGGTTAAGCAAAGTTAAAATAATTTACTATACACAAAGATGCCATATTTCGTCTCAGATAACCTTCCCCCCCCACGACTAACCTCAACGTAGACGGCAAACGGCATGACGAGCATAGCCACCATGATGTCAGCAATGGCCAACGAAACGATGAAGTAGTTGGTGACATGCTGGAGGATCTTCTCTCTATACACACTCATGCACACAAGCACATTTCCAAAGACGGTGAAGATGGGGAAGAGCACGAGGCAGAGCGTCCAGTACTGCCGACCCTGAACGCCGCCACACCCGAGCACCGTCGTGTTTTCACCGCAGTCGGTCGAGCCATTCGAATCGGTCAGCAGCCAACCTATGCTGCCGTTCACCTGATCCCCGTCGAAGAAGTAGAAGATGCTGGAGTCGAAAGACGAAGACTCGAAGTCGGAACCAATCGAAGATGGGCTGGATGTCGACATCTATGCTGATGTGTAGGTTACATGTATAATGTATATGCCCGATGATGTCACTCTACTGTAACAGTGATGAGAGAATTTAATTTGAGTTAATCGTCGAATGTCATCAAATTTAATCAAGGCTAATTTAATCGTTAATCGAATTCAAGTATATGAGAGACCAGACAAATTAATTAGCTGCAAGACCAAATTAAACATCTTAAGATCGTGCTTGTGCGCGTGCGTGCCTGCGTGCATGTGGATGTGTTTAGCACAACACTGTATCATTCTACTTTCTACTGACCTATCTGAATGCCCGCCTGTCACTCGCTATTAGCTCTTTATTTAAAACACCGGCACACGAAATAATTATAGGATATACATGTATAGTGCAATAAGTTCATGACTAAGGACAGTTTGTGCTAGTACTAGCGCAGCCTCTCTTTGACACAGCCTCAAAAGGAGAAACTATAGGGTTTAATCATAGTCGATCGCAGGGCTACTAAATATTAAATGATTCAACTAACAACTGCCGGATTCACCTCCCTTGCAAAGGGCAGCGCGAATAGAGACTACTAAGGTAATAATGTCTTGAGAGTTGCATGTAGTCATAAGATCTATATTAAGCTTATATATACTCGTATATAATTATGTATATTTATATATTATATTCATTCGGGACTTATATATATATATGGACTTATATACAAGGACACATTTTAAGTAATTCATATTCCGTGGAAGAGAGGAGAGGAAGCGATAGGATGGAATGCACTTTTCGCGATTAGTAGATTAGCATTGGAATCGGAGAAAGTAATTCGGACAATTGCGCCGATAATCACCAGATAATCCCAGGATAGGACGGCGCTATTATTATCATACCCCATCAGCATCTGAAGCCATATCACTCGCATTTTTCAATATCTGTATGACAGTGTATGTGTCGCTGTGTGCTTCTATATCTCTCCCTTGCTCTCTATGTCTCCCTGCGTGTTTGTCCTTCACTGTCATGCTCTCTCAAGCCGTCGCTTTCTCAACTTTATCTCTTTCTATGACGCTCTTTCTGTGACGCTCTTTCTATGACGCTCTTTCTATGACGCTCTTTCTATGACGCTCTTTCTGTGACGCTCTTTCTATGACGCTCTTGTTATGACGCTCTTTCTATGACGCTCTTTCTATGACGCTTTTCCTCTATTTCTTTTTTTTATGTAATTCCGTCAACCTGTCTGCCATTCAATTTACTTCCTATCAGCTCTTTAACTTTCACACTTTCTTCTTCCGCCTCTTCTTCTTCGTCCTGCTACTTATTTTTCATTCTCTCGCTCTATCACTCATTCTCTCTCCACCTCACCCTCTCGGTCTCGCATTATGTCTCCTCATTCTCTCTTCTATCTCTCCCGTTTTCGTTCTTTCTTTCTCTTTCTGTATGTCTGTCTGTCTCTGCGTCTGTCTGTCTCTGTCTGTCTCTGTCTCTGTCTGTCTGTCTCTCTCTCAAAATACCATTTCCATCTATCTCTCTGTATCTTCAACATACAGATATCTACCCCTCAATCAATCAATCAATCAATCACACTCATTTTCTGCGTTATCTATTTGCCAGTATATCTCTTCCTCCTGTTTCCTCGCATATGTTTCTGTCTCTCTCATTCCCTGTCCGGCTCATGGTTCATTGCGACGTCGTTAGTCTGATGGGCAATTAATTCCGGCTTATCCTTTTCTAATGACAACTGATTGACAGGCGATGAAACACTTCGTCACAATGAAGCCACCATCCTTTATAATACAAAACATCCTTTATAATACAAAACATCCTTTATAATACAAACCATCCTTTATAGTACAACATCCTATAAGACGTCGCTTCTTCTCATGTCAGACCATTGTTTACAAAACGTCAATATTATAAATAGAACATGACGATAAAATCATTGATCAATATATTATGACGTGTGCGAACTGCATGCACATCAAAGTTACATTTTCATTATATCCATGACGTACAATTATAGTGAGCATGTCGTAATGCAAGAGTGTAGGAAAAGGCCTACATACACCGTCGTTTACATAAGAAATATATTAAATTCGTTACATTTATGAAGACAGATTGACGAATAATTATTATGTTTGCAAAGAAAAAAATTACGTTTGGAGATTCGAAACATAATCTCTGGCATTAAAAGCGTAAGTTGAAGTGGGGCGACATCTACATGTATAGTTGAGAGTAGGCTACACAAAATTCTCAAGAGTAGACCCTACCCGTCCTGTATATAATAGACGGTTCTTGGTTTTAGCTAGATGCTGTTTGGTAACTGTGAAAAATATCAACGACGCTTATGCTGAGAGAAGGAGAGAGATTTGCTGACAGAGTCCCAATTGTCTTGGATGTCATACTACACTGATGACGTCACAATGATGGAGCGTCACCTAACCGCCTATCAAAGACTGCATCGCAATGACGTCACAGTTGGACAATGCAATTAATCATAATAATAATTATTATATCTCTTAAATATAAATCATGGGGCTGTTCAATGCGTGCATTCTCATTATATACCAGACAGCTTGAAGAAATCATAGAAACAGTAAGAACTTTGCATTCCAAAGAGACGGAAGTATTGCGGACTGTCTTCCGCTTTCTCTTGCGACTTCCGGTGTAGACAGGAAACTCGTTCTTTCGTTCTTTCGTTCTCGGAATTCAATAGGATTCATAGTCACCCCATCCGGGCGCTAGGACTTCCAGTGTTCATTAACAGTGACTGGGATTAGCTGACTCTACTCTGCTTGGACTAATGAGTGTAGGCTAAGCTTACACAGTAACACAGGCACCGAAGAAGGCAACTATTATGGAGGTATGGAAATTCTTGTAGACAATTATATATCAGGTTGCTTCCTTACCCACAGGTGTCGCCCCAGTTTAATTTTTCATCTGATGAAAAATTGTGCCTAAAATGACGAAATTCCCAGAGACTATCTTTTGCCGTGAAACTCTAATTGATCGTAGGGGTCTATAATAGATGTTTCATTCACATGTAAACTATTAATGCGCACGTTCTAGATACCAGAGGATTTGAGGAATTAGTCGTTTACAACTAGAACTCAGCAGCATTCTATAGAGGTGGAAGTATTGGAAAAATATATGCTGATAATAAATAATAATATTAGAAGAATAGAACTTCCATAATCCATAGTAGGCCTAACCGGCAGAATGCAGATGCTACCTCTCTGAAACCCTGACTGACTAAAATGAAGGACTTGTGTCACACAACGAAATGTTACCCAATTGCATTTCTTACCTGACCCGCTAGATGTCAGCTCGTTGACCAAATGCTGCATTGCAACAGATTGAAGAAGCCTCTTATAAGTTAAATATCATCGCGTTTCATGTAGCAATTTAAACACCCAGCCACATATTGCAGTTGATAAATTAAAACAATTAGTTTACAGCAAAACACGTCCAGGGCTGATCATTAATTTTTGGGTAATTTTCGGATCGAATCGAATGCTACCGGCATTCGAATCAAAAATCGAAACTTCACGGACTCATGCAACAACCCTCACGACAACCACCGAAAAGTCATATGTGCCTGCCTTGCAAGTTGATTAACACTAGATTAACTACTAATTAGCTCTAGCTTATTGCCCACATGATCATAGATCTATGGTTAGATAATTATTATCGAGGACAGCATTATTTTTTGAAAAACGACTAAATGGCGTGAATTGAAATCATGGTGGATTTCGAAGGTGACGCATTCAGAAACATGTAAACTAAATTTAGAAGCTCTTCAGATATAATTATTATATGTAGCAGCGGTTTGAAGATACTTAAAGTATGGAATGATCGCATTGAAGTTCTTTATCTCTCCATTGGCCGCGTTCAGATCTTCCAGCACGCCGAATATCATGCAAAACGCTAGTTACCAGTTACCAATAAAGCTTCAGAAAAATCCGATAATAATCTGGTATTACGAGGGAAATTCTGCTAAATGTGGTGACTCACATAGGCAAATGACGTCACATTTACGTCATTTGCCGTTGAAAACGACGTCATATCCAGCTGGGATAATATCCTGGATAATGCGTTGTCGTGCGTCGCTTTGATAAGGGTCTTTATCTCAATGGAGTGGGATAATTAGAAGGGGAGGCGAGAGGACTTGGAAATGTGACGAGATCACGTTTCGGCACGCAACACCAACGGCGTTCAACGCATCATACGGGTGTAAGCTGATATTTAATGCGATCTTTTCGTGCAACATTCCTCGCTTTTTACGACGCCTGCTCTTTACCGTTTTTTTTCTCTTTCGAGTCTCGACAAGACCTTTTCTCGCTGCGAACTATGCATTCGTTTTTATTATTAAGATAATAATTTTATAGGGACTATTATCCTAAAGGACGATTCTTCTGCATTGAAGGTCTTCATTATTGTATACATTATACAACTATGCTCTAACCGTGTGTTAGCCTATATCATGGCAAACAAGCAACATTCTTGATTTAAACTTGTATGATATTGGCGAAATCAGTGTCGTATTTTGTATAACTTATTGTTCGTTTATGATTTAATTTTTCTGAGTTCATTCAGTGTGTTTGTTCGTTTGTCCAGTGTCCATGTGTCCGTTTGTTTGTCTCTATTTATATTCTGAAAATACACAAGCGGATTTTCTGCATTGAATGTCTTCGTATAATCGTGCATACGACAATGACCCGACTGTATACTTTACATTACGAGCTGTGTGTCTGTCTGTCAATGTGTCTGTCAGTCTATCTCCTCTTTCCATTGGTCTGCAACTGTATTTTTTATCTGTCTACATACCTGTGCGACTGTTCCTGTCTCATTCTAATTACTGTTGACCTGTCTGAATGATTGTCTGTCACTGGCTATATGTCTACGTACATGCCTATGCCTGTGTCCATCTGTCTGTCTCTCTTTCTGTCTGGCCGGCTGTCTGTCTGTCTCTCGATCTGTTTGTCTGTCTGTCTGTCCGTCCGTCCGTCCGTCTGTCCGTCTGTCCGTCTGTCCGTCCGTCTGTCCGTCTGTCTATCTGTCTGTCTCTTAGTCTGTCTCTCTGTCTGTCTGTCTGTCGGTCTGTCTGTCTCTCTGTCTGTCCGTCTGTATATCTGTCTCTCTGTCTGTATGACTTTCAGTAAAATCGTAAACTCGAAACTTCTACAGCCTCCGGGAAATTGGTTCTCGTAAGAATTATCTCGACCAGTAAATATAATATTCTGTGTTAATAGACTTCAATGGAATGTTTAAAGACTGTTTAGTTTACTAATCCAATCACAGACATGGATGAAAAAAGACATGTTGATTTATCTTAAGTAGATCTTGGTATATTTACCAGACATTCTGCTTACATAACCAAATAAAAGAATATGGGACGAAAATAAGCATGAGATCGTGTAAGCTGAGTCTTTGCCTTGCCTTGGCGCTGATCTGAATGTGGGATTTGTCTATTCTTGGTCAGGTTTATGAAAAAACAATGACAGTGAACCTTGTATAGCTCAAGAGATTCTTCATGCATGGGAATCCGTATAAGCTTCAATTAATTATAATTAATTAATTATATATATAATTATATGCCGTACAGATCTGAAGCAATTAATGATCAATAGGACTAATAAGAATAGGCCTACTGTTTTGCTGTGCGCGCCAGGGTTTTTTAAAGGACTTTTTAGAACTGCACAACCCAATTTTCTCTCTCTTTTCCATCCTCTGTGGCAAAGTGTTCCCAATCTTATTATGATGGGCAATTTTAAATATTCTGAACTGGGGAAATGCTCGTATAAGCCTACAGCTGCACAGATCCATTAATTTTGGATCTACACTTTTTTGTAGAACTCAACGCCAATAAGAATCATGGTGCACGCTGAATGTATGCGTGTTTGTGAGTTCATGTCCTAGGAAAGTATATACACGGTGTCCCAAGTGAAGTGAGCCCCTTTTTGTTTTGACGATATACTTGTCAATTCTAAATGAAACTCAATAAATTTTCAGAGAGTGTAAGAGGGATAAATTATCAATGTTTCCTGAGAATTTTATCCAATTCTACAAACAGAGTCCGAAGTTATGCACATTCAAATTTGGACAAAGGAAAATGTAAGTTTCCAACATGTAAAAGATAGGATATTACTGCTTGCAACTGCACGTCTTACTTTCTAAATTAATAAATATTTCCGTCATATTTCCGTCATTTCCATGATGGGGGACAATAATAAAAATGGTTTCCGCAAAGAAGATTTGAGTTTAATAAAAAATTTAATAGAAGAAAAACATTACGGTGCAAAAGGTTTTTAATGGAATTTCCTAACAGAAACTGGCCCATCGCAGCCTTATGAAACTCGCATGCGCGTCACGTTGACCAGAGACCACTTCAAACTGCGAAATGTGGAAGAATGGAATCGTTTTGATCAAAGGGATTGTTGACAATGCAATCAGTGAATGGCGAAAGCACGTTAGAGCATGCATTCGAGGCTTTCGAGCTAATGGACCGCATTTTGAACATCAGCTTTGAATAACAGCGCTAACACTAATTTCCTATCTTTTACATGTTGGAAACTTACATTTTTCGTTGCCCAAATTTGAACGTTCATAACTTCAGACACTGTTTGTAGTATTGGATGAAATTTTCAGGAAACATTGATAATTGATCCCTCTTACATTCTCTAAAATTCTATAGAGTTTCATTTAGAATTGACAAGTATATCGCCAAAACAAAAAGGGGCTCACTTCACTTGGGACACCGTGTATATGAATGGCCACATATTAATACAAAGACACAAAAACAGAGATAAAAGCGGAGAGATTGTATATAGTAGACCGAAGCACAGCTGCGTATAGAACAGCTCCATTTCTTTTTTGCACGACAAATGCACGAAGAATGAAAATGTATCTGAACTTTTGTAAACACATTTCCGTAGCCACTCAAAAGGAGCATGGCGTTGTAACGGTTTCAAGTAGCACTCACAAGGGAATTGATTCTCGGTAAATCTCGACCATATTCCTTCTGTCAATAATTTGCCACCAGATTCAGAATCCGCGCAATTTCCGAGAATTTAGGAAGTCGCGAAAAACACCAATCGTGTCTTCGTCAGTATTATACATGTAGATGGGAGTGACAGTGATGTTGGGACTCTAGAGATATTCTAAGGAGTGCATAGGTTGTATGGATGGATACCTCGGATGCATCCAGTTCGCAGGAAATGCACTTGTAAAATGGATTTATGTGTTTGTATACGCATAGCCGACAAAGAAATGGCTTCATCTCTGAGGGAAGGGTAAAAAGAAGTTGAAGAAAACAGGGAGAATATGGATGGAAAAGAAGAGAGAAGGAAGATGAAGATAGAGAAGAAGAAACGGAGGAGAAGAGGAAAGAGGAGGAGGAGGAAGAAATGGACAAGGAAAATGGAACTGGGAAGAAAACTTAGGAGGAGGCGAGGAAGGAGAGGGAGAAGAATAACGAGAAGCTGAAGAAGGAAGAGAATGAGTGGAACTGGCTGTCATATAAGTGAAGTGCTATAGCGACTTCATTCTCTTAGTCTCGGCATATGAAGGCTGCTAAGTTGTCTAATCCCTTACCAATAGAACCTCCCACCTACAGTCACGATCGATGTACTCATTCCATGACTGAACTCTCCGCTAGAGGGCGTAAGTGAGACAGAAATCTAGATTCATTTATCTGGCCTGGAGGTGATTAGAATCCCAGATCTCAAGGTGGCAATCAGACTCGGACCTCATCTCTGCTATAACTCGACAACCCATTTGACACGACATAGCGCTCACAAAACATGCGGTGCCCTACATTTAGTTTTTTGGTAGCGTTCTAGATATGTTATTGTATTGTAGGCCTATCTGTAAATTAAAGATTATACTATTACAATATATCCGGAAATAATGACCACTTGATCTTCATCTTCTATTAACTGGTTTAATTATCTTACCTTTTAACTCATTTTATTATCTTATTTAAATCTACTATAGCCTATAGGCCCCTAGATTTCATTCTGTTTGTGTCTTTCGTTTTATACTATAGCTTTATCTTTATATTTTATTTCAATATCAATAATTTTTATTTTATTATCTAATTTGTTATCCTGGTTTTTTATTGTGCACTCAAATAAACAGTGTCTTGACATCATAAAATACATCGGGGCTTAATGGCACTACTTCAAGTAATTATGGATCAATCACTCACTCACCAACTCAATCAATCAATCAATTTACTTTATTGATCACCGTAATCATGCCAGCAAGCATTTTAGACATCTAAGAGCGTCAATGGGCAGACCCAAAGGACATAAGGTTCCGCTAAGAAGGTAAGTAGGTCACCTAGTTTCGTCAACAATTAATTAAATAGTGTCTTTTTAAAATCTTGTCTTCAAACAATGCATGGTGCTCGTTCCTAATCTTACATGTGCGCAACATTTCTTTAATATGTATTAAATGAACACAAAGTAAGCAAAAATCATATCAGCACTGCAATGCATGCACAATGTCAATACCATGTGGTAGAGTTTTATACAATCGCAGCTATCAGACGCGTATATAATAAATCAGTAGTTTAAGCTTATCAAGTAGGCCTACATCTTACGGCGCAGCGTGATCACAAATTTTCAAAATCACGTCCTAAATAGAAACAGTCACTCTGCTTGCTAAAGAAACTGAATGATAAATGCGCAAAATAAGCCATTGCGAAATGAGCAAAGGAAACGCAGTGGGATAATCGCCATGTTGAAAAGGAATTATGAATTCGCATGACACCACGATGCGTCGTCGGATGGTGAAAAGATCTATTATATCGCCCTCGGATGGAACAAGAGAACGTCGGGAGACACAACAGGAAGAAATGACACTCGTGAGCAAATCAGCAAAAACGCCTATCATAGATATTTCTAGCATGCGATGCTCAGACCTATATATATAGCCTCTCCATTTACATTATCTATTGTATACAGCTCCTCTGCAGCCTCTTTCGTATAAGTAGCCTATACTATGCTAGTATTATGTCATGTGCGTATTCACATAAAACGTATGTATGTGTGTATGTATGTATGTATGTATGTATGTATGTATGTATGTATGTATGTAGCCTACTATGCGAGTATTATGTCATGTGTGAATTCACATAAAATGTATATATGTATGTATGTATGTATGTATGTATGTATGTATGTATGTATGTATGTATGTATGTATGTATGTATGTATGTATGTATGTATTTATGTGTGTATGTATGTAGGTATGTATGTATGTATGTATGTATGTACGACGTTGTACGTATGTGTGTAATTGTGTATGTATGTATTATGCATGTATGTATTTATGCATGTACTTACGTACGTATGTATGTGTGTATGCATGTATGTATGAATGTATGTATGTATTTATGTATGTATGTATTTATGTATATAATTATGTATGTATGTATGTATGTATGTATGTATGTATGTATGTGTGTTTGCATTTATGTATTATTGATGCATAATATACGTATGGATGAATGTAAGCTTATAAAATTATGTTCGTATGTATAATTATAATATGCATGCATGCTGGAGATTGCAAACAACATCGCTGCTTGTCAAGCACTGGATGTAAATGTAGGCCTACAAAGGGTGAGTTATTTTTGAAATCCTCCCATGGCTTATCAGACCGAATGGCTTTTGAAGCAGATTATGACAACAGAGCCTTGTATGCAATGCTTATTGGATTTGCATCCTTGCTTTGATACCACAAAAGGATTTGTCTGCTGGACTTGGTATGCTATTAAAAATTATACAACTTGATGTCGGAATCTACCTTCGAACAGGACAATTAATGTTCGGCAAGTTTGTCTCCACGACTCCACGTGCCATTTACAAGTGGCGATTAAAATAATAGAATTGTTGATAGATGAAACTGGTAAAATAATCTGACAAATCTTGACGACGTTCCCAGTATTTCTAATATTGTTGCTATTGAAAGTTGAACGTTGAAAATGAAGACCATGCCAATTGCCAGGTGGTTTCTCTTTCTATAGTGCAACGAAAGTGTTGTAGAAGCAAGGGATTTAAAATAAAAGAAAGAGGATGTTTGCAACATGCACCGGAAAGAAATAACAGCAGGTCAAAATTGTCTAAAAATTTGACATCAAAAACTGGATGTGCTTCTAAATTATTCATGAAACGTCGGCAAATTGAGCAAATGCGCAAATGCACATCCCTCGATTATCCCGCAGGCCTGCATGTCTCAACATCAAGACCAACTTGTCCAAGGCCAATTCGTTTAAAAACAAACTCAAGTGTACTCTTCAAACCAAGACCTTGGTCTCGATGACAACCGGAAGGACGAAGCATTGACCGCATAAATCTCAAAATAGAAAACCATATTCAACGGCACACGAAAGGAAATAGATAAATAATAGCCTATTCCTATGGAACACGATTGGCTCGATTTCGTCGGCCTATTATACATGAACTGCAACCCCGACAATTTGACGACCAGTCTCCATCGATCACGATGTCTTTAGAAGAGACTGCGACAGAACAATATTCGAAATCGGGGAATAATTTCGCACAAAGCAAAGCATGACTGACTGGTGTTTACCCCGAATTGACCGACCTTTAACCTGCGTCCATCCTTCAAGGCCGACTCACCCACGGACCAATGTCTATCCATCCTTCAAGACAATTCTGGCAACAGATTCAGGGGATTGACGATGGGTCGGGAGGCAGGGGAGAAGAATGTTACATATGAGCGCCAATTGGCGTCACGTTATGTCCAACGACGTCCCTGAACAATATACCCTGCACCCCACTGAACAATACCCTACACCCCACTGAACAATACCCTTACACCCCACTGAACAATACCCTGCACCCCACTGAACAATACCCTTACACCCCACTGAACAATACCCTTACACCCCACTGAACAATACCCTTACACCCCACTGAACAATACCCTGCACCCCACTGAACAATACCCTTACACCCCACTGAACAATACCCTACACCCCACTGAACAATACCCTTACACCCCACTGAACAATACCCTGCACCCCACTGAACAATACCCTTCACCCCACTGAACAATACCCTTACACCCCACTGAACAATACCCTACACCCCACTGAACAATACCCTTACACCCCACTGAACAATACCCTGCACCCCACTGAACAATACCCTACACCCCACTGAACAATACCCTTACACCCCACTGAACAATACCCTACACCTCGCTGAACAATACCCTACACCTCACTGAACAATACCCTACACCCCACTGAACAATACCCTTACACCCCACTGAACAAAACCCTACACCCCACTGAACAATACCCTACACCTCGCTGAACAATACCCTACACCTCACTGAACAATACCCTACACCCCACTTAACAATACCCTTACACCCCACTGAACAATACCCTGCACCCCACTGAACAATACCCTACACCCCACTGAACAATACCCTTACACCCCACTGAACAATACCCTACACCTCGCTGAACAATACCCTACACCTCACTGAACAATACCCTACACCCCACTGAACAATACCCTTACACCCCACTGAACAAAACCCTACACCCCACTGAACAATACCCTACACCCACTGAACAATACCCTACACCCATTGAACAATACCCTACACCCACTGAACAATACCCTACACCTCACTGAACAAAACCCCCACCAGACTGCTGCAATACCATTCTTTGACTGAACAATTATATTCCACACGACCGGAAAGTCTCCCCTCCATTCGATTACTTTAACGCAGTCGGCCATGATAGCACGGCCGTTTCCAACACAACTAATGGAATACTTTAAGTATTTCTCAGCGGTATAAATGGTTCCGAGACTTTGAAGTACATTGTATACGCCTATTATATCCTCGACTTCGTCAACCTCTTTAAAGAAAGAAAGCGAGACCTGAGCTGTCTGGCTTTTCGGTGAGTCACTGCCCACTGGGTGGGGTTCGCGAATCGCGTCCTCTTACCCACTTTCTGTCGAGGCTGTAACTCGCATCATGACATGAGAGCGCCTCTGCGTAGTTTTTCTTGAAGAAGCTCTATATAAATACTCTAAATAATAATAATAATAAGAAGAAGAAGAAGAAGAAGAAGAAGAATTATGTAGAGCCAGTCAATTTATAATGAATAATACATATACATGTACTTGGCAGCTTGCATTCTCCAGGTAGAGTCAGACCTATATCAATAAGTCTACGATAAGGCAATACTCTCAATAATTGCATGTAACCACAGAAATTTAAAAACATTCTGGTAAAAACCGAATATTCCCGTAATGCTCCTAATTACCAGCACCCGACCGAACCATGCATGAAATGACAAACCTACCATAAACTTAACTTTATAAACATACCTGCAATGCATGCATAACTCATACACACATTTCATACAAGAATGCCATGTAAGTAATAAGTATGCATGCATACAGCATACTGGCATGCATTCATACATGCATACGAAATTACGCATGTATAGATGCATACATGCATACGTATACGTAGATGCATACATGCATACGTATGTAGAATTGGATATGCATACATGCATACGTATGTAGAATTGGAGATGCATACATGCATACGTATGTACATGTAGAATTGGAGATGCATACATGCATATGTATGTAGATGCATACAAACTTGTTGTCTACCTATCATGATCATTCTTATCCTTACCTGAGGCAACCGTAATGCAACAATCGATTGTTCTGAGCCAACAATATTGCTCACAGTCCTTGCGCAATAATAACTGCGTAGGGAAACAGACATACCACGCTGCGAGCAAACGCTCACACCAACCAGCTACATGTACATGTTTTTGTTAGCATAGAAACGTCGTCTATCAGTACTTAATCAGTAGCAGCAATTGTAGCCACGTTTGTCCGTTTAAGTACATCTTGACTGCCGATTAGAATTGCCATTTCTACGACGACAACGAAGTCTTGTCGAAATTACCAGCGACGCTGCAGATGGCTTTTCTCGCAGATGGTTTATCCAGTTCTCCTCTGTCGTCGTCGCTTCTAATGATTTTCTCTCATTTAGAAAATCAGAATGGAAGCAAGTGGAGCGAGCGCCAGAGGGCGATTTTTTGCATGAACTGGGAATCGGCGACATAATTACATCCCGGGATGCAAACAGCGGCGCCAAAAGCTATTCAGGCGACATAAGAGACTTTCGCGAGATAGAGTTCACGTAGCCCACATTGAAGATACATACATATAAACACCATAGTTTTTAACACAGGCAACTAAAGAGAAAAACAAACAAATCTGGCATTAATAGATATAAATGTATTGTTTTCAAATAATTATGTGATGCGCAAAATCATAATTATGTATATCTGTGCGTTGCATATTATGCAAATACTTTGACATAACCTGTATGTTTATGTGTATGTGTATGTGTATTTCCTTATGCGTGTAATTCATGTACAGGATGGGCCGTAAAATAGTAATCCCCAAGTTTTTGCTTGCTAATATTTCGGCTAAACGCGCGAAATTTATAATCATATTTTACAGTCTTAAAGGTGATTCATATTTGCGTAGAATGGTGAAATAAGGGTGTTGTACGTAAATATAAATCAAATTTGAGCCTCTAAAACTTTATTTAAAAATTCTTACTTCGGGCCAGGATGTTGCAAAAACCGTATGGGATTACTTTATTGGCCTGCCCTGTATACATGCATGCATACATTTATGAATGTATGAAAATGCGCTTGGATGAATGAGCACGCATGTGAAGCTTGATAGGCTTCAGCTACCTGACAATGCAAACAGAGTCGTTAAGACATAATCGACCGATAAGCATCTATTATAGCACAATTCTAAAACAGCATCAGCATCAGCAGCAGCAGCAACGACCTCATTCTTTTCTGCATCAGCAGCAAGCTCAGCATCCTTCGTTTTCTTGATGGTGTTCCAATGACTCATTTTATTGGCTATTACCATTCAGACTTTGCTATTGTGTGCCTTTCCATCCGTCCGCCTACCCATGAATCTACCTGCATCCGATGTACAGTCCCGTCTTCACCAATAGAACCTTTTGCGGGGAAATGGCGAGCGATTAACTAGATTTTTTCGGGAAATTGTCGAGATATTTATCCCATAAATGTCGAAGGATTAGAGCAAAAATGGAGCAGAAATCGGGGCGTCCTAATGATATGGGCGTGGCTTACATGCCTCATGGGGACGAGTCGTTAAGGATTAAAGTTATCATTAGCGTCTGAGGTCCCCTCATTAAGTCACGCTGCCTAAACTACCCTCCTCCTCTGAGGTACGCTTACTGTACTTGTGCGTGAAGATGCACAATTGAACATGTATACAATGTACATGACCCTGCCTTGCATACATGTGCAATGCACAGGTGTATGTGTCAAGATATTGGAAGACACTTCGCAGACAGTCCGGAAGAGATATTAACGCACATGCACTAAATTACTGAATTGAAAGTGTTTCTATGTAGGCCTATGTATGTAGGCCTATGTATGTAGGCCAATGTAAGCAGGCCTATGTATGTAGGCCTATGTATGTAGGCCAATGCATGCAGGCCTATGTATGTAGGCCTATGTATGTAGGCCTATGTATGTAGGCCTATGTATGTAGGCCTATGTATGTAGGCCTATGAATGTAGGCTTATGTATGTAGGCCTATGTATGTAGGCCTATGTATGTAGGCCTATGTATGTAGGCTTATGTATGTAGGCCTATGTATGTAGGCCTATGTATAGGCCTATGTATGTAGGCCTATTTATGTAGGCATATTTATGTAGGCCTATGTATGTAGGCCTATGTTTGTAGGCCTATGTATGTAGGCCTATGTACGTAGGCCTATGCATGTAGGCCTATGCATGTAGGCCTATGCATGTAGGCCTATGCATGTAGGCCTATGCATGTAGGCCTAAGCATGTAGGCCTATGCATGTAGGCCCATGCAGGTAGGCCTATCCATGCAAGCCTATGCATGTAGGCCTATGCGTGTAGGCCTATGCATGTAGGCCTGTGTATGTAGGCCTATGCATGTAGGCCTATGCATGTAGGCCTATGTATGCAGGCCTATGTATGTAGGCCTATTTTTGTAGGCCAATGTATGTAGGCCTATGTATGTAGGCCTGTGTTTGTAAGCCTATATATGTAGGCCTTTGTATGTAGGCTTATGTGTGTAGGCCTATGTATGTAGGCCTATGTATAGGCCTGTGTATAGGCCTATGTATGTAGGCCTATTTATGTAGGCATATTTATGTAGGCCTATGTATGTAGGCCTATGTATGTAGGCCTATGTATGTAGGCCTATGCACGTAGGCCTATGCATGTAGGCCTATGTATGTAGGCCTATGCATGTAGGACTATGCATGTAGGACTATGCATGTAGGCCTATGCATGTAGGCCTATGCATGTAGGCCTAAGCATGTAGGCCTATGCATGTAGGCCCATGCAGGTAGGCCTATGCATGTAAGCCTATGCATGTAGGCCTATGCGTGTAGGCCTATGCATGTAGGCCTGTGTATGTAGGCCTATGCATGTAGGCCTATGCATGTAGGCCTATGTATGCAGGCCTATGTATGTAGGCCTATGTTTGTAGGCCAATGTATGTAGGCCTATGTATGTAGGCCTGTGTTTGTAAGCCTATGTATGTAGGCCTTTGTATGTAGGCCTATGTGTGTAGGCCTATGTATTAGACCTATGTATGTAGGCTTAAGTATGTAGGGCTATGTATGTAGGCCTATGTATATAGGCCTTTGTATGTAGGTCTATGTATATAGGCCTTTGTATGTAGGCCTATGTATGTAAACCTATGTATGTAGGCCAATGCATGCAGGCCTATGTATGTAGGCCTATGTATGTAGGCCTATGCATGCAGGCCTATGCATGTAGGCCTATGTATGTAGGCCTATGTATATAGGCCTTTGTATGTAGGTCTATGTATATAGGCCTTTGTATGTAGGCCTATGTATGTAAACCTATGTATGTAGGCCAATGCATGCAGGCCTATGTATGTAGGCCTATGTATGTAGGCCTATGCATGCAGGCCTATGTATGTAGGCCTATGTATGTATGTATGTAAAGCCTATGTATGTATGTATGTATGTTAGTTTGTATGTATGTATGTATCTATGTATGTATTGTATGTATGTATGTATGTATGTATGTATGTACGTATGTATTTGTGTATGTATGAATGTAGTGTGTATGCATGTACACTGTAGGTAGGATAATTAGCTTTTATGCCAGTGTTTAATCTAGTTCCCTCCTCTTGGAATCAAGGTTTATCTTGAGTCAATCAGTCAAACGAGCGTCCAGAAGCATGAGTAGGAGGGTACGAGAAAGGGAGGAAGAATGAGGGAGGGAAGGGAATGTGTGAAAATGACCCACGAAGACCCTTACGCGGAATTCCACACGGCATCTCTAATGGCAGATCATTATCGGAGCCCCAGGACGCCGAGAAAGTTATCGGGCATTTGACATGATTACCCCAATAAACGGAGGGACGCTGATGATTGATATGAAAGGCACAGTAAGGCATTAGGACAAAGGCAAAGGCGCAGAGATACAAATGAACATATATAAAGCAGGAGCAAGGGTCAGTTGAAGAATTCATACTCGCAGCGGAAAAGAGATGGATATATATAGTCTATACATATACAATATACATGTGCAAGGTTCTTAGAATAGACAATTGATCTTGATACATGTGTATACATGCGGACCCCGAAAATTACATAGGATTTTCATAAGATTTTTTCGTATTTCAATACCAAAAATGTAAAAACAGACTGACAGACAGACGGATAGAAAGACGGACAGATATGGAGACATACAGACAAACAAACAGACTGACTGACAGACGGACAGACAGACAGATACAGAGAGAGACACAGAGAAAGACAGAGAGAAACATAGAGAGAGAGAGAGAGGGAGAGAATGAAAAAGAGACAGACAGAGAGAGCCAGACAGACAGAAGGGAGACAGAAGACTGATAGACAGACGGACGGACGGACAGGCAGACAGACGGACGGACAGACAGAGTTAGACAGACAGGCAGACAGAAGATTGACGGACGGACGGACGGGCAGACAAGCATATTGACAGGTAGGCAGACAAACAGACAGACAGACTGTCGGACAGACCGACGGACAGATAGACAGACAGAAGACTGACAGACAGACAGGCAGAGAGGTAGAGAGACAGACTGACCGGCGGACAGCAAACAGACAAAAGACTGACAGACGGACGGACGGACAGGCAGACAAGCAGACAGACAGGTAGGCAGAGAAGCAGATGGACAGGCAGGCAGACAGGCAGACAGACAGGCGGACAGACTGACACACGGACGAACAAGTCTACAGATAGGCAGGCAGAGAGGCAGACAGACGGATAAACAGACAAGCAGGCGGACAGACAGGCGGACAGACAGACAGGGTAAGATAGACAGACCCTAACCCATACTTTGATCCCAACCCTTATGTTCACAAATCACAACGACAGTAGGATAGGCCTAGACTCATATAAACTTCAATTTCCGTGCTCAATGTGTTACTTATTTGCAAACAGTGGCGGTGCCAGAATTTTTTGGAGGGAAGGCTGAATCCGCGTGAAAGAAATTTACTATTTTCATTCGCCAAAATTTCTGACGACCACAATTTTCAGTCATTTGGTCGAAATCTCAAGGAAATTTCACATTTAATAGGAGGGTTTTAACAGGGAAATATTTTATTTTTCATGTAAAAACGGATGGCGATTTTGGGGGGGGGGGCTTAGACCCCTAGCCCTTCTGGCACCCCTACTGCTTGCAGACATTTGCATATTTTGTAGTAGGGCATAGATTCCACCTCAAGCCGCCTAGTATGGCCCTTGGGCAAGCCCTTCACTCGCAATTGTTCAGTGCATGCCTCAGCCTGAAACTTCAATTCAGTGCCCGCGCTGTAGTTGGGAGTGCTTCTGAGTAGTAATCTTGAAAAGACGCTATGAAAAGTACACATACGCAACTATTTACCAATAGAAATGGTTGGGACTTGATTTTCATCATCGATATCGTGTTTACATATTCAAATATTAATAAAATACATTGGGGTCCAGCTGGACCCCAGGTTAGCTGTAACGTACGTTTTTACACGTTAGCTGTTGAGGGTTAATGAGTATTTGAAATTAATCTTACATGTATATACCCATCTGGCGTGGCCCTGAAACCAGCGTTGCGAGAGCTTGTGAGACGGGCCCGAAATTTCGGCTTACAGGGCTGACCCCTTCGTACAGGCGACGGGTATCGGCCTTTTATGTTTATGAATTGCCAGTGAAGTTGATCAGCCATGAATATACAAAGACATGTGAGAGAGTCGAAGTCTGTTGTCATCCTCATCCGTCTCATCATCTTTTTGTGGTCGTACTCCTCGACGTCGTCGTCGTCATCTTCATCATCAGCAGCAGCATCATTGTCGTCGTCGTTTTAATCATCGTCGTCCTCAAAATCACATCATCATCAAAAACTCACCGCCAGTGCCCCTGCCCCTGCCCCTGCTGCTGCTGTTGCTACTCCTCATCCTCCTACCACCACCACCCCCCCCCCCACCACCACCACCACTATTACTACTGCTACTGCTACTGCCACTACCACCACCACCACCACCATTGTTGGGCGCGGTGGTGTAGTGTAGTGGTGGCGTTGTTGCCTTGGAGCCATGTCTGGCCATGAATCATTTTACTTGACCTTAAGCCGCAAAAGACATAATAAAATTATTATACTTCAACATTAGACTGGAATACTAAAAGACATGTTCATATTGTAAAAATAGAAGTAATGGATTAATAATAGACTAATGTTGATTCGTTGAATAGGCCTACAACACGCTTTATCCCATGCATTTTGTCGTCCTTCTGTAAGGTTGGGCCCCCACATTTTTACTGAACAGGGCCCCCACATTGATTAAACCGGCTTTGTGTACATGTAATTGATACGATAATCACTGGAGTATTCGATATGAAAGCGAGAGTGTGAGAGGCATGATATATATATATATATATATATATATATATATATATATATATATATATATATATATGTGTGTGTGTGTGTGTGTGTGCGTTGTGTGTAGAGAGAGAGAGAGAAAGAGAGAGAGAGACAGACAGACAGAGACAGAGAGAGACAGAGATAGGCAGAGAGAGACAGACAGAGAGACAGACAGAGAGACAGACAGACAGACAGACAGACAGACAGAGAGACGTTATCGGCTGATAATAGCGCTAGTCGACAGTTTCGATGTCGATTGATTATTATAATAATTATCGTTATCGTTATCGTTGTCGTTGTCGTTGTCGTCGTCGTCGTCGTCGCCGTCGCCGTCGTCGTTGTGTCGTTGTCGTTGTGTCGTTGTCGTTGTCGTTGTGTCATTGTCGTTGTCGTTGTGTCATTGTCGTTGTCGTTGTGTCATTGTCGTTGTCGTTGTCGTTGTGTCAGTGTCGTTGTCGTTGTCGTTGTGTCATTGTCGTTGTCGTTGTCATTGCCATTGCCACTGCCACTGCCACTGCCACTGCCACTACCATTACCATTACCATTACCATTATTATTATTATTAATATTATTAGAGATAGGCAGAGAGAGACAGACAGAGAGACAGACAGAGAGACAGACAGACAGACAGACAGACAGACAGACAGAGAGACGTTATCGGCTGATAATAGCGCTAGTCGACAGTTTCGATGTCGATTGATTATTATAATAATTATCGTTATCGTTATCGTTGTCGTTGTCGTTGTCGTCGTCGTCGTCGTCGCCGTCGCCGTCGTCGTTGTGTCGTTGTCGTTGTGTCATTGTCGTTGTCGTTGTGTCATTGTCGTTGTCGTTGTGTCGTTGTCGTTGTCGTTGTGTCATTGTCGTTGTCGTTGTGTCATTGTCGTTGTCGTTGTGTCATTGTCGTTGTCGTTGTCGTTGTGTCAGTGTCGTTGTCGTTGTCGTTGTGTCATTGTCGTTGTCGTTGTCATTGCCATTGCCACTGCCACTGCCACTGCCACTGCCACTACCATTACCATTACCATTACCATTATTATTATTATTAATATTATTATTATTATTATTATTATTATTATTATTATTATTATTATTATTATTATTATTATTATTATTATTATTATTATTATTATCCTTTTAATATTTACGACAAACAACATCAGACACATAAAGAACAATAAACAACAGAAGCGGTAGTCATTGTTCTAAATGATGATAAAAGTTACTAGCTCTCCTCTGGGTCTGACTCGGCTAAAGTGCCTCGAAAGGCCACCGAGTTGAAGCGCTGGACAGTAATAGAGAGGCGTTGCAGCAAAAAACAGGTCTCTCTCATATCACCGGACGACAATGTTAGGATGCGGCCTAAATCAGACAAAAAGTCGAGGCCAATACTGCAAATGGGACCTAAAGTCTCAAAGGCTAAAGGAATGAAAAAAAATATTATTATTATTATTATTATTATTATTATTATTATGTAAATTACGCAAGGTTACAAAAGTTCGACCAACATCTGTCAACGCTCATGACGTAATTATTAGTGAGGGAGTGAGGGAGTGAGGGAGTGAGGGAGTGAGGGAGGGAGGGAGGGAGGGAGGGAGGGAGGGAGGGAGGGAGGGAGGGAGGGAGGGAGGGAGGGAGGGAGGGAGGGAGGGAGGGAGGGAGGGAGGGAGGGAGGGAGGGAGGGAGGGAGGGAGGGAGGGAGGGAGGGAGGGAGGGAGGGAGGGAGGGAGGGAGGGAGGGAGGGAGGGAGGGAGGGAGGGAGGGAGGGAGGGAGGGAGGGAGGGAGGGAGGGAGGGAGGGAGGGAGGGAGGGAGGGAGGGAGGGAGGGAGGGAGGGAGGGAGGGAGGGAGGGAGGGAGGGAGGGAGGGAGGGAGGGAGGGAGGGAGGGAGGGAGGGAGGGAGGGAGGGAGGGAGGGAGGGAGGGAGGGAGGGAGGGAGGGAGGGAGGGAGGGAGGGAGGAAGGGAGGAAGGGAGCGAGGGAGGAAGGGAGGAAGGGAGGAAGGGAGGAAGGGAGGAAGGGAGGAAGGGAGGAAGGGAGGAAGGGAGGAAGGGAGGGAGGGAGGAAGGGAGGAAGGAAGGGAGGAAGGGAGGAAGGGAGGAAGGGAGGAAGGGAGGAAGGGAGGAAAGAAGGAAAGGAGGAGAAAATGGTGAAGAGCTGAGAGACGTCATCGGCTGATAATAGCGCTAGTCGACAGTTTCGATGTCGAGTGATTATTATAATAATTATCATTTTCGTTATCATTGTCATTATTAATATTGTTTTATTATTATTATTATTATTATTATCATTATTATTATCATTATTATTACTTTTTTGGGCGCCCGAGGTATTTAATGATCCTTCAGGCTTTAAAAACAATAAATAGGCTACTAAAGGAGGGAGGGAGGGAGGGACGGAGGGACGGAGGGAGGGACGGAGAGAGGGAGGGAGAGAGGGAGGGAGGGAGCAGAAAAGACTGTCATCTGCCTCCTTCCCTCCCCCGTCTCCCTCCCCTCAGAGAGACATAGCACATAGCAAACATGCAAGGGAGAGTGTGGGTATATACAAATTATACATGCATGTACATTATTATGTGAAGTTTAGATAATGACCATCGGGCCCATACCCTACGCCTAATGTGCCTATAACATAAACATTCATTCAGCCGAAGACAATTTGGCCTCTCTATATATATATAGAAATGTGTTGTATTCTATCTGCAATGCACAGAGCAATGCACAGAGCAATGCACAGAGCAATGCACAGAGCAAGTGCACACTGTCTCGGGTAAACAGAAATAATAAAATAAAATAAAATACATGTAAAATAATAATAATAATGCTCAGTTTCATCCGCGAGGTTAGCCAACGTCTCTCGGTTGTTTCTGGAGTGCCGTGGGAAGTGACCTTTCTGTTTCAGCGCCTTTCTATCTGTATACAGCGCCAGGGGCTTCTATCCCTATACATGGCGGGCGCAACTTGCGCCTCGTGAAAAAGAGGGGGAATAAGGAAAGAGCCAAAACTTACGTCGGTAGGGGGGAAAGGCTGGCCTAGGAGGGCAGTGTTCAATGTTGGCATCTCTAAAAGGAAGTTCCTCATAATCAAATCACTTTCCCCCCTATAGAAAATGTTTACCAAATCGTAATATTTTTAGTTACTATCTACATTTCTGCATCACATGAACTGTAATAGTAGACCTATGCCATAATAAAATTTTATTTTATATGGTTATAATAATAATATTATTTGCTATTTTAGTATAAGTATACAATCCTATTATAATGAATACGATATAACGTTAATACTTGTAAAAATTACTATATATTTGTACCACTCTCCAGTGCTATCTTTCAATTTTCAGACTGTCAAATTTCACAATGTTTTGTTCCTTGAACACTTAGTAAAACAACATTATTATTTTTATGTGGGCCTAAATGTAAATTGCATTTTATTGTATTGCAATGTAGGCCTACTCTATCTAAAAAGTTGAATCACACGAAACTTTTACACAGATGGAGCAAGATGAGTCACAGGGTCCCATGCAGGCCCGGATTAACCACATTGCTGATTGTGCTGCAGCACAGGGCCCCAAGTTTTGGTGGGGCCCCCAAATCGTAAAAATAAAAATAATAAAGTGGGGATTCAGGAAAGAAACAGTGCAAATTGCAATGCATTATGCATAGCAATCGTAGCTATGACTAAATATACAACCAAATAAATTATAATGTCATAGTAGCCTATATGATGACGTTTTTAAAGTTCCTTTTATTTACAGTATTTCTGGCAATGTAGGAAAGGAAAAGAATTAAAATGACCATTAAATGCTTTCATTAGCAGTTCAGAATATCTGACAATTTGACATCTTGGCAGCTGCTTTGAACCTGCTCAACTATTGCTGAGCGCCTCGGCAACCGTCCGCCGGACGCTCGATTGTCTACTCCCATAAATCTTGATTCCCCCCCCCCCCCAGGGCTGGGACTAGATTAAACACTGGTCTGTGAGACAGGGAACGGGAAGCAACCTCGCTCATCTCATCCCCCAGGTGACTCTAAGACCATGGCATGGACCTGCCTTCGGGCAGAGAATTCATCATCAAACACATCCATGATGATTATTATTCGGAATCAGGCGGCTAATGAACCAGGCCGAAGTCGTAAAACCGGCTTAATTGCCTGATAATAATCTGCTTGCGGGATGTGATGTCGCTGGGGTGTCGAAGCCCGTGGAGGTGGTAAATTCCTGCAGTATATGCATAATTGCATATGTAATGCAGTGTGTACTTTAAGGCTATATTGTGCACTGCATTGTGTAGTACACGGTGGGCCAGCATAAATGCACCGATTTTGAATGCGCTTAATAACGCAGCCAATCTTTTTTGTTTATTTAGGCTCAATACATCAAATTAAAGTTTAAATTGCTACGACGCCATCACCAGCAGAAGAAGCAGCGCAAGCTTATAACGCAAAATCCCAAGGGCAGAAGGCTACTTTCTTTCCAGTCAGTCAGGGATGTACTCTAGCCTAGGGTAGCCTATGCGTGGGTACACAGCGTATACCCACCTCCGGGAAAAAATTACAGCGTACACTGACCTCTGAAAACGAGGGTATACGCGGGTATACAGCGTACACTCATCTCACAAAAACCAAGTGGGTATACGCAGGGGAAAATAGCGATTTACCAAGAATAAATCATGCAATTTGAGCATTTTACACCGCGATAAAAGAGAATTTCGGGCGAAAAAAATGATAAAAAAACACGTTATGACCTTTAAAAGGTCCTAAGAAATTTTCAGCCCGAAAATCCGAAAAAGTCGATTTTTTTCGGCGGCAGCGTGTACTCACTTGAAAGAAATTGAGAATACAACCCTGCAGCCAGTCAATGTCCGATCACTAGTTGCTCTCTCTAAAGTTGGTCTAACTTACTAAAGAGCAGAGTGGTGTTTCTGCCGCAGCACTTTGCATGACGTTAAACCATCGTGAAAATTAGCAACTGGCTATTGATAGACCTATAACCAACGGCAAGTGGTTGTAGAGTTTTAAACTCTATTATCTACTTGTACATGACTTGTATGCTCACCGAGATTGATTTCGATCCATTGAGTTTTGACGTGTATACAGTTATTTGTTAAAATGTTCAACTGTTGCGCAGTGTAAGAATTGTGGAAAAATAACTAAGGGGGGGTTGGACCATTATCCACTTGGAATCGGGGTGTGAAAACAGACTTTAACATGGGGCTCTAAGTAAAACTGGGGGTTGAAACCCCCAACCTCCCGGCAAATACCACCAATAACAACACAACCCCATCTTCACATCATCACATCCAACCCGCCTCTACCCCACTCTAATTAGACACCCACCCCAGACAATCTCCATCAGCGCCACCTTGCCCATCCCGGGAAATTTTCAGCATACGCAATTCAGGAGAAAATATAATGTTTCAATATGTTTTCACCCCTTCGCACCGCACTCCACCTGGGACCATTCCACCAAACCCTTCCACACCCAACTGCGCCCGGCCCACCCACCCCATTCTACCCAGACCGACCCCACTCCGCCAAACCCAGTTCGACCCGCCCTACCCAGCCAACACCTCTGAAGTAAATTCAGGCTTTTGTCATACTCCGTCTCTAACTCCGGCCTCACCCAACCCCAACGAAAACCCACCCCACACCACTCTATACTCTACCCCCACCTCGCAGACCCGCAAAATTAAAAAAAAATAATATTCATTGAAAAAATAATGTTTCACTTTGTTGTCAGCCCCAACGAGAAATTTTGGTTTCTCGCCCCCTCCCGAATCCACACGCCCCCGCCTCCATCCAACCCCACCTCCTCCTCACCCGACCCATCCCAATATCTTGACCAAAAGTAAAACTTTCGAAATGAAATTTTATGGTCCTGTAGACAATTCATATTTACACCAGATGGCCAGATTTCATTAAAATTCTTCAAACAGAACAAAAGTTCTACCACTTTTAGTGAAGCCACCCACCGTTTTTTGACGATTCAAAAACCCGACGCAACAAAAAGTAACCAAAAATCAACTAAATATTCTGGCCAATATCCTGGCCAGACGTAAGAATATCAAAATCAAATTTTACACGCTTAACGAAAATGCATATCCACACATGATGGCTAGATTTGATCAAATTATTTCAAACAGAACGAAAGTTATATAACTTTTAGTGAGGCCACCACCCCATTATTGGACGATTCAAAGACGTAACGCAGCAAAAAGTGGCAAAAACACAATTTTATTAAGTCTCATCTCAAATAATTGTTATCAAAAATTAATAGCCTTGGTATTGCCAGGTGATCATTATTATTACTATTTAAAAAATAAACAGGATACCAGCGTAGCTGCACATCACTGAGAAGTCACTTAGCAAGATGACATCAAATTGGTAAATTTGATTAATCAACAGGTCCATCAAGAACTTTGCAAAGAGACTCAAAAGAAGTTTTGGCTCTGGTGGTGGGCACATTGAACACAAGTTGTGGAGCACTACCAAGTTCATTTGACAACAGTTATTTGAGATGAGACTTAATAAAATCGTGTTTTGGCTATTTTTGTTGTGTTTGGTTTTTGAGTCGTCAATCATAATCATCATCAGCATCATTATTATTTTTATTATAATAATCATTATTATCGTTATCATTGTCATTCTTAATATCGTTATTAGTGTTGTTATTATTATTATTATTATTATTATTATTATTATTATTATTATTATTATTATTATTATTATTATTATTATTATTATTATTATTATTATTATTATTATTGTTGTTATTATTATTATTAGTAGTATTATCATTATAATCAACTTCCTTTATTGCAAAACAGACAAGTGCCTATTCTAACGTCTCTTCCGAAGAGTAATAATTTTAATATGGTTCATGGTCCTCGTCCCCGGTGTCGTGCATAAAAGTTCCTCTAAATGCTACTGCGTTGTAGCGTTGTGTGCAGATTGACAGGCGCTGAAAAAGAAATGTCGTCTCCTGAGGGTCGCCCGTGGTGCCAGTCAGCCGACGACCTAGTTCCTCCATGAACTCGCGGCCTGACATGTTGATTGGCCCCAATGTTTCTAACGCGATCGGAACGAAGCTGTGGGTTGCAGGGAGGTCTGCGTATTTAGTTATTCTGCGCGAGGCGGCCAGTTCAGCCGCGCTCCCAGGTGTTGATGCTGTCTTCTCTATGTAGGATGCGGCGCAGGTATGGATGCTGGTTGCGTCCCAGGTGATGTATTTTCCTCCAGCCCACGGTATGAGCGTCGCCCCATCTGGCCTCTTACCGTCGGTGCGAAGAAGCCCTGGGGGTTCTTTCGAGCTCGGGATGTTCGCTCTTTTCAGCGATCTCCATATGATGTCGTTCATCGCAAAGTGGCGGCTTGATCGTCCTTCCGATTTCTTGCAAACCAGCCCATGGTGACCTCCGGGATCCGCCGTCTCGCCACATTGGCACTGATGTGGGGTGCACAGGTTGAGACCCAGGCGTAGGCCGATCGCCACTCGCATCGCCTCGTTGCTCAGGCCTAGGCCGCACGAAACAACTGGCACGGTGGAAAGCCAGTCCCCGGCGTGTGGCGCTGAGATCGCTCCCAGTCTGGCTCGGTTGAGCGGGTCGCTATTCGCGGACCACACGATCGCCTTGTCTTGATCGATCAAGGGTCTGTCCCATGTCTTTTGTTTATTCCGTGCAGACCCCTCATCTCCGGGCAACGTTGAACTGCGAGCCTCGTGGATTTCTTTCTCGTAGACGTCCAGCAGTTCATCGCGGTCAAGGATGGCCATCCCGAGTGTCTTGGTCGATGC
>OX243824.1:27270376-27282876 GCA_945859605.1 Lumbricus rubellus | reverse complement strand
ATATCGAGGATAGAAATAATATATATATATATATAATATATATATTATGTATCTATAGCCTTTATGGAATTAATAGTGACTTCGTTTTGTCGTTTACGGCTACATAAATCTACAAATTATCGCTAAGGTGATGCAGCCATTGTCCATTTACGACTCTCTGGCCTATTATTATGTGGAAATGGACAGGAAAATCTTTATTATTGTACACATTCTGTGAGACAGTGAGCGCCAGTAACTTATCGGAATGATGATCTATTTCGGGATTATCAATTCATTCTATATCACAGCCTGCAAATGAAGAAGAAAATGAGTCCATGACAACCACTTGTTGGAATCCGCAACAGCCAAGTCACGTACGAAGCGATGGTTATAAGGATAGGTAATCAGCAACGAATCTGTTGTCGGGGCTACGTCCGTTTTTCCGTCCGTCCGTCCATTCACCTCTTTCTCTGCCTCTTCCACTTAATACCCTTCATTCTATCCATCTCCCTCCCTCTTCGTTAATATCCATCTAATCATCTCCTCCTCCTTTCCCCCTCTCTGTCTATCTCTTTATTTCCGCTCTCTCTCCTCTCTCTTTTCTCTCCTCTTTCATCTCTCTCTCCTCTCTCTGTCTACATGTATGTCCATGTCTCTGTCTCTTTTTCTGTCTCTGTCTGTCTGTCTCTCTGTCTCTCTTGCATGTCTCTCTCTCTCTTTCTCTCTTTCTCTCTTCTCTTTCTTCTCTCTCTCTCTCTCTCTCTCTCTCTCTCTCTCTCTCTCTCTCTCGCTCTCTTTCTCTCGTCTCTCTTGTCTCTCTTGTCTCTCTGTCTCTCCGTCTCTGTGTCTCTCTCTGTCTCTCTTTCGCTCTCTATGCCTCTCTGTTCTACCACTCTCTCTCCCCCCCTACCTTCTGCCTTCATCCCTCCATCTGTCGAATACACTGAATAATTATGCCGACTATTATGTTAGATCGACACGATTCTGTCGTAATTTACACTTGTCCATCAATTTCCCGACTGTCGACGATGGATTATACGTTTCAGACGAACGAGCGATGAGGAAGAAGACGACGTTTCGGGGACGGACGACTTCGTGTAGCCTATATATTATTATAGCATAGGCCTATATAATAATACTACACCCTTTGGTAGCGGGTTTTGTTTCATACGTGGATTAGGGAGACGTAGATAAAAAAAAGAACAGAAGGAAGAGGGGTATGAGGAGGGAAGGACAGAAGGGAAGGAAAATGAGAATGAAACGGAGAAGGAGATAGAGGAGGAAAAGAAGAAGAAAGAGAAGAGAATTGCCAAGCAGGAAGGAAGGAAGGAAGGAGAAAGAGGAGTGGGATAAAATTAGGAAAAAGAGATGAATGAGCAGGAGGATACGACACGGCAGGGTATTAATTGTCTCATACATATTGCTTTGCATACACATTGCACAACTTCTAAAATTTAGTCCAGTGGAAGTTGTATTGTCTTCAATAGTATACACCTATTGTTGTTTGAGATTTATATAGCGCCTATATATAACCAAGTCATCTGTTCTCAGCTGTTCGGTTGATTGCGTGAAGCTTTGAAATGTCGATGATATCCATTTATTGTCAAACTAATCTAATAATGTGAGTTTGATAGTGACATCAAAACCAGTTCTTCAACCCATGCAAACGGACTCAAAAAAGATGCATTTGAAATCCAATTATTACACCGAGGGGGCTTCGGCTGAAATGTACCTGCATGCTTCGGAACGGGTGCATGTGCGTATAAAATTTTGTGTACAGGAAATTCCTAGGTATCGGCTATCTATCGAATTTGCGGCTGAGCGACATAATAGGCTAATACTGATACTCCTCACAATCTGTGCAACGTTTGCGCCAAACTTGTGGATCTCTTTTTACTTAGGCCTATGCACATAATGTGCGTACCGGGATGTACAGCTGTACACCTAAGTAGGCCTAGGCCTACGCACGCACGTACGTACGTACGTACGTATGGTACTCATTCACGTAGGCCTACGTATGTACATGTACAATTGTACATGTAGCCTATGTATTGTAGACTGCTTGAATGTGCGTATAAACATCTATGCATAATTTTCATATGCATTCAATCATTCATTCATTATAGGAATTTATATAGCACCCCTTGAATGCGACTACCCAGCTCTCCCGAGTCCCAACCCCCAGCACGGCTAAAAGGACAGCTTTTAGATGCGCATAGCAAGAATCTTGTACACAGTATGTTCGTGCATACATGTACGTATGTATGCATGTATGCTTATTTGTTTCTTTGTGTGTTTCTTCGTTCTGTCTATATGGGTCAAGGTGCTCAAATTATCGCCCCAGTATCTATAATTAGTTTATCTACAGGGTGCGCCAAAAAAGTAATCCCCTACGGTTTATAGCTCATATCTTGGCCAAACATACGACTATTTAAATGAAACTTTACAGTCGTAAAGGCAATTCATATCTACGGACAATGGCTCAAATTTCAACAAAATATTTAAAACAGAACAAAAGTTACATCACTTTCTGTGAGGCCACCCACCGTTTTTTGACGCTTCAAAAACGCGACGCAAGAAAAAGTGACAAAAAACCAATTTTGTTATGCTGGCCAATATCTTGGCCGGAAGTAAGAATTCCAAAATGAAATTTTTCAGGCTTAAAGACAATTCATATCTAAACATGATGGCCGGATTTCATCAAAATATTTCAATCACAACAAAAGTTATACCACTTTTAGTGAGGCCACCCCCGTTTTTTGACGATTCAAAGACGTAACGCAACAAAAAGTAGGAAAACACGATTTTTATTAAGTCTCATCTTAAATAATTGTTATCAAATAGCCTTCATATTGCCAGATGATCAGTATTATTACTATTTAAAAAAGAAACAGAGCACCATCGTAGCTGCACCTCACTGAGAAGTCACTTAGCAAGATAACAATCAAATCGGTAAATAAAGAATCTGTCAGATTAACCAAGAACTTTGCAAAGACTCAAAAGAAGTGTTGTCACTGGTGTTGGGCTGCTTGGGCACATTGAACACAAGTTATGAAGCACTACCAAGTTCATTTGACAACAGTTATTTGAGATGAGAATTGATAAAATCATGTTTTTGTTACTTTTTGTTGCGTTACGTTTTTGAATAATCAAAAAACGATGGGTGGCCTACCTAAAAGTGGTATAACTTTTGTTCTGTTTGAAATATTTTGATGAAATTTTACCATTGTACGTAAATATGAATCGCCTTTACAACTGTAAAGTTTCATTTAAAAATTCGCATTTTTGGCCAAGATATTGGCTAAAAACCGTAGGGATTACTTTTTTTGGCGCACCCTGTACAATGTACATGTATAATTAGTTCCGGTGATTAATGATATCATTCAAGAGTCAGAAGAAAGAATGACGTCGTATAAAAATTGGCTCATAAAAATATAATCGAGCGGAAATCAGTCGCCGCCTGTTAATGGAGGAGTTGAACGGATTACATAGGCTACTAAAGATGTTCTTCTGTTGTGGTGCATGCAGTAAAAACGCGTCCATGAACATACTAACGAAACGGAAGAATTGAATGGACATTCGATTTGATGAACTTGAACGGGTCGCGAAACTTAGTTGTATACTATCATGCTCGTCCATATTCTGCATGTGCAATTGTATTATATTCACACACACACAGACACACACAGAGTGTCACAGACACACACAGACACACACAGACACACACAGACACACACACACACACAAACACACGATGCTATACTATGTTTCTTGCTCATGCCTTTTGTCACTAGTAGAATTGATCACTCAGTTCGGTAAACTTGTACGTCTGCTACTTGGACTAATTGGGCACCTTGGTCGAGCTCTTTGTACTGGCTCCCTGTTTCTCAGCGCCTCTCCCATCAAATTACTGCACTTGTGTGGCGGTGCCTTCATGGTTGCGCTCCATCCTATTTGTGTATATATGATCTTTGTCGATCAGTGTAGGCCTATGTCCTTGCAGGCCGCTGAACTCTTTTCTTTTGGGCAAGGGGGAGCTTTGGTGCCTCGAACTCGAATTTCTATTAGACAGCGCCGAGTCTTTTCAATTGTTTCCTTCCATCTGAAATGTCGCACTACTAGACTTCTTTTTACATTATAAAACGCACACTTTCGTTGGTGCTAAAGACCGAACGGGTCCCTTGAAAAGGCGCCATAAAAAATTTCGGAATGAATGAATGTAACTCATTAAAGTTTTTGGATAGGTTAACTACAGATAGTGTTCAGATTAATTAAGAACCGTTTGCAGTGAAGATAAAGCACCAGATAGATTTGTATGGAAGCAAAAAAAGTGTTGCGCAGGTCTCTTCTAATTTCTGTCTTATCTTTATTTTTTCACCAGTGTGTTCGGAGGTAGGGCTGCACAGGTTGACAATGCACATCTTCCCTAACCTCTCCGAAGCCTTGCACAAAGGAAGTGACAGGCGAAAAGCACAGCTCCACAAAGGTTCCATCAAATGCTTCTCTGCAAAGACTAATTAGCTCTTTGAAAAGCAGGAAAAGAATTTCTGGCATTGTATCTACACATCTAAAGTTCTATGGACTCGTCATCCTCACTTGTCAGAACCGCATGAAGTTGCCTTTCAGTGGATTTGAAAGGTGTTGTTCAAATAATCTGATGCATGCATACATTCGTGTAAACACATAATTTAAACACACACATAATCATAGATACATTATACTTATATACATGAAAATACATACAATATATCAAATGATACAATACATACATAGTATTACATACAATGATGCATACGTACAATGATGCATACATGCATGCATAGGCCTACATACATATATACATACATACATACATACATACATACATACATACATACATACATACATACATACATACATACATGCATGCATGCATGCACGCATACATACATACATACATACATACATACATACATACATACATACATACATACATACACACATACATACATGCACATATACATACATACATACATACATACAGTACATACATACATACATACATACATACATACATACATACATACATACATACATGCACACATGCACACATACATACACACATACATACATACATGTGTAACGATCGTGAAAAGTTGGATCGTTAATAATTCCTTAATAATTTTACGGCCTTTATAAATTTGCGGCCTAATCGAATTTCGGCCTTAACATCAAACCTTCGGTCGGTCTCCGGTGGTGTAGCCGCGTTTTAGAGCGACCTCCGGTGTATTATTATTTATTCTGAGAGAACAGCTCATTATGCCACTCTATTTTTAGTCCGGCGGCAACGCAACAGGTTTCATTGGATCCCCCTTGATCCCGTGACTCCGACGAGTCCCGGATGTGGCCTGTGATTGGCTGGAAGGACTGAAACCTTCAGACAGACGGTGGCGGTTGACGAAGCAACATCTCTGTGCTCGAATCGTTGAAATTGTGGTAGAAATCGAATAAGATTGCGATCCAAATTTACTCGAAGAAACTAGTAATTGAATTTCTGCCGTGCAGCCAAGAAATTGGGCCTTCATATTGACGAGACCAGGGTGTCTGAAAACAGTTTTGAAGAATATTTGTCATACTTTGGAAGTTGAAATTCTTCCGCCGTTTCATTTCTTCTGGTGGTCAATTTGGTGACTGGTATTTCCGTGGTCAACGTTTACTGAAATTATTATCTGGAGTGCAGAGAAGTATCCCCTTAAATTTCATATTGCTGTGGAACCGAGAAGCTTAAATGAGATATTATTATAAATAATATTTCGCAGTGAATATCGCTAGAATAGACAATTATAATTGGTCGCATTGCGTGTGGTGCTTAATTGAAGAACTGATTAGGCTTAACTCAATAGTGTTAATTAATTAGATGTTAGCGAGTGCTTCACACGGAAAGAAAACCGTGTCTGCGAAACAGTGATAGATGTTCTCGAATTTACATAAATCAATGCAATATAATCATGCTGATTAATTTCTTTTTCGCTTAAATATCATTGACTGATTACCGATAGTCAAGTGTTTGCAATTGTGTTGATTAAAAACCTTTAACTTGAAGAGACGTGGTGAATACTTAGGCTTAATTCTTGATTCATCAGAGTTATTAAGAAGTCCTTACTCATTGAACATTATGTCAAGTAATAACTCAGAAGAGGAAGTTAGTGAAGGGGAGGAAGAAGAGACAACCCCCTCCCAAATAGTATCGTGCACTGTTGAAGAATTTATGGAGCGCCAGGAAGCCCAAATGCAGGCCTTAATTGAGAAACACGAACAGCTAGAAAAACATCTGAGGCAATATGCTGGAGAAAATAATGCCCTAGACCCTGATACCGCTGAGCAACCCGGATGGATGGGAACCCGTCGAATAAGTGGAGGGGATCTGAACCCAGAACAGTCTGAAATAGGGGCTGTTGCTCTCCCACAGAGAGCCGTGGACATATGTCGCCTTAAGTCATCCTTGGTACCTGGTAATGAGGAAGAAGAGGGTTCAGAATCCATACTGGATGTTGCCTCGGGGGTGCCGGGTTTTCGAGGGAAGAGAACGGAGTACCTGGAACTTAATGCTGAAGCCCCTCCCCGCCTTGCTCCTCGGCCAGAGAGACCCTGCGTGAAATATGAGGAAAGAAACCTTGACTCGAGGCTGAATAGGGGTGCTCTTTTGGCTGGGGGGACGCGCGCAACAATTGGTACCATTAGTGGGGTGAAATTAAGTTCAGGTACAGAGGTTCAGACCCAATCTAGTACTGGTGCAACAACTGTCACCAGAAATAATGAGGTCTTGTTAAGCCAAGGTGCTGAGGAAAAGAGAATGTTTCTTGGAGAAATAGATGAACTAGATGCTCAAGGAAATTTTTATGGCGCCCGACCAAAAGTGATATCTAACAGCCGAACTACAACTGCAGCTGCTAAAGTAGATACTCGAACAATGTATGATTATAACACGAACACTGTTTATGAAGGTTTTGATTTCGACTCTTACATGCGAAATAAACAAATGCAATTCAGAAATCAATTAACTGAAAAATGTCTATCGGACAGCGAGCATTCTGAAATAAAAGATATGCGGCCTTTGCATAATCTTGTACTCGATTCCCATGCGGTAGCTTTAGGGCAAAATAATGTTAAAGCATGTACTAACTCACGACTGTTAGTTTCAGATAATGGGGATCCATCATCGCTGAGGGAAAACCATCTGGTGCTTCGAGGTGCACATCCCGGACAGACAACGACAACCATCTCATGGGCTACCACCTTTTCCCCGTCGTCGCTCAACGTCATGGCTTCCGAAAAACCTTTCCTGCCCTCTGGCGTCGCTCCACGAATATCTACGCTCACCCTTCCTTCCGGTCAGCCGCTCATGTCGACACCGAACCTGTCGTCGGAAACCCACGTGACACAAAGCTGCGAATATCAACGGTGGAAGGCAAGTCAACCTTCGCACATGCCTTACACGCCATATCAGCATCTGGTCGCTGATCCAACCGCTCATGGTGAACAGATTTCGACGCTGAATAAATCTGTGCAATCGTCAGTGACACAAACAGTTCCGATAAACTCTGTGGTGAAATCGAACAGTGCTACTGCTGTGAAACTGAACAGTGCAAGCGAAATCAGACCCGATGAGCATCGTAAGAACTGGAATCAAGAAGAACTGCTCCGCCTCCTGCTGCAGACACTCAGAGAACCTCCACAGAATTCATCTGCGACAACCGACAATGCAGTCCAAGAAATTGTTAGTGAAAAGAAAGAACCTGCTGGGAAACTACAACCTGAATCTTCAAATTGCCCAGATAGAAGGATGACATCGCAAGTGAAATTGGACCGACTTCATGAACAATCTCGACAGTGGCAACCGCCACGAACATTTCAGAAAACGGGAGACAATGGTTCCAGCAATCATCAGTGGAATCGTCGTTCGAACAACCGCTTCCAGAGGGTAATCCGGAATGATCGCCGTTGCTATAGGTGCGATCAGCTCGGGTACATTTCTCGGGTTGGCTCTGGTCGTTCAGCCAACGCATCGCAGGGAGAACAAGAAGGAGAACAAAAACTGAACGAGTTCTCGGTACATTGCGAACCTCGCTCTGGACTGTGCAGAAGAATCGTGGTACCTTGTGACACTCTGGCTGCATCGGATGGCGAAAAGGAGAAAAGGAACCTGGAAGGAATTCATCTTCAGGAAGATGTGGAGAAACAACCGAAGCCTGCGACGCCAGAAACTTCTCCTCCGACGGAATCTTCGCCCCGATCCTCTGCTGCCAAGGTGGTAGCCCAGAATCAACAGGATTGGGATGTGCATCCTCCATTCGTCCTCTCCGCTCATCGAGCCGGCGAGAGCGAAAGCACTGGAGTCATTCAGAATCATCTGCCAATTAGTTTAGATTTAGGAGATATGCAAATTGCTGATGTTGTGTTGAATAAAGATGATTTTGTGGCTGTATCGATTAAACATGTGCAAGATAATTGTGAATTTGCAAGAAGGTTTATACAGCGCTCGAGTCCCACTAGGAACCACGGGAATGGGCCCGGGTATAGGCAGTAATGTAAAATAATGTGATGGGCTGTTAGTTAAGTTGTTTGTGTTTATTTTGTGTAGTTGAATTTTTATGTAGCGCTCACATTAATGGTTATTGTGAATGAAGTATGAGTGTGGAAATGCTGATGTGGGTCGCATAATGGCGACGGAGTAATAGCTTAGAGGTTAGAGTACCCTCTCCTTCAGTTGATGTATGATGATACACTGAGTCCAGTATTTTTATGTTCTTTGGTATGCATATGGAAGCAGATGAATTTTGTGAATGAACATCTATGATTGGTTCATGATTATAGATAAGATTGGTTACTTGTGTGTTTCATTGCATTCTTTTTGTGGTTGCCAGAGAAGAAAAGGCAAATGTTCTGTATGCATTTCTAATGTTGACTGCATAATTATAATTGAAAGGTAATAAGGTATTACCTAATATGTTAGATTATGAGTAGCTGAGCTCAGTAACTGTGGTGAATGTATTCTAAAGTTGAATGTGCATAATCATAGCAGTTAGTAGAGTATAATGCAGCATATTGAATCATGAGTAGCTTGACCTTTGTAGCAGTTAGTGGACATAGTCTTTGAATGTTGATTAGCGAGTTGTATTAGTTGAGTGTGTGAAAGAAACTAGTATGTCTGTGTGATGTGTAAGCTCCGAGTAGTTTGTGAGTAAGATAGATGGTAGACTTGTGAGTTGTCTAATGTCTCCGCAGTCAGTCTATATTATATGAGAGGTGAGACAGATGACCTGGTGTAGAGTTGTGAGCTGTAGACGGCCTGGTTTCTTTGGTATGCTTTACTAAGCAGTAAACCCTTTTGCTTACTAGTCAGCGTTACTGTCCTACTCTGTTGTACTCCGTCTTGTAAAGTAGACGTGGAGAGGTCATAGCATATAGGTCAGGGAGAAACCCGTTAGTTTCTAGGGTATGTTTTACTAAACAGTAGATCCCTTTTGTTTAACTTGTCTCGGGTGGTCTGCTCTGTTGTACTCCGTCTTGGAAGGGGGACGTGGAGAAATTATTGCTTAGGTCGAGGATAATGCCGCCCTAGTGCGTATTGATAATGCTTAGCTAAACAGAAAGCCTTTGTTTAGTAGTCTCAGCCTAAGTGTAATATGTTCTGTCTGTGATGATGTGCTGACTGCCCATGTTTATGAATGCTCAGAAAGGAGATTGTTGCAATCGTTGGTGGTTGTATGTAGTATCTGTAAGGGTGGTGTAAATGGAATACAGCATTAGTTAAAAGTGTTGTTGACTTCTAGCCCTGAGTATTACTTGAGCTGTAGTTTAGTCTGACGGTTAGGAGCAAGATTGTTGTGATGCTGTGTGCAGATGAATTGTCGGAGTGATGGGGTAAGTGTTGGTTTTGACATGCTGGTGCCTTGCGATGTAATTCGATACATTTGAGACTTCTTGATGTTACTTGATATGTTGCTCCGTTTAAATGAATAATGTTGTACTGAATATGGTGCCGGGGCATGACCTTTTAGTGTTATGGAAGACATTTATTTATCCTTGTAAGTGGCCCCGAGCAAGTGATGGGATTGGATGGTAGATGTTGATTATAATTATGTGATGTTCGTTTTAAAATTGTCATGATCTGCTATCGCTTTGAATTGCTTAAGATTACGAGCTGCATTGTGTAAGAATAAGAACTTTTGAGTGGAATTAATGGTTTTAACGCTACACATTTTTGGGAAAGGAGCCGAATAGTTCTGGCCGCTCTTGCTGTCCGCTTAGGAACCTGTAATTGGTAAATATTTGGAAAGTACCTTGTTGAGTAACAGGGTAGTGTATAACCCAATCATGATTCTATTCCTTTGCGTGAATAGAAGTTAGGAGTTGTAGCAGATATCTGAATCATTCCTGCAATTTGGTTTGAAACTGTTGCGTTTGTCCGATATGTCTAATTTTGACATGTGCTATACGAGAACTTTAAGTTTTGTAATCGCCTGCAAAGTTTTGTGATATGCAGTTGAAATGTTGCTACGTCGTAGATCGTTAATTATGATTGGAATGGAGTTGGATTTAGTGAACTCTACTCGGTGAATGTTTTGATACTTGATTGCTTCCTGTCATGATTTTAAATGATGCTAACTGCAAACCTTATTCATTTTGGGCATGAACCCTTTTTGACTAAGCATACCAGGGTTGTCGGTACTTTTTGTCAGTTGTACTATGGCCCGAATCTGTTACAATTTTCGATAGGTGCCTTTGTAAAAGTCTGTCCGTTGAGACTTTCGATGTTTAATTAGATATCTCGACTATAGAATTGTTTATGGTGACACTGAAATTAAGTTTCTCGGTTATGATCAGCAGGAGCTGATAGATTTTTCCCCATGGTGAAAAATTCAGGGGGCTGGTGAGGGTGTAACGATCGTGAAAAGTTGGATCGTTAATAATTCCTTAATAATTTTACGGCCTTTATAAATTTGCGGCCTAATCGAATTTCGGCCTTAACATCAAACCTTCGGTCGGTCTCCGGTGGTGTAGCCGCGTTTTAGAGCGACCTCCGGTGTATTATTATTTATTCTGAGAGAACAGCTCATTATGCCACTCTATTTTTAGTCCGGCGGCAACGCAACAGGTTTCATTGGATCCCCCTTGATCCCGTGACTCCGACGAGTCCCGGATGTGGCCTGTGATTGGCTGGAAGGACTGAAACCTTCAGACAGACGGTGGCGGTTGACGAAGCAACATCTCTGTGCTCGAATCGTTGAAATTGTGGTAGAAATCGAATAAGATTGCGATCCAAATTTACTCGAAGAAACTAGTAATTGAATTTCTGCCGTGCAGCCAAGAAATTGGGCCTTCATATTGACGAGACCAGGGTGTCTGAAAACAGTTTTGAAGAATATTTGTCATACTTTGGAAGTTGAAATTCTTCCGCCGTTTCATTTCTTCTGGTGGTCAATTTGGTGACTGGTATTTCCGTGGTCAACGTTTACTGAAATTATTATCTGGAGTGCAGAGAAGTATCCCCTTAAATTTCATATTGCTGTGGAACCGAGAAGCTTAAATGAGATATTATTATAAATAATATTTCGCAGTGAATATCGCTAGAATAGACAATTATAATTGGTCGCATTGCGTGTGGTGCTTAATTGAAGAACTGATTAGGCTTAACTCAATAGTGTTAATTAATTAGATGTTAGCGAGTGCTTCACACGGAAAGAAAACCGTGTCTGCGAAACAGTGATAGATGTTCTCGAATTTACATAAATCAATGCAATATAATCATGCTGATTAATTTCTTTTTCGCTTAAATATCATTGACTGATTACCGATAGTCAAGTGTTTTGCAATTGTGTTGATTAAAAACCTTTAACTTGAAGAGACGTGGTGAATACTTAGGCTTAATTTCTTGATTCATCAGAGTTATTAAGAAGTCCATACTCATTGAACATTATGTCAAGTAATAAACTCAGAAGAGGAAGTTAGTGAAGGGGAGGAAGAAGAGACAACCCCCTCCCAAATAGTATCGTGCACTGTTGAAGAATTTATGGAGCGCCAGGAAGCCCAAATGCAGGCCTTAATTGAGAAACACGAACAGCTAGAAAAAACATCTGAGGCAATATGCTGGAGAAAATAATGCCCTAGACCCTGATACCGCTGAGCAACCCGGATGGATGGGAACCCGTCGAATAAGTGGAGGGGACTTGAACCCAGAACAGTCTGAAATAGGGGCTGTTGCTCTCCCACAGAGAGCCGTGGACATATGTCGCCTTAAGTCATCCTTGGTACCTGGTAATGAGGAAGAAGAGGGTTCAGAATCCATACTGGATGTTGCCTCGGGGGTGCCGGGTTTTCGAGGGAAGAGAACGGAGTACCTGGAACTTAATGCTGAAGCCCCTCCCCGCCTTGCTCCTCGGCCAGAGAGACCCTGCGTGAAATATGAGGAAAGAAACTTGACTCGAGGCTGAATAGGGGTGCTCTTTTGGCTGGGGGGGACGCGCGCAACAATACATACA
>OX243824.1:27230425-27270176 GCA_945859605.1 Lumbricus rubellus | reverse complement strand
AATGATCATAAACGTTACGTTTACAATTATTTCTTTTACATGTATATTATGGTCGCAGCTGCTTGCTGGCTTTTTGTTTTCTATTATATTATAGCGCTACGACATCAGGAATCGACGTCAGCCGGCAGTTCTGCCAGGTCTCTCGTCAGATAATCTCTGACACATTGTCTCCCTTCTAAGAATAATTCCATGCTGTCCGAAGCTGTTTTGTCCTTTCACCCGTTACGTCAGTGGCTGTGACTCACCCGATCGACCTTCCAAAGAATCACAATCGATATTCGACACTTGCGATTAGTGTTTGATTTGCAGCAATTAAGCACATGCTTTGCATACAGAGCCTAGAATGGCGCTATATAAATGTTAAAGTATTGCTTACGCACGAGTGCGCAAATATATCTATCCGTCTGTCAAACTATGCATGTTCAATCTGTCCGTTTTGTAGCCAACCATTCTTCAATCGATTCATCCATTCATTCACTCATTCATTTATTAATTCATTCATTCAATCATCCATCCACCTAGCCAGCCATCGTTCACCCACTCACCCATACTGAGCCACACAGTCATTCATTCATTCATTCATTCATTCATTCATTCATTCATTCATCCATTCACCCATACGTGCATGCATGCATCCATCCGTATAAGGTTAATGGCTTTCATTCTGTTGGACATTGTTACACATGTACGTACATGTAGTAATTTATGCATCTATTGAATTGTATTAAAGTCTATGGCTTTTAAACAATATTGTTGAATCGCTAGCCAGTTAGTATTAGCGGTGAAAGCAGGTTAGAGCGCAGTAAGGGGGTTTTGTGCTATGTTGTGTTGTGAGTTGCAGAGAGAGAGAGAGAGAGAGAGAGAGAGAGAGAGAGAGAGAGAGAGAGACAGACAGACAGACAGACAGACAGACAGACAGACAGACAGACAGACAGACAGACAGACAGACAGAGACAGAGAGAGAGACAGAGAGAGAGAGACAGAGAGAGAGACAGAGAGAGAGACAGAGAGAGAGACAGAGAGAGAGACAGAGTGTGGCACAGTTAGACATACAGACCAAGACAGAAACACACAGAGTCACGACTGAGAAATAGACATACAGACAGACAGACAGTCGCAGACATAGACAGAGACAGAGAGACATATGGTGTGATGACACGGCCACGTGACGTATAGTCTTTTCAATGATTTGTGACTTGCGCCGCTCTTTCTCTGCCAAAATCTCTTCGCTATTCACTGAGAAACGACGACAATTCAATGAATGCTAATCAAAAACAATGCTATGCCAGATGCAATGTGACCTAAACGTACTGTAACAGAGCCACAGATTCACGGAACGGATTTACGGTACCGGTATTTGTAAGCACTCTGGCTAGAAGAGCGCACGGATACTTCCCGCTATAATAGTCCAAAAGGTTCACTCAACCTTCCAATCGGCAGATGTTGCCTTTAAATTGAGCAGTAAAACTGACAGACGCCTTGCATGGCTGCCAACAGTTAAATTCGATTCCTGTACATAGCAACATGTGATCATTCGTTCGTAATTATGTGAGCAATGTCTACTTATGTGATCCAAGTTGCAAGCGTTAATATACATGTATGATGCATGAATCGCCACTCTTGTCCAGTAACCCGTTCTGTCTGGATAACATGCCAGAAAAGAAATGAAGGCAAAGTTACGTAAGGAGACAAGATGAGTAGCAATAATTATTGTAATTGAGCAATAATTACAAAGCGATACTTACATTGTACGTTACACTCACCGCTGTTAACTCACTCCCATCACTGCCACCGCTTCAAGAAATATAGAGGCCTACAAGCCAATCCTGTTTCCACAACAGCTACCACTTCGTATACTACTACAACTACTACTGGCACTATTACAGCACTACTATCGATACAACAGCCAATCTTGCTATCCCAATTACTTCTATTCCTGCTACAGCTACTGCCGCCACTGATGCTGCTCTTATTGCTGCTATAGTTTGGGGAATATAAGTTATATCGGTAGTACGCCACATCTCGGTGTGACCTTGCGGGCGTTACAAGTTTATTTAATAATAATAATAATAATAATAATAATAATAATAATGATAGGAATAATTATGTTATGAGCCTACGCTGCGATCTGAAGTTTCTAGTATAATTTATTATGGCTAGGCCTAACGTCATCTTTGCTGTGATTATTTACTGAGCGGCAACGTCATCTTCTCAAACAAACGCCACTGATGACGTCAAATCCGTTGCTACGGTAACATAATCTGGCCGTTGGACGTCTACGTTTATTTCAGGATTTCTTATCAAATGTAGGCCTACGCTTGAAAGTTGAATTTTAGATGAATATCATGCGTATGTGATTTGGGAACATGACAATCTTGACAAGCTCAGAAGTATGAAGATATTTTTATTATATTAGTTGATCGGATCATCTGCATGTTAGGCCTAAGCTTATCGAAATATTCGAAGAAAGGAACCTGCAGGACGGTGAGAAAACGGTTTACTTTGTTAGAGCTATAAAGTATTCATATAAGCTTAATTCATATAAACTATTCGCCCGCACAAATTGAGTAATGCAAAGAAAAGGAGTCGTGAGACCTTTAGGCCTAATCGTTTCGTAAAATCAAAACAATGTCCTTGGTTAAACAGAGTTTTGCATATATTTATAGGCCTTCCGCACATATAGACTACAGGCACAGTATATGCAGATATGCCTACATGCATACATATTGCATTGATTTGTATACGTATACAAAATTAATATAAGTGTTTTTGTTGTAGAAAAAGAGATGGGTATCAATAATTATTTTGCAGATTATCTTAATTGACCAAACTAGGTCAAAAGTTCCTCTTTCCATTGCGTTGCACACAGAGCAACTTACAACAGATGTGACATTTTGGGTTCCTCTATAATAGATCGGATATAAAAGTCTTCTATTCGGATATAAAAATCAGCTAATCGGATATAAAAGTCAGCTAATCAGATATAAAACCCAGCTAATCGGATATAAAAGCCAACAAATCGGATATAAAGTCAGCCAATCGGATATAAAAGTCAGCATATCGGATATAAAAGCCAGTTAATCGGATATAAATGTCAGCTAATCGGATATAAAGTCAGCCAATCTAAACCTATAAAACAGAAACGTATGACTTTATGTAACACTCTTTGTTTTCAAAAATATTCTGATCCACGCGACCGATTGTTCCCAAACATTTACAAAGAAGCTTTTTAGCACTCGAGAACCAACATAGGGGGGTTCGTGATTCAGAAATCTTACATTTTCCCGATATTGAAACATTTAATTTTCTATCCGCAATCCTAACGATCTGTTTAAGACGCCATTTGCTTTCATCCAGTCTTTTCAACAAACCATTGAAACCGACGCGTATTGATGAATGAAACCAATACATTAATGACGTCATGGCCGATCTTAATTTTATAGCGCGCGGTTAATAGATAGGCTACCGGTAATTAATATCTTACAGTGTCGTATGTATCAGTATTTAAGACGCAATAATTTTCGACGATCGATTTTCAACGAACCAATAGATTTTTAACCTTATTTTTCGCCGAGGGCAGATCTTATGAAACGCGGTTTCGCAAAAATACTGACTAGGCCTATGGCCTAAACATGGACGGGTGGGAGCTGTGTTGGACCGGAAACCTAAATTTAACGGAAAACGCCGGGCACCGCAGGGTGGACCGATGAAAGAAGGCGAGGTGAGAAGGGCGGCGTGGGAGCGGGGTCAGTCGTGGCAGGGGGCGAAAACAGAAATTTTTCCGGTCGTGGGAGCGGGGTCAGGCGTGGCTGGGAAGTAAAAACCGAAATTTCCCGGGCAAGGCCGGGTAATTCAGCTAGTCGGATATAAAAGTCAGCTTTTCGGATACAAAAGTCTGCTAATTGGATACAAAAGTCAGCAAAATCGGATATAGGCCCTAACCTAAAAGTCCAAATCGAGCATGAAATCAACGTTAACTTCAAAGTCAACAGGTGAAGTGAAGACATCATGGTAGGACCAATTATTTTAAAATTCAGATTCATCTGCTTTGTTTTTCTGCCTATTCTTCTGCTTTCCTCTTAGAGATCACCAGTTTAATGCACAGAAAGAAACATTAGCTTGTGTATATGTAGAGTTAACTTTTCACTCGTTTCGTTTTTAGGGTAATTTTACGTTTGAAGGTTATTCTCCAGTAAATCGAATGTAATAATATTGATCGAAGAATAACGTGAACACCAACTTCACAGTTAAGTTATGCACTATAATATAGTGCATAACTTAACTTAAAAATTACAGAGTAGAAGTGATAAAAATAAATGTTTGCTAAAATTCAGATCGAACTTGAAAGCATAGCCATAAGAATTAAACGGTGTGCATAGCCTATATTATATGCACACCATTTGTATGCCTACAAGTATACCATGATTGCTAGTCATATTGTTCACTCCGTTTATGAGCTTTTTATACATCATAATACCAAACCAGGCTCGTGACCGCTGCTCAGTGAGCAAACTGAGCATGTCTCGCGTGTTGCCGACTCGCTGGGACGAGCGAAACTGCGTGACATGCCAACCCACGTATGCACATAATGTATGATCTACTATATATTTTTACTTACTTACATACTTACTGCTGCTACTGTTACTGCCACACCTTGCTGCTACCGCTGCTGTTACTAATAATTATTATACTACTACCGTCTTTACAAACACAACACATGACAACAGTGTCTGCTGATGTCACTGCTTGTGAAAATGTAGACGTTGAATCTACAATAATTGGCGTTACGAATGTGTCGTGCATTGATGGTTTCGTGTAATCGTCAGACCGTTGAGAACTCAGTGCATCGCAGTTGTGACCTCACTTCCGCTCGATGCCAACCACAGTAATTACGTTTCCGGTCGTTAGTTTCGCGCTCTCCACGACTCCACAACCCGAGACCATCAAGTCTGAAACCAGAGGGTTTCTGACACAGCGTTCATTCATTGCGAAAATTTATATAGCGCCACTTCAAGAAGTCTACTCAGAGACGCTCCCAGTCCAGTCACGGCTAAAGAGAAAAGTATTTTAAGCAACTTGTATCCGAAGTAGAAAACGCAGCCATTTTTTTCGGAATTGAGGGACAGACAGAATGTGAAGAGGGGCCCGATCACAACCTCATAATGTACAAAATATTTTAGCGATTTACCGATTTGCAGGAGGGCCGGGCATTGGAAGTTAGTCCGTTGGACTCTTAAAATACCCCTTCCCGCAATCGGAAAACTATTTTCTAACATCCGGAAATTTAATCTTTTTTATGCTTCACTTCGTCTTGTGTCAACTTTCAATCAACCAGTCAACAGGACAATCAAAGAGTTTGTTTATTCGATGGGCCAATCAATCAGTCGATCAATCAATCAGATAATTAACAATCAGTTGATCAATCAGTAGATTTATCAGTCATAGCTTAAATCTATCGCGCAATGAATCCAATAATTTTCACGTGAATAATTTGCGTATAAATTTTATTTATTTATTTATTTATTTATTCGTTAAGAATAAGAATGGCGCTAGAAGTAGGGACGAAATAGAAATGGAAAATTGAATTTATCCATTTTCACTGGTTTTGTCTCACATGATAGGCCTATTGATTGCAGGATGCCATTTTACGACTGATATCCACCAATACAATAGGTTACAATAATATTATAGTGGTTAGTTTCGGCGAGGAAGAGAAAGTTGAAAGGTGGAGGATCGGATGGATTAGAGATCCATCTGTGTGCGTGTGTGCGTGTGTGTGTGTGTGTGTGTGCGTGTCTCTCTAATTCGTCTCTCTGTGTCTGTGTCTCTGTCTATATCTCTGTCTCTGTTTCTGTAACACAGTCTCTGCTTCTATTTCTGTCTGTCTCTGTCTCTGTCTGTCTCTCTTCTCTCCTTACAGCTATCTCTTTCGTTCTCTCTGTCTCTGTCTCTGCCTGTCTCTGTCTGTCTTTCTTTTATCTCCCCTAACTTTTCCATCCCACTCCCTTCGCTACCCCATCGCTGCCTATCTTTGTATCTCTATCTATCCTTCTGATTGTCTGCCTGCCTCACACTCTCCTTTCCGGATTCTCCGATGCCGACGAGCATTGCAAACTACTTCCGTACGATTTATGCTTTTGAACGAGACAGAGGAAACATGAGGTCTTTAGCCTCTGTCAAAGAAGGCAAGAGACAGACAGACAGACAGACAGACAGACAGATGGGTTGATGGACGACACAGAGATAGACAGGCAGACATATAGGCCTAGATACAAAGACGAACAAACAGACATAGAGAGACAGAAAGTCCAGCAGCCGGCTGGATGGCATATCCAAAGACAGACACACAGAGACAGATGGACAGACAAAGCAGAAGAGTGATCGAAGGTGAAAGAGAAGACCGAGAGAAGAGCGACGAGAGAGGGAGGGACTTTGAGGGAGGGAGAGACAGAGACACAGAGAGTGAGAGAAAGAGAGAGAGAGACAGACAGAGAGAGAGAGGGAGAGGGAGAAAGAGAGGGATGGATAAAGGGAGAGAGGGAGTAAGTGGGATCACTAGCCGCCGATGCAACCCATGGTCACCCGGATGAAATAAATATTCAATTGCACGAGGAAGCTGGGAAAGAGAAGAAGAGAGAGATACGGTACAGGAGGAGGAGGAGAAGGAGGAGGAATAGGAGGAACAGGAATAGGAGGAGGAGGAGGAATAGGAGGACGGTCGAATGAAAGGCGGACGTCAAAGTGAATAGCGGTCTTGACTTTGCAGTGTTGTGTCGAATGTAGAGCGGCATGAGAAGCATTGTGTTCGATTATAGGAAGTGTCCATGTTAGTCAAGTAGCCATACAGGATAGTAGATAATTTATGAGTAAGTGTATAGAAGGAACGCGAAGCTAATCTTCTTCATGATGAAACAGAGTTGCTAAACATAAACTACTTCTAATCAATAGGGTCGATAATAATAATAATAATAATAATAATAATAATAATAATAATAATAATAATAATAATAATAATAATAATAATAATAATAATAACACCTCAAAGACTTAATCTCTGTTGGAGTCGACTGCAAACTCATCCGCCACCTGAGTGAACTGGTTAATCTTATGCTGGAAGGAGCCTTGCCGATCGAGGTCAACGAAGTCATCTATGGGGCAAATCTAATTGCTTTAAGGAAGAAAGATGGAGGAATCAGACCAATCGCTGTCGGATACACATTACGACGCTTGGCAGCGAAATGCGCGAATGCCCACGCTGTTGCAAGACTATCAAATATGCTCGCCCCTGTTCAACTGGGGGTTGGAGTACCTGGAGGCGCTGAGGCAGCAGTACATGCAACCCGACGCTGGGCCACTTCGATGCAGACGGATGATGATGTTCTGGTCAAGCTAGATTTCGCTAACGCTTTCAACACTCTTCGCAGGGACTCACTTTTGGAAGCAGTTGCAAAAGACATGCCAGAACTTTACCGCTTCGCTCATGCTTCATATTCATGCAGTCCGATGTTGAGACATGTTTCAAATATCCTAAGATCCGAAGAAGGAACCCAGCAAGGCGATCCGTTGGGTCCCCTAGAATTCTGTTTAACACTGCACCCACTCTTGATGCAGCTGAAATCAGAGTTAAGAGTGGCATTTCTAGATGATCTGACACTGGGAGGCAGGATCGATGTTGTTGCCCACGACGTTGAGTTAATTGCAAACGAGTCAGCTAAACTTGGGCTTATGCTCAACCGCTCGAAATGTGAAGTCATTTGTCAAAATCCCGACAAAAAGGTCGACGATGCCTCATTCTACGGCTTCAAGAACACGCCATTAGAAGAAGCGACGCTACTAGGCTCACCGTTGATGCCTGGGCCTGCAATTGATAAGGTAGTGAGCAAGAAGGCAGACGATCTGGAACGAGCGATAGGGAGGTTGTCCATGCTTCACTCGCATGACGCTCTAATCCTGTTACGTAATGGATTGAGTGTACCAAAGTTCCTCTACACAATGCGCACTGCCTTATGCGTCGACTGTCCTAGTCTCACTAGATTTGATTGCTTGTTGAGAACAGGGTTATCAAGTATTCTTAATGTGGAGCTATCAGATGAGAAATGGCTTCAGGCATCTCTACCGGTGAAGGATGGTGGCCTTGGAATTCGCTGTGCTTCGACGCTGGCACTTTCCGCCTTCTTGGCATCTGCTGCGAGCACTAGCGAACTCCAGGCAAACATACTGCCACCAGAAACAGCTGCCACCTCAGACGACCTAGTGGACGCAGCGTTAAAAGCATGGACAACACTCACGGAATCCGAACCACCATCCGGATCAGCAGCTAATCGTCAAAGAGAATGGGACAACCTCTGGATCAAAAAGGCATGGACAACCCTAAACGAGTCGACGAATACAGCAATTGACCGGGCTCGACTCTTAGCCTCTCAGGCACCACACGCGGGAGATTGGCTCTTAGCACCTCCGGTAACTGCTCTGGGTCTGCGCCTGTCCGATGAGGTGATAAGGATCTCCGTTGGGATGCGACTCGGGACAACCCTCTGCGAACCGCACGTGTGTCATTGTGGCGAAAGAGTCGACGCTAGAGGACTCCACGGTCTGGCATGCAGAAAAAACTCTGGCAGACAACAACGTCACAGTATGCTGAACGACATCGTATGGCGCTCCTTAAGAAGGGCTAACATTCCATCTCAGAAGGAACCGTTAGGGCTCACAAGGGAAGACGGAAAACGGCCGGACGGCGTGACGCTCATTCCATGGACTTGTGGAAAGTGTCTCACTTGGGACGTGACGGTGTCAGACACTTTTGCAGCATCGCATCTTGCAGCAACATCAGCAGGAGCAGGTGAGGCCGCAAACCGAGCAGCCGCTGCCAAAAGAATCAAATACGACGCAATCACACGGACGCATGACTTCGTAGCGGTGGCATTGGAATCCAGCGGTTCCTGGAGCTCGGAAGGACTGGACTTTGTTTTGGATCTGGGACGAAGGCTGACCGAGGCAACACAGGACAGACTCGAAACAAGCTACCTCCTTCAAAGAATCTCGATAGCAGTCCAGCGGGGGAATGCCATCTGCTTCTCTTCCACATTGCCTCTGTAACAATGCTATTTAATCCGACTGTTGTATAATAATAATAATAATAATAATAATAATAATAATAATAATAATAATAATAATAATAATAATAATAATAATAATAATAATAGTAATAATAATAGTAATAATAATAATAATAATAATAATAATAATAATAATAATAATAATAATAATAATAATAATAATAATTATATAATATTTTCTTTATTGAAACATTCCAGTTGACAGACCGCAACCGGTTACAGTGTAGGACCTACATTTAGACCGTCTATGCAATTCAAACAATTCACAAGAACGTTAATTACAGAATACAAAAATCTTAATCACTACAGAACAGACAGCCTGCAATACACGGCGCTAATAACAGCCTACATGTACTGTACAACCCTACAAAGCATGTCCGCCCTGAAGGGCGCGAACTCGTTACCTCTCGCTCTCTACGCCAGCGTGCTATCCATTGCGCTACCGGGCCACCCATGAAGCATGTGTTTTAGATAAGAAACAGTGAATTGGTTCACCTCTGCTCAGAGTGAGAATGGCCGGGACTGGGGTTCAGTCACTGGTTTTTCTTCGTACCAGAGAGTGAGGTCTTAATTGCACACCCCATCTCCACATATGTCACGTCTGCTCCCCGCCCATTTTTCTACTCCTCTGCTTATTTAACAGATTTCTCTTATGTGTATCGTGTAGGGGAAAGATAATCATTTAAACACCCGAAATAGTAGCTATTCGTTTAATACCACCGACATCAGGACCGCATGTGTCATGGGCGGAGTTTATCAGGGGTTAGGGGGCTAAGCCCCCACAAAGAAGGCCCATAGTATTTTTCACCATGCAAATGGCATTTTCCCGAGGTTAGCCTCCCGTCGAACCTCCGAAGAAGGCCCAGAAAAAAAGGTCATCAACTTTTTGGCGGAGAAAATAGTATGGTTTTCTTGAGATTTTGGACTTGATGACTAAAAAAGGTCATCACCTTTTTAGGGCCGCCGAGAAAAAATTTTCCCATCCGCGCGATCCAAGCCCAAGTTTTCAGCCGCCCCCCAAATTGGAAACCAAACTCCCCCATGGCATGCGCTCTCCATGAGTGGACTGTCGTGGCTGGCAAAGTAATTGCTCAATAAATAACCCCGTGGTGTATACGAATAGGTCTACTCGCCCTGGAGTCACGGAATGTATGATGAGTGAGGGATGGTTACACTTTGGCACCGACAAGATAAAACAATCGTACGCAGGTCTTGCAGATTCATCGCCATAATTCGGTTCTTCGCAACATCGGTCCTTGAGTCTCAGTGACCGAAGATTGGGCGTCTCATGATCGGCAATAAATTCGTCCACATTCTCACCCTTCCCACAATACTTCCTAACGTCCAAATGGAAGCTGGATGATTCAGGACGAACTATTGATGAAATAGAGGCTGGAATAACTGGAACAACGTTTAAGAAATGGAGGCTGGACGAAGAAATTACATACCTTAAATGGAAGCTGGATTAGGCTAATGAAAAGTGCAAGAGAAATGAAAGCTGGATGAAGGATTCTTGTAGCTAAAAATAGAGGCTGCTGGGGGAAATTATAAGAACTCATCAGAAATGGAAGATTGATTAATGGTTTTCTAAAATGGAAGCTGGATGCATGTTGAAATACATAAATGAAAATCATCAGTCCAGCTACCATTTCTCAAGCATTCTATTCCTAAATCCAGTTTCTATTTCATCAACAAGGGAACCTTCGTCCAGCTTCCATTTCGTAAGCGTTATTTTCATCAATCCAGCTTCTATTTCACCTGTAAAAATACCTTCATCCAGCTTCCATTTCTGCTGCGCTTTTCCATTAATCTAGATATAGAAATACCTTTATCCAGCTTCCATCTCTGATTGTTTTTAATTTATTAATTCAGCTTCAATTTCACCTGTAAAAATACTTTCATCCAGCTTCCATTTCTCTTCCGTTTCTTCAATAATCCAACTCCTATTTCAGATATAAAAATACGTTTAACCAACTTTTGTTTCTCTTGCGTTTTTTCATTAATCCACCTTCAATTTTCAGATAAAAAAATACCTTTATCCAGCCTCCATTTCTGACTGTTTTTTTCCATTAACCCATTAGTGCCCAAAGTGGTAAAACCCAACAAATTAAGTTGTGGTTTCAGTAATCTCATCAACTTGGTGCAGTAACATGGCCGACAACTTATTTATTGATTCGTGCTACATTATCAGTACTTTCCATACTGTCCGTTTTAAAGGACGTCGGGCACTAGCCCAGTGCTTAGGTTACCATTGAGAATTAAGCCTTCTTCTTATTTCATACAATGCTTGGTGAATGTTTTTGATGATTTGCAACATCTATTTACTTCATTAGCTAATTTTCTTCATTTACCTAATGTCAAGTGCAGGGCACCAGCTTATTCACGAGCGTTTCATGCATTGTGATAGTACTTGTGGCTCCCACGGTAAAGGTTTCCATCACATTTCTCAAGCCTTGCAATGGCAGTTTGTGTTTCCTAGTACAATCCAATGATTGTTACCATCGCATTGTACATCAGGCTTACAGGACTGCAGCAGCACGTTGACCTTGGGTGGATGGTACGCCAAGCACTTGAGTACTGGATGGTACGCCATGACCCTTGTGTACACTTACATCTGTTGCCTTGAGTCAAACTTCTGCTACCTTAGTAAACTTTGTAAGAGATACCAAGCTATGTCACACAGGTAGACTGATTGGACATCACAATTTCCGTTGCCTGATTCATATCATGTTAGCATCGCGCCTATCTTACATATCAACACATCGCCCATGCCTTGATTGTAGAGAAGGGACATGGAAGTTTGAAAAACAGACATGGCTTTCTTCTGGCTGTGTGACTATCCCTGCACACGACCCTCATCCACCATCCTAAAAGTTCGTGCACTGAAGACTAACTATAATAGGCCTACTAGGATTATGTTCTATACAGGGTGGGCGCATCTTGAACCAAGTGCAAAACAGGGGAAATCAGAAATGAGCCAAAGCCTACGTCGGGAGGGGATGGTCGGCCGAGGAGAGGACGAACAGGTATTGAGTCCGGTCTCCTCTCGGGAGGGGGGGGTAAAAGTTTCTTACAACACAGCGATCACGTCAGCAAATAATCAGTATAGTGCGGCGTGATACTAGTTCTTTGCACCTGGCTGCTATGGGTTTCAAGGTAAATTGACCTGTGTACATGTTCCTCAAGTACAGGCTCCTTCCTTACATGCCCCACCGTACCCAAACTCATGTCAGAAGTGCAAAAGTCTACAATATTCATGTCAAAATAGTGAGTCTCCAGTCCGAATAAACTGTAGGCTGATGCTTTCTTCATATTACAAGTAATGCAACGACGGTGGTAATTGCTGGAACATTGGCGCATAGAGACTTATTGTAGGAAACGTCATCTCTGGGCTAGTGCCCGACGTCCGTTATAACGGACGCTTACATTGCAATCAAAATTTCCTTTGGAAAACTTGCGGCAATTGGAATAATATTTTGTCAGGATATTGACCAATATGGCTACTACAAACAACATTTACACTTTCTCTAAATTCCTCCTCGTTCAATACCAAACATAAATATAATAGCTAAGGGTAGCGAGGATTTTAGACATGCTGCAATAGACACATTAGCACAAGCAATAAAATATTTCTAATCCACATAATCCGGCCATCAAAATAGTGGAATCTGTAGCCAATTGACCCACCAATTAAAACAAATAGTGATGACTATATTATACAGTTAGCTCTAATTTTGGCAACGTGTTTTCTGAGCGTCCTTTATAACGGACGTCGGGCACTAATGGGTTAATCCAACTGCTATTTCCCATACATTATTTTCGTCAATCCAGCTTCTATTTCTGCCATAAGATACCGTGGTGCAGCTTTCTTTTCTCAAACGTTTTTCACCATTGCAGCTTCTATTTCAGTGGTAATAAGTTGCCAATAATCATCGACAAAATAATTCCCAACATTTAGTCGTGTACCAGTTATCGTGTAGGCCTACGAGTTGTCTGTAGTAGTAGAAGCGGTACAAGTCCGTTTCTGGTTAGTAAACTGCATTTTTTGAACACGAGTTGCCGCTTGGTACAGTTGTAGTTGGGACCCAAGAGAACATTTTAAGAAGGGGAGCCATCCGAAATTTCCCTTAGAATTCAAGATGGCGGCTTTTTTCAAAATGGCGGTCTGAGGCTAAGAAATTCTTATAAATCATCGTATCATCTCGTGTTTGGTGTCGTTTCTATATATTTCTGACTCGAAAAACACGAATCTAAGGTCAAAATTAACATTAGACATCAAAATTAAGCCAAAAGAAGTATTTTTACATTAAAAAACAGCAAAATTGCTATTAAAATATATTAAATAGTTCTTCATTTCCATTGCTTGTCTTAAAATTATCTTGTGGTATATTCCTTCATAGCTCTGGATGTTTTATCACAGTTTTGATTATTATGCATCGGAACCATTGAGAATTATCCTTAGGACTCAAAATGGTGGCTTCTTAAAAATGGCGTCCTGCGTCAAAGACATTCATACAGATTGTCAAGACATGTCACGTTTAGTGTCGTTTACATAAATACTTTTTGACTCGAAGAACACTAATCTAAGGTCAAAATCATCATATATAGGTCATCAATATAAATCCAACATGATCAATGTTTTGCAAAACAGCAAAACTGTTTTTATAAAAACAAATATTTCTTTTGTTTTCGTTGCTTTTCTTAGTTTTCTCGTGGCAACCTTCCTCGTGTATCTGGATGGTTCTTGCAATTCTATTTATAATTATTATAATTTAGAATTGAACTAAATAGCTAAAGCCTAATAATCGTAGTTTTTCACATTTCCGTTCGGAAAGGGAAAACGCCCGCATAGCAGTTAGGACCAACAGTACAATGATTAAGACGATGACGACGACGATTATGATGATGACGACAACGACGACGTCATTATCTCCCTTGGCAACAGCGTCTGGACCGTCTGGTCCTGCGCCGTTACGGATGAGTGATTCGTTGATGACGAGATAGCAGATGGTTCGCGCCTGAGGAACAGTTGGACCCTGACCAAGGACCTTGACCTCCACGAACAACGTCAGATTGATCGATTTAGACATGCTGGTGGTGGATTCGTTTGGTTCTACCTCGACGCCAGCAAAAAACCCTCAAGGACGAGCGATCTCTCCCTCATAAATAACGAAACGGGGGCAATTGAGCTGCTGAGGAGGCTGGACTTTGAATCTGCATCTCTCTATAAATTGCAAATGCTTGCCATTGACTCAAGTCATGACGTCCGATTGACTGACGAAGCAAGCGTCATCGTACACGTCACCGACGTCAATGGCAATGGACCTATTGTGACGGTCCTGACAGAGTATGGAGATGACACCTATTCTCTGGTCAATCCGAAGAAGGGTGCGGTGGTGATGATGGTAAGCGGCGTATTCAGGATGCTGAGATATGTAATAGGAGAGACGGGCGTTGTCTTCGGTATCAGCATCTCTTGCAATGACTGTAATCAGTCGATCCATATTGTTCTTCTACCTGCGTTCCGGGCTATTTTCAGCTGTAGCTGAACTCAGTGAACCTTGAAATGTCGTCGTCAATGTCTTTGATGGCCAACAAAGGCAGTGATGATGACGTCAGAGATGGTGTTTCAAGGTCAAAGTCCAAGATGGATATGTTGACCTTAGACGTGACCTCCGGATCGAGACTGGCCTTGGCAGTGACGATGCCTTTCGAAGGATGGACATGGAAGATTTCCTTCAACTGTTCGTCAATTGTATATCGGATGACTGCGCTCAGTTTTTCGTCACGATCCACTGCCTCTACAGGAGCCATATGATGACCAGGGTAGATGTTCTCAATGGCCTCGTAGATATCGCTCGTAAAAGACGGAGGATTATCGTTTTCGTCAACAACCGTGACAGTCAGTTCCACTATGGTTGATTGCATTGGATATCCAAGGTCACTACAGACAGTGGTCAGACAGTGCTCAGCTGTCGCTTCACGGTCCGCTGACCTCAATGCTGTTGTGGTCACTTTGTCCTGATCGTTGAACAGCGAGACCCCGTCTCCGTCCAGTGAACACGTCGTCTGTCCGTTTAGCCCGTCATCCGGATCGTTGACTGTGAGATGAGTGACGAAGGTTCCATTGACATCATCCTCAGAGATCTCGACACTCCAAACTCTGTCAGGACCGTCACAATAGGTCCATTGCCATTGACGTCCGTGACGTGTACGATGATGCTTGCTTCGTCAGTCAATCGGACGTCATGACTTGAGTCAATGGCAAGCATTTGCAATTTATGGAGAGATGCAGATTCAAAGTCCAGCCTCCTCAGCAGCTCAATTGCCCCCGTTTCGTTATTTATAAGGGAGAGATCGCTCGTCCTTGAGGGTTTTTTGCTGGCGTCGAGGTAGAACCGAACGAATCCACCACCAGCATGTCTAAATCGACCAATCTGACGCTGTTCGTGGAGGTCAAGGTCCTTGGTCAGGGTCCAACTGTTCCTCAGGCGCGAACCTTCTGCTATCTCGTCATCAACGAATCACTCATCCGTAACGACGCAGGACCAGACGGTCCAGACGCTGTTGCCAAGGGAGATAATGACGTCGTCGTTGTCGTCATCATCATAATCGTCGTCGTCATCGTCTTAATCGTTGTACTGTTGGTCCTAACTGCTGTGCGGGCGTTTTCCCTTTCCGAACGGAAATGTGAAAAACTACGATTATTAGGCTTTAGCTATTTAGTTCAATTCTAAATTATAATAATTGTAAATAGAATTGCAAGAACCATCCAGATACACGAGGAAGGTTGCCACGAAAAAACGAAGAAAAGCAACGAAAACAAAAGAAATATTTGTTTTTATAAAAACAGTTTTGCTGTTTTGCAAAACATTGATCATGTTGGATTTATATTGATGACCTATATATGATGATTTTGACCTTATATTGGTGTTCTTCGAGTCAAAAAGTATTTATGTAAACGACACTAAACGTGACATGTCTTGACAATCTGTATGAATGTCTTTGACGCAGGTATCCATTTTAAAGAAGCCGCCATTTTGAGTCCTAAGGATAATTCTCAATGGTTCCGATGCATAATAATCAAAACTGTGATAAAACATCCAGAGCTATGAAGGAATATACCACAAGATAATTTTAAGACAAGCAATGGAAATGAAGAACTATTTAATACATTTTAATAGCAATTTTGCTGTTTTTTTAATGTAAAAATACTTCTTTTGGCTTAATTTTGATGTCTAATGTTAATTTTGACCTTAGATTCGTGTTTTTCGAGTCAGAAATATATAGAAACGACACCAAACACGAGATGATACGATGATTTATAAGAATTTCTTAGCCTCAGGCCGCCATTTTGAAAAAAGCCGCCATCTTGAATTCTAAGGGAAATTTCGGATGGCTCCCCTTCTGAAAATGTTCTCTTGGGTCCCAACTACAACTGTACCAAGCGGCAACTCGTGTTCAAAAAATGCAGTTTACTTTTGTGTACCGCTTAGACTATAGACCAATTGTCGTGGACCAGTTGTCGTGTACCAGTTGCGGTGTGTCAACTTAATTTCTTGAATAAACAAAGTATATAAAAAATTATATATATACAGGGTGGCCCAAAAAAAGTGATAACACCTCGTATAATGTACTATAATTAGTTCAAATCTGTTTAGGCTATATCCATAATAGCTGAAAAAAGTTCACTAATTTACTTACTTAACTGTTTAGTCATATGACATCATTATTACGACAACTTCCAGTCAACATTTTTTATTTTTTATTTGCCAATCGTCAACTTCTGCGTGTTTTGAAGATATTTTAACCATCATCATCATCATCATCAAAAATATTTTAACCAGAATGACAAAAATCACAACAAAAGACCGTATTATGGTAAAAAAAATTGCGAATTGAGAAACATTGGAGTGCAAGGCATATGAAAAATGTGTTTCCACACAAAGCCTATAGAGTCAGTTGGGTTATTAAATAAATTGATAATGACGGTACAACAGAACGTAAACGCGGAAGTGGTCGGCCAAAGTCTGCTAGAACACGCAGAACATTGAGCGGGTGAGTGAGCTGATCTGCAGTCAAGAAGATGATCCTCACAGTCACAAAGTGCGTGGGAAATTCAAAGAGAAAAGGGTATAATTATCACGGTCGTCGGTGTAACGTATTGTAAAACAATATTTACAACTGAAAACGAACAAGCGTGTGATCGGGCAGACGCTCAACGAATATTTCAAATTGAAACGTTTGCAACTACTTGAACAGTTTCCTAATGACAGAAGTGTACGAACCATCTGGTTTACCCACAACAAGATATTCACCTTTGCCACGCCAGTTAATTGTCAATGGTCGTATTTATTCAATTGAATCAAAGAAAAGACAATTAAGTTCCAGAAAGAAGACATACGAGAACGTGAACTTTTCAGCTGCGGTATCATGGTATCAGTTGGTGTTTCTCGCTTACAAAAAGTTGTTCAGAAGTAAGAGGGACACATTGAACATGTTTTATGAGTAGAGTAATTACTACTTGGCATACGACAGTAAATTACAAAACGTTATATTGATTCAATTATATTAAATGACCATTTGATAGGCTGTGTTATCACTTATTTGGGCCACCCTGTATATATATATATATATATATATATATATATATATATATATATATATATATCGTGATTCAAAAAAGTAAGCCAAATTGTTTTGTGGATATCTCTAATGCCTGATGACATATCAAGCTGAAATTTTCGAAATATTTAGAGAATTGGACCAAGAATATGATTCAAAAATTTTATGAGATAAAGTTTAACGGATAAAAAGATATGAATATTTAAACTTTATATACAGAAATTTCAGTTTACAAGCAGTTTTCTGTCAGTTTCAATGAAATGCTTCCTTATATCTCTAATGCCTGATAATTAATCATCCTAAAATTTTCCAGATTTGTAGAGAATTGAACTAACAATATGACCCAACAGTATGGTTTGATTATTTAATTAAATAACATGCTCAAAATGTCCTCCTACTGCTTGCACTCAAACCTGGAGGCACTGGCGCCATAATGCAACAGCATGCATCGTCGATTATCCTCTGGCACAGGTCATCTCACACTTCCTACAAGCGTTGCTTCAGATCGTTTATATTATGGATTGTTGTCTGATAGACTCGGTCTTGCATCACGTTCCACACTTTATAGTCGACAGGATTCAAATCTGGGCTGTTCGGAGGCCATAATGTGTGAGAAACGAAAGAACACCATAACAAACATGCTGAAAACTGAAATTTCTGGAGATGAAGTTGAAATATTTGTATATTTTTATCCATTCAAATTTATGACATGATATTTTGGAATCCTGTTCTAGGTTCAATTCGCTAGATATTTTGAAAATTTTAGAATGATTAATCAACAGGCATTAGAGATACAAGAAAAACAGTTTGGCTTACTTTTTAATTGAATCTAACAGAAAATTGCTTGTAAACTGAAATTTCGACATATGAAGTTGAAAGATACATATATTTTTTCCGTTCAACTTTATCTCATGAAATTTTGGAATCGTATTCTTGGTCCAGTTGTCTAAATATTTGGAAAATTTTAGCTTGATATGTCAGGTATTAGAGATATAAGAAAAATCATTTGGCTTACTTTTTTGAATCACGGTGTATATATTCATTGACCTCTTCACTTAGCGGTTCATCTCGAGACTTGGAGGTTACTTTTTGATGGGTCTTGGCGACCAAGTAGCAAACTTCCGGTATATTGAAACGCCATTTTGACCAAAGAAAGATCCGCTTTTGTTGTAATTACGCGGAGTCAAGTGAGTTATTTATTCTTGTGATCACTTTAGCGGTAAAACCGTTGCTAAATTATTTTATAGGCGTGTTGTAAAGTTAAAATGGAAGTTATAGGAAGCGATGAGTGATGAAAGTTCTTTAACTCGTGCACTGAGTCCACTTCTTGGCGAAACTCCGAACGGCGGTCCCAAATTATAAAATTAAATAAATCCATAGACTATCTCCTGAGAAGGCCTTAAACATGATGTGTGGTGAAATAGAAGGTGGATTGATGAAAACCGTTTGATTGTTGGACGCTTGATAAAAGAAAGCTGGATAAACGGCATTCCTGCTGAAATGGAAGCTGGATGCATGCTGAAATACATAACTGAAATCAACAATCCAGTTTCCATTTTTCAAGTTTAATTTTCGTCAATCCAGTTTCTTTTTCACCTATAAGGACCCTTCATCCAGCATCCATTTCGCAAGTGTTTTAATTAATCCATCTCCCATTTAGCTTATTATGTCCATCATCCAGGTTCTATTTCTCAACCGTTCAATTAATCAATCCAGCTTCTTTTTCAGATCTAAAAATACCTTCATCCAGCTTATATTTCACTTGCATTTTTTCATCAATCCACCGTTTCTATGCGCCCATCCAATACACTGCACTATTACCGTATTACGACACGTCATGTTGATTTACTTAATGTTTTAATTTGGGACCGCCGTTCGGAGTTTTACCATGTTTTGTACTCTGATACAAGACTGTATCTGTTCAATGATTCAATCCATTGGTGTCTGTCCTTTGTACATGCATGCATTGATTAACTATCTGTACCTGCGCCTATCTGATAAAAATTCTCCATTCTCTTTTTGCTACAGACTGGGATTTAGTGAATCCTTCACTGAACTTTGCATCATTCCAGCAAGATACAATTAGTTCTAAGTTTCTTCAAATTGTGTGATAATCGCTAAAACGATTGCATTCTCTTAAGCGTATAAAAATATTATTACCTAGTATAATCTCATCTTTTTGTTTGTGACTGACTACAGAATGTTGTTTACTGCAGTTGCCTTTGCATACAACTGAATAGTGAATAATAAGGTTGATATTAATGAAATCTGAGAATTTTTCATAGATCTCTTTATTCTGTCCATCCAATTGACAGTTCAATATTCCAAGTGATGCCAAGTATATTAGTATTTGTTTTAGGCCTCTGTAGAAATTCACAATAATATGTCAACTGCTAGTAATCTTTTGCGATTATTTGAGTAGAGTGCTTGAAGGGGCACTACAGAAAATGCGAGAAATAAATAAATAGATTGTGATAATTCATTGTACAGAAATTATATATCTATCATCAACCCATTTCAACTCCTAACAGATACCACAATAATATAGATCAGCCAGAAAAGATTATTTTCATTTTGTCCTAAAATACTGTGTTGAAGATACGGACAAATTGGGCATGCCAGCAAGAACTCGTAACAAGGAACCCATGACAACCCATAAAAAAGAGCAATTTAAATGTGAATTTTGTGACAGAACATTTGCACACAGATATAATTTCAAAATCCACTTAAGTACTCACACCGGCGAAAAACCTTACAAGTGTAATTTATGTCCCAAAGAATTTTCACAGACACGTTATTTGAAATGTCACGAAAGAATTCACACTGGAGAAAAGCCATACAAGTGTAACTTATGTAAAAAAGCGTTTGCAAGGGCAGACTATCTGAGATGCCACATAAAAATCCACTCTGGAATAAAACCCTACAAATGCAATTTGTGTTGCAAGGCAGTTTCATCAAAGAGTACACTGAATTATCACATAAAAACCCACACTGGAGAAAAACCCTATAAATGCAGCTTGTGTTGCAAGGCAGTTGCAACAAAGGCTCAACTGAATTATCACATAAGAAGTCACTTTGGAGAAAAGCCATACCTATGCAATTTGTGTTACAAGGCAGTTGCATCAAAGGGTGAATTGAATACTCACATAAGAACCCACACTGGAGAAAAACCATACAGATGCAATTTCTGCCACAAAACATTTGCATACTCAAGTTCACTGACATACCATTTGAGAAAAAACTCTGGTGAAAAACCATGCAAAAAGAGAGAATATCGGAAAGACTTTGCTTCGAATCTTCATCCGAATTACCATGTAGAAACTGACTCTGGAGAAACATCTTACAATTGTAATATATGTCACAGAGTATTTGCGCGGAGAGGTTCTCTGAAATGCCACAAAAGAATCCACACTGGAGAAAGGCCATACAAGTGTAACTTATGTGAAAAAGCCTTTGCATGTGCAGATTATCTGAAATGTCACACAAAAACCCACACTGGAGAAAAACCTTACAAATGCAATTTGTGTTGCAAGGCAGTTGCAACAAAGAGTCAACTAAATTGTCACATAAAAACCCACAGTAGAGAAAAGCCATTGCTATGCAGTTTATGTTGCAAAATATTTACACGAAGATATGATCTGAAAATCCACATGAAATCACATGTTAGGAGAGAGTCATTCAAGTGTGAAACATGTGACAAGGCGTTTACAGATAAAGCTGGTCTTGATTACCATTTGAAAACAAGCTCTGTTGGAAAATTATCTGGTATTGCATTGTGTCAAATCACTGAATCAAGTTTGACACAGGGTTGTCTTGGAAGTACTTCACTTGAGAGATTCAACATAAACCTATGTGCAGACAATCGCAATGATAGCAATGAAAGAATCTTATTAACCACAGACATTATGCAAAATCCTTCATCTAGACAGAACATTGAGTCAAGTCAGTATGAAAAGCAACATTATGGAGGTCAGTCAACATTTATTGCTGGCATGAATAGTTTCGTCCTGAGACCCTTTGGTTGTGGTATGTGTGATTCTTTGTTTGAAATGGAAAAGGCGTTTGTTCAGCATTGCTACAATCACTACTGTGAAGATCCGCAGAAAGATACATTTACTGAATTATTTGGAAAGAGTGCCTTTTAAATTACTTTACTACAGTAGAAAAAATATATTATTTAAGGTTCATAGTTTCGATTTGTTAACGTCACAACAACTCAAACAAAAATAAAAATTTGAACAGGCAGCCAACTACCGTATGGAATGAGCTTCAACTATGCTGATTTTTTCTGTTTTGTTTATCCAAGGTTACTGTTCATTTTAAGTTGTTTAGGGCTCAGGTTTGTTTTTTGCGTCTGTCACAGAGTTCGCTGAATTTTAATTTGTCCGATTATTGCCACAGATTTGGCAGGGTTTAATTGTCTGATTACTCCCACAGAGTTCAGTGGATTTTAATTTTCATTTTTCGGAAGCCTGATTTTCAACTGTTAAACTCTGTGTTGGGATAATGTTTTTCTTTATTAATATGTCGCAGGTCTTTGCGGTAAACATTTAGGCCTATGCACTGAATTACATCGGCAAATGCAACACTGAGATTTCTTAGATTTGAATAAATATTTTACCACGAAATCGTCGAACAGTCTTTAAATAGGCTACAATTAGGCCTATATGCTATTTTATAACGGCACCAATAATTCACATTATTAATTTTCTGTTGCTTTTCTTCCCTGCTCATAATACCTGACATGTTGCAACTGATTATCATTATTATTAGGCTAGTATCCACAAAAGCGTGAAGTATTACCAAAAATGCAATTGCAGACCCGATAGGTCCCGTACTTAACTGCAAGCTTTTAACTACCGGTACTAAACAATCTACATTCTACAAAATTTGAAGTTTACAGGCCTACGCTGGTTTCGTATACGTCCATTCGCCAATCGGCAATCTTTTTTGGCTAACGTCCAAATTCCTGAAATTTTAATGCTATTATACTTCGTCAGGCCTTCACTTTTCAGTAGAAGGCTGTCATTCCTGTGACTTGCCGGGTCTTGGCAGCATCAGCATGAGTTGGAAAGTACGAGGAGGCTCCTTCCGTTAAGGCCCTGTTCTGTTCGGGCTCCTTGGAGACCACTAACAACACCTAAAGACGACTGATTCATTGTGCTTCGATCTTGGTTAAGGAGAAGAGGAAGATATTGATTAGATCCGCTTCATATTTTCGGTGGATCGTATTTAGGCTATTTATTAGATGCGACAGTGTCTTGTATTCGGTGGGTCAGCGTCTCTCATTAGTTAGGTCAACGTTTCCTTTATTAGGTGGATTATCCGCATGTAGCATATGGCCATAATAATTAATTTATGCTATTTGTCGAAGCTGAGTTGAGGCTTAAATGAGTTAGATTATTGGTCTAGATAATCATGTCAGCGATACGTAGCAGTTGGTAGCCGGCATATTTCCCGTATTAGGTGAGGATAGAAATGGTTTATCCCCCGGGTATTCTAAACCGGTATATTCCATTTCCATCTGGGAATAGATTAATTCATCCCCCCGATGGCTTTAGGGGAATTGAATATCCCGTGACACTGGCACCAAACAAAAGTTCTCTTTCTTGCAAAGCATAAATTCAAACACTGAAATTATTATACTGAAATTGGTGGTTAAATGCAGTAAATAATTATAAACTTATAGCTTATTTACATCGATAAAATTTTCTTATCATTATAGGCCTAGGCCTATACCGTAAGCTTATACTTTGTGCCGGTTATTCTGGTTTTACATTATTAGTTATCCAACTTTTAATATAAAAAATATAGTAATTCATCTTCGATGATTTGACAGTATAGGTGGGATAGGCTCTACCCCTTTACAGATTTACACGGCTCCTGCTTTTAGGCCTGATTTTTGATTAGGCTACAGTTGTAGGCTAACTCCCAATATGAGCCCATTCATATTCATGTATCCTAATTGAATAATTCCTAGAACTATTAGGTTATTCAATACAATAGGCCTACAATTAGTCATTTGTATCGCGCTTTAACAAATACAAGTCTTGCACAAGAGCGCGCTTCACTAAAATCTAGTTATAATGCATTGAAAATAAATGAGTTTTTAACTTTGATTTAAACTGTGATATAGATGAGCATTGGCGAATGGAGGTCGGAACACTGTTCCATTCTTTAGGTCCTGATAGTAGAGCGGCCTGGTCAAAAATTGTTCACTTTGTGATACAAGCATGAAATTTGGTACACACCACGAAAATGTCACAAGAAAACGATTTGGCTATAGGGCCATCGCAGATTTGACCCCTGGCCCCAATGGCAGCCATTTTTCTGCGGAGTAGGACAGGCCTATGGCCTACAGTAGTCTAACCTGCACCAAAAGCTGTATAAGCAGGGTGCATCTAATTTTTGTGACAAGTGCTACAACGCGTGTCTTAGGACGAGACTGACGAGTCCAATATTTATTATTATTAAGTAGGCCAATGTCATGCTACTAGGCCTATTAATCATAATTAATGTAATAACTGGCAAATATTCATTGACTTCTTTACTTAGCGGTTCATCTCGAGACATGGAGGTTAATTTTTGATGGGTCTTGTCGACCAAGTAGTCAACTTCCGGTATTTTTCAACGCCATTTTCTGAGCTCAGAAAGAGAAGAACGCTTTTGTTGCAATTAGGCCTATTATGCTGATTCAAGTGAGTTATTCATTCTTGTGATTACTTTAGCGATTAAACCGTTGCAGAATTGCTAAATTATTTTATATTGTTAATTTAAAATGGAAGTTATAGGACGCGACGAGTGATGAAAGTTCTTAAACTCTTGCACTGAGGACCAGTTAAACCGTAGTTTAGGTTGTTTAATTATTTGGCCAAAAGTGAGGTTGCTAAATTATTTGCATGTGTGTAAATGATATACAAGTAATTTCTGGATCGCCAGGTTCAATCCAGCGTCCATTTCAACTATAAATATGCCTTTATCCAGCTTCAATTTCAGGTATAAAATTGTTTGGAGTACGGTGACTCAGTGTGCGTGTTTACCAATTTTTCTTCTCGCGTTTTCGGTTTATATTGCTACTTACGGTTGCGAATGTTCAGAAATTGGAATAGCGCGTTTTATGGCGCGTTATATTCATGATTGGGGTGTTTCTTAATTTAGCAACCTAAACTACGGGATATCGAAAATGAAAATAATTAAACAACCTAAACTACGGTTTAACCCTGAGGACCTATAAAGGTCGTTGCTTCTTACCTGGACTGTTTTTAAACCAGTTTGGTAAACGTGTATTTTAGTATGGTAAATTCTTCGCCATTGCATGGGTTTCAGCATTAGTCGAGTGATGAAAAGAGTTCTTTCTAAATAGAAGTCGGATTGATGAAATTAAGGTAAACGTGTATTTTAGTATGGTAAATTATTTTAACGCTTATAATGACTCAAAAAGTGCCGTAAATTATTCCAAACAGCTCAAATTTGACCAACTCATCGAACCGCATGCTTAAAATTTGTTAAGAACAAGAATATTGACATAAAATGAGCTTTTAAAATGTCACATTTCCCATGCGAAATCGCCGCTCGAATCGCCAGTGAACCACAACATATGACCGGAAGTTGGGGTACACGCCCAAACCTTCAACGTGTACGTCAAAACTTCGGTCCTAAGTTCAAAATGATAAATAGAAGCTGGATGACGGTGTTCCTAGATATGAAATGGAAGCCGGATTAATGAAAAAACGGTTCAGTAATGGAAGCTGGATGAGGGTTTTTAATATCTGAAATAGAAGCTGGATTGACGAAAATCACGGGCGAGAAATGGAAGCTGGGTTAATAAAAATATTCTAGCTTAAATTGGAGAGCTCTGGATTGATGAAAAATAATCATTATTGAAGCAGAAGTTGGATTTAAAACAATTGAAAAAGTTGGACTTTTACTTACTTACTTATTTACTTTTGCGTGCTGCCTTATTGCACACTTGCCGCACGCAACTTCCGGAAAGGGTCAGAATTGAATAACAACTTCGATCGGCGGTTTCTTATGACAAAATATTACAATTTTTCAATCGATTTACTTCTTTTAAACAAATTCTAAGTATAATAATACATCAGTTAGGCAATAGCACGTTGACAGAAATATTTTAAGACTGTTTTTGTGCAATTATAAGCGTAAAAATAATTTACCATACTAAAATACACGTTTACCGAAATTAATTTCTATTGAGATAGAAGAGGGATTAATTAAAGCGAAAATGAGCGAATAATTTACCATACTAAAATACATGTTTACCGTACGCCCGACGCTTTGGACATGGTTCGCGAAGCTGATGACAAACTGCTGGCGTCTGTCTGCAGCAATTCAAGCCATGTTCTGCGGAGTTTGTTTCCGCCTGTTATTATTAAACGTCGCCGCGGTCTTCGCCCGAGAACTCATAACTTTGATTTATTTGCCAACTATGGATGATAAGAACTTCTTACCTAGAGTACTTTACAATAGGTTAAAGTAAATGTCAAAATAAACGATTAGTTTGAAATTAATACATAAAAGTAACCCGTTAACAATGAACAAACTAATTTTTTTATAAACTATTTCTTTCTTTTCGTCTTGTAACTGTGTTGCGGCTTGTCAACCTGATTTCTGATTAAACGTATACGGTAAGCCTACTATAATTTTAATTCAGCCGAATTAATTTCGAATTTATTTAAGTGATAATGTATTCGTATCGTGTACAATAAAGTCTTCAAGTCGGATTGACACATGCATAATCATTTTACTGAAATGGAATCTGGATGAATGAAAATTTTCTTGCTTAAATTGACGCTGGATTGATGAAAAATAATTGTCATTTAAGTAGAAGTTGGATGGATAAAAGCAATGGTTGCTACTTAAATAGAAGCTGGACTGATGAAACGAATTTCTGACTAACTGGTAGATGAAATTATTGTTAGTTGAATAAGCTTAGAAGTCCGATTGAAAGCGTATGCGCGTCACTGAAATAATTCCGAAATTAATTCGGGTGAATTAAAATTATAGTACCAAACATATATTTATATATATATATATATATATATATAATTATTGTTCTTTGTCATTTCAAACCGTATATGTTTTGTTTTTATTTGCACTCTGGTACCAGACCACATCTGTTCAGTGACCCAATCCTTTGGTATCTATCCATTGTTTATGCGTGCATTGATTAATAATCTGTACCTACGCCTATCTGATAAAAATCTCCATTGTCTTTGTGGTACATGCTGGGATTTAGTTTAATGACTCTTAATTCACTAAATTGTTATTTAATAGTGTCCTCCCAAAAAACAAACTGTGCATTATTCCAGTGGGCTCCACTTCTAATTTGCTTCTGACTGCTTGATGATCACAAATTCACAACCACGAATGTATTCTCTTAGCCTAGGATTATCTACTACATTCTCATCTTTTTGTTTGTGGCTGACTTCAGTATATTGTTTAATTACAGTTGCCTTTACATACAACTGAATAGGATTGATACTAATGATATCTAAGAATTTCTCATATTTTTTCTTCCTTCCATCCTATTACGCAGTTAAATATTCCAAGTGATGCCACATTTGGATTTTAATTTCTATTTTTAGACCTAAAGTTGTAGAAATTCACAATGCCCATTGCTAGTATTCGTTTTAGAATTACAGCAATGCATTGCATGGGAATTGTTCATCTATTATCTACCCAGTTAAACTCCTTACAGAGTATTGACAAACCAGAAAAGATTAGTTTCATGTTGTCTTGAAATACTCTGTTGAAGATATGGACAAATTGACCTGGCCAGCAACAACCCATAACAAAGAACCCATGACAACCCTTTTCAAAGAAGAAATGAAATGTGAATTTTGTGGTGGAATATTTGCACAAAATTTTAAACTCAAAATCCACTTAAGAACTCATACTGGAGAGAAACCTTACAAGTGCAATTTATGTCAAAATGTATTTACCCAGTCACATTCTCTTGAATATCACAAAAGAATCCACACTGGTGACAAACCATACAAATGTAACTTTTGTGAAAAAGCCTTTGCACAGAGAGATTCTCTGAAATACCACAAAAGAATCCACACCGGAGAAAAGCCATACAAGTGTAACTTATGTCCAAAAACCTTTGCGCGGGAAAATTATCTGAGATACCACATGAGAACCCACACTGGAGAAAAGCCCTACAAATGCAAGTTTTGTTACAAGACAGTTACAACAAAGAGTCAATTGAATTCTCACATAAGAATCCACACTGGAGAAAAACCATACAAATGCAGTTTGTGTTACAAGGCATTTTCAACAAAGAGTTATCTAAATGCTCATGTAAGAACCCACTGTGGAGAAAAACCACACCTATGCAGTTTGTGTCACAAAATATTTTCACGAAGTTATTCTCTGAAAATCCATATGAAATCACATGTTAGTTGAGACTCATTCAGGTGTGAAATATGAGGCATTGGATCACACATATGGCTGGTCTTGATTACCATTTGAAAACAAGCTCTGTTGGAAAATTACCTGGTATTGCATTGTGTCAAATCACTGAATCAAGTTTTACACCGGGTTGTCTTGGAAGTACTTCACTTGTAGTAGAGTAATTTAAAAGACACTCTTTCCAAATAATTCAGTAAATGTATCTTTCTGCGGATCTTCACAGTAGTGATTGTAGCAATGATGAACAAACGACTTTTCCATTTCAAACAAGGAATCACACATACCACAACCAAAGATTTATTTGCCAACTATGGATGATAAGAACTTCTTACCTAGAGTACTTTACAATAGGTTAAAGTAAATGTCAAAATAAACGATTAGTTTGAAATTAATACATAAAAGTAACCCGTTAACAATGAACAAACTAATTTTTTTATAAACTATTTCTTTCTTTTCGTCTTGTAACTGTGTTGCGGCTTGTCAACCTGATTTCTGATTAAACGTATACGGTAAGCCTACTATAATTTTAATTCAGCCGAATTAATTTCGAATTTATTTAAGTGATAATGTATTCGTATCGTGTACAATAAAGTCTTCAAGTCGGATTGACACATGCATAATCATTTTACTGAAATGGAATCTGGATGAATGAAAATTTTCTTGCTTAAATTGACGCTGGATTGATGAAAAATAATTGTCATTTAAGTAGAAGTTGGATGGATAAAAGCAATGGTTGCTACTTAAATAGAAGCTGGACTGATGAAACGAATTTCTGACTAACTGGTAGATGAAATTATTGTTAGTTGAATAAGCTTAGAAGTCCGATTGAAAGCGTATGCGCGTCACTGAAATAATTCCGAAATTAATTCGGGTGAATTAAAATTATAGTACCAAACATATATTTATATATATATATATATATATATATAATTATTGTTCTTTGTCATTTCAAACCGTATATGTTTTGTTTTTATTTGCACTCTGGTACCAGACCACATCTGTTCAGTGACCCAATCCTTTGGTATCTATCCATTGTTTATGCGTGCATTGATTAATAATCTGTACCTACGCCTATCTGATAAAAATCTCCATTGTCTTTGTGGTACATGCTGGGATTTAGTTTAATGACTCTTAATTCACTAAATTGTTATTTAATAGTGTCCTCCCAAAAAACAAACTGTGCATTATTCCAGTGGGCTCCACTTCTAATTTGCTTCTGACTGCTTGATGATCACAAATTCACAACCACGAATGTATTCTCTTAGCCTAGGATTATCTACTACATTCTCATCTTTTTGTTTGTGGCTGACTTCAGTATATTGTTTAATTACAGTTGCCTTTACATACAACTGAATAGGATTGATACTAATGATATCTAAGAATTTCTCATATTTTTTCTTCCTTCCATCCTATTACGCAGTTAAATATTCCAAGTGATGCCACATTTGGATTTTAATTTCTATTTTTAGACCTAAAGTTGTAGAAATTCACAATGCCCATTGCTAGTATTCGTTTTAGAATTACAGCAATGCATTGCATGGGAATTGTTCATCTATTATCTACCCAGTTAAACTCCTTACAGAGTATTGACAAACCAGAAAAGATTAGTTTCATGTTGTCTTGAAATACTCTGTTGAAGATATGGACAAATTGACCTGGCCAGCAACAACCCATAACAAAGAACCCATGACAACCCTTTTCAAAGAAGAAATGAAATGTGAATTTTGTGGTGGAATATTTGCACAAAATTTTAAACTCAAAATCCACTTAAGAACTCATACTGGAGAGAAACCTTACAAGTGCAATTTATGTCAAAATGTATTTACCCAGTCACATTCTCTTGAATATCACAAAAGAATCCACACTGGTGACAAACCATACAAATGTAACTTTTGTGAAAAAGCCTTTGCACAGAGAGATTCTCTGAAATACCACAAAAGAATCCACACCGGAGAAAAGCCATACAAGTGTAACTTATGTCCAAAAACCTTTGCGCGGGAAAATTATCTGAGATACCACATGAGAACCCACACTGGAGAAAAGCCCTACAAATGCAAGTTTTGTTACAAGACAGTTACAACAAAGAGTCAATTGAATTCTCACATAAGAATCCACACTGGAGAAAAACCATACAAATGCAGTTTGTGTTACAAGGCATTTTCAACAAAGAGTTATCTAAATGCTCATGTAAGAACCCACTGTGGAGAAAAACCACACCTATGCAGTTTGTGTCACAAAATATTTTCACGAAGTTATTCTCTGAAAATCCATATGAAATCACATGTTAGTTGAGACTCATTCAGGTGTGAAATATGAGGCATTGGATCACACATATGGCTGGTCTTGATTACCATTTGAAAACAAGCTCTGTTGGAAAATTACCTGGTATTGCATTGTGTCAAATCACTGAATCATACAGTAGAAATATATTTTAGTTAAGGTTCATAGTTTCGATTTGTAAATGTCGCTGCAACTCAAACATAAAAAATTTGAACATGGTTGGCCTATACTATATGGGATGAGATTTAACAGGTACAGCTGATTTTTGTTCTGTGTCATTTATCCAAAGTAATTGTTTAATTTAAGTTTGTTTAGGTTGGAGTTTTGGTTTTTGCATCTGTCACAGAGTTCATTGAATTTTAATTTGTCCCAATTTTGCCACATATCTTGCAAGGTTTAATTCTCTGATATTTCTCACAGAATTGAGTCGATTTAAATTTGTCTGATTATTTCAATCAAAATGATTTGGGATGACACAGGCCTATATGATGCAGTTGAATAGCAAAATGTAGCTAGAATGCTAGATGAATTAACTAGTGCCTTTCTTCATTCAGTTGATATGAAGCCGTTTTTTAACCATCTGTGTTACTCTGTGCTTGGATAATATTCTGTATTAATATGTCTTTGGTCTATGCAGTAAATTGTCAAGCACCAATGAAACATCAGCAAGTGCAACATTGAAATGTCTTAGCTTTGAACAAATATTTTAGCAGTATCTAATACTCTTATAAGCTATTTTTAGGACGACATCAGTGAGTTGCATTTTAATTTTTCTGTTGCTTCTCTTCCCAGCTCATTATATCAATATACCTACAGTTTAATAATAATGATTTTTATTAGAAGGCTAGCCACAAAAGTGTAACGTGGTATATCCCCACAAGATTTTGGGACCCGGCTTTGCACGGAAAATGTAGGGTTTCGCCCCCCCCAAGTCAGAAGGTGGCCATTTCATAGGCTATTTCTATGACGTTCTTATGTATCGATAGTGTCCATAAAAAAGGTGTATATTAATACTTATCATTTGTCCGTTAATTCCTCAGTTAAATTTTTTCATTTGGGTTTTCTCCAATTGTTTACTTGTAGGCTACATTTGTTCGTTTATTCGCTCAGTTTATCGTTCATTGGCTCTTTTTTGCTTCCTTCATTCGTTCACTGGTTCATTAATTTGATCACTCGTTCGTTCGTTCGATCAATTTTCGTTCTTTCATTCCTTTCCTCCATCTTCAACTTTCACTTCAGCTTTCCTTCGTTCAGTGGTACAATCGTTCATTCGTTCATTGCTTTGTTTGCTTCCTTATATTCTTCTTCTTCTACAATCTCCGATGAATAGCCGACCATAACGATGTCTTTATTGGATGCGGGGTGTAGTAATTCCGTTCATCCGGATCTTTTAATGAAGGTTCACAAGGTCTCACTGAGGACATCTGAGTGGCATTTATAGCGGTCAGCTGACTAGTCTGGTCAGCGACTGATAGCTTTGTTGCAGCATAAGCCAGCTGACCAGTGGAGTCGGATGTCCAGATGATGGCAAAGTAAAGGCTATCTCGAAACTAGTCATATTTTTGTATAGGTCGATTGACTCACTGGCCGACTGAATGACCATGGACTGACTGACCGACTGACCGACTCACGTTCCACGAAGTACTTTCACAACATTCTGCCAATACAATACAGTAAATGCAAAATCATTCAAGACAATGCAATCTCATCTAATACGAACTTATTCAATGTTACTCTACACAATAGAATACAGTACAGTGCACTGAAATGCATTACAATGCCATGCAGTACTACACAATACAATCCTAAACAGCGTAGCACTAAACTATACAATATAATACAACACACACAGAATAATGCAGTGCATTGAAATTAATACAACACAATGCCCTGTAATGCCATATAATACAATACACAAAAGACATTTAGTACAATACTGTACTGTACATGCACGGTCTGACAGTCTGACCAACTGACTGACTGCTCACTGCTCAGCTGAATGACGATTCTGTAGTCTTGCTTCGGTGGGTTATTGTTAGATTGATGTCCACTTCGTCCTGATGACCACAAGTGTCCACCAGTCGTCTTTCGTTCATTTAAAATGGTGAATGAGGACGTTGACCTTAGCAAGAAGTGCCATCGACAGAGACTGCTCTGTTTAAAAGCCACATATGGTAACGCATGCACCAATTTGAACTTTGAACGAACGGCTATTTTATCAATTTAACGCATTTCCATGGCATTGTATTGCGTTGTTTTGCATGGTATTCAATTGCATTGTATTGGATGGTATTGTATTGAATTGTATGGTATAGTATGGTATTGTATTGTGCTGTATTTTTTTGTACTGCATTGAATTGCATTGTATTATGTGCCATTTTATTACATCGCATTGTATGACATTGTGTTGTATCATATAGTAGGCCTATTTACTGTAGTGTAGGCCTATTGAATTGACTGAGAGGTGTGAAAGTAGGGCTACTTCATTATATGCAAGTCAATTAACCGAAGCTTTGAATGAACTGATCTGTGAATGAACTGACGTTTCTTGACGTGAATGAATCGGTTGAACTGCTTTGGGTGGAGCTTTGTTACTTTTCTCAGAGGTTAACTCACCCTGGGGTGGTTGCCCGTTTGAAGGAGACCATTTCGGCGCTCCCCACAAAATCCCCTGGGTTAGACCCGTTGAATATCTGGCGGCATGGCTATTAGGAACTTATCTGATCAGGCGATATATCGAGGGACTTTCCTGCTTTCTCAAAACGTTCGCATTTCTCATTTTCTAATGAAGCTGCCAATGGCGCTGTCAGCTGCGCTCACACGATTGCCGCCATCAGTCTCCGTTGGGATCTCTACCCAGGTAGGCCTACCGCTTATGTGAAGACACAGGGAAAGCTAAAAATGTGCATTCTATTTCCTAGGACAACTCTCAGTTTTCGGAGGCGTTCGTTTAACCAGCAAATTCATGGGATAAAATTATGTACCACCGCTTGAATGGGGACTACTAGCCCACTACTGTTGACGTAAGCTAATTAGGCCTACAACGTGGACAACTTACTACTACTAGGCCTACTACTACTACTGCTGCTGCTACTACTACTGCTGCTGCTGCTGCCACCACCACCACCACTACTACTACTACTACTACTACTACTACTACTACTACTACTACTACTACTACTACTACTACTACTACTACTACTACTAAGAACCACGTGTACTGATCCTGCTGCTCGAGAGTCAACTATACCCTAAATAAGTCACCATTGGAAGGCGAAACGTGATCGGCCCGCCTGAGGCGCATGGGACGAGTGCTATAATCAATTTAGCAATTATTATATGTAATGGACCGGCTGAAATTTAATCAAAGTCACCGTCAATGCTGAAGGACACTTCAGCTATTTAATGAAAGCCTGATCATTAGTTGCCTGCTGCTCTTTCGTGCTATAACTATTAATGGATGTTAACACGCGAAGCGGTTATCAACATGCCGTTAACATATAAAAACATACATAATTATAGGGACGAACACGCAACTCAACACAAACAGACTACGGACAGAAGGCAGATAGATAGTCGAACGTGCTAATATACTATGGGAGAAGGAGAAGGAGAGATAGGGAGATGGAGATAGAGAGAGGGAGATAGAGAGAGGGAGATAGAGAGAGAGAGAGAGAGAGATGGAGATAGAGAGATGGAGATAGAGAGATGGAGATAGAGAGAGAGAGAGAGAGAGAGAGAGAGAGAGAGAGAGAGAGAGAGAGAGAGAGAGAGAGAGAGAGAGAGAGAGAGAGAGAGAGAGAGAGAGAGAGAGGGAGAGAGAGAGAGGGAGAGAGAGAGAGAGAGAGAGAGAGAGAGAGAGAGAGAGAGAGAGAGAGAGAGAGAGAGAGAGAAGACAGTCACGTGCCATTCTCTTCGACCGAATCGTTCAAAGTCGGGTGCCTTCGGCTGTGGTCGGATTCTGTCGGCAAATTCAATTGTCTGTCTATGATGAAGAGATGTCTTTGCAATGCACCACCACCTCTCATCCTCTCATCACAGCTAACATCTCTGATTACCAGATCAGAGAATCCTCCGTCAGAACATCGAAGATCGAACCAGAGTCCTCCTAACGTCGTCAGCTTAAAAGCACTTGGAGTTTGGTAATAAGAAACGAAATGGTGTTGAGACTTGAGAGTAATGTAATGACATCTCATTGGATAATGTTATTGAACTCGTTTGGCTAATAGGAAACGGACTTTGATCAGGAACTCCGCCGTTTGCCATTCAAACGGAAACCGCTTTTTCGAGACGAGTGTTTGTGATGGGGCAAAAGAGAACAGCGGCATTAGTAGCTAGATGGCCTATGGGAAGGGATGTTCCTTTGGGCCCTCGAACATAGGGACAAAAGGAAGCAATAATTATTGCCCTTCCTGAAAAATTGAAATCTGTTTTTACTAGGCCCTAGTAGGGTCTAGACCTATTTTTTAAGTTTCTAAGAATTTTCTTCACAGGAAAGCGCTAATGAGAATGATACAGCAAAGTGAAACTGAGAAATTTAGGCCTACATTTAGAAACCTGTTTTTAAAATTCATGTTCCTAATATCCTGCATTGCAGTTTTAAGCTCTTGTGTTTTGCCCCTCCCGCAGAAATATCTGTGGACGCCGTTGGATGTCCTGGCTATTTATGATAAGAGTAAGTTACACTTACGCATGTTTAAATAGAATACAATACAATAACGCAGGTCAATATCTAATGTTGCCAATAATATGGCGCAATAATATATATTATTATCTAACGTCTAACGACTTTAGAGATATTTTGGATTCCTGACATGGATCAGACAACTAAAAATACTTTTCAGCCACTTAGCTGAGGGAGTGGGTGGTGGGAAGTAGGAAGAATGGTGAGAATGAAGAGTCGGTTATAATCTCAGTGACGGCTATAATCGAATTTTAATTAATTACTTCCCTAGTGTATCATTCGTAAAGAATCAAAATCTAAGCCTTCACCTGGAATCGCCTCGCTGTTTCATTGCACATAATATGTGCAATGAAAAAGCGAGGCGATTCCAGATTGTAGGCAATATTATTGCCCAGGGGGACACTCCATTCTGTTCTAGAAGACTGTCAAACTGTAATACTTTTGCCATGGTTTGTTTGTTTGTATGTGCACTTGCTATAGCGCCCCTTCAAGCTCTCTTCTCAGAGGCGCTCCCGAATGCAGAGCGTACACTGCATAGGTTTTTCACGCCGAAGCGCTGAGCAATTGTGAGCGAAGAACTTGCCCAAGGTCCTTACGCGGCGAGGTGGATTCGAACCTCGAACCTTCCTGCTCCAAGGCAACGACGCCACCACTATACCACCGCGCCCCACGTGTGTGTGGTTAGGCCTGGAGTGCTTCCGAGTAGCCTACCTTGAAGAGGCGCTATATAAAACCTCCCAAACTAATAGTAAATAACTATGGACTCAGTTAGACTGTGATAGAATGTGTGTATAGAATGTGTGAGTGCCTTTTGTGTGGGTCGGAAAAACGCTGTGCACATCGACGAGTGGTTCATCAACTCACCAGATGGCAATAGCACAGCTGCAGAGTATGCATAACGCTGAAGAGGATGCAAGGTTGAGTGGTTGTCATCGCAAGTGGCGCCTCCCATCGAGACGATATTGCACATCATCAACAGCTTTGCGTATATTTATATTTATATTTATAATGCCACGGATGCAGAATTGCAACCATCCAGATTCTATCGCCAATGATTCATCGCTGTTAAAATATTAGATGCAGCATGATTATAATGATAATTATTATATAATGATTAATTATTACCAGTTTAATAGCTTTGCGGTCTCTACCATTTTTCACACTCTATTAACGCCAGTCCCAAGCCTGGATAAGGGAGGGCGGCGCCAATCATCGCTGATATGTCACAGTATCATTAAAATATGAAGAAGCGAGATATTTGTTTAATCATTGCAGTTGTTGTATTCGTCGTCGCAGTCATCATCAACATAATTGTCATCATCGCTTTTTTGGCATCGTTGTCGTTGTTTTCGTCGTTGTCATTGTCATTTCGACGTTATCATCATGGTCGTCGTCTTTAGGCTATTTAAGAAATTGCACTTCTGTGAGAGAATGAGTGACTGTATCAACCATGAATGCTGTTGCTGTCTTCACTGCTTTCATCCAAGGATAACTATCTCCTGCATGGCATTTAAAATAGGTTATTAACTTAGTAGACCTATACAATCAATTATTGCAACGCAAAGTTACACCTAAATGCAACACTATAAATAGGCCTACCGTAGTCTACAGCGCATTACATTGGGCTATATAAACAAAAACGTAGCCGTGCTTGGCTGGCATCGATTTATAGCCTATGCATTTGAAATAAATGTGGGAAAATGTGGCGAAGATTTGTTGGAATTCAAGGAGCGTGCAGCAACAAAACTGACTGCGTGTAACAATTTTTTCTCATATCGCTTACTTTTTAATACTCCGAATCCTGAATTGAATGTCACCGGTATGTCACTGATGTTTACTTTTTAGGACAAAAATTATGTTGAAACTCCCCGTTGAATCAGTTTTGTGAATTGTGAGGTGACTGGTACTGGCTTCAATTCGCTTCTCCTCTCATAACCGCCCCAAATAGGCCTATTCTAAACAACATTCCAGCCATCCTTCATAATAAATTTGCTGACATAACTGATGCTTTTCTGTGCAGCAATTCAATGAATCGCTTACTAACGGATGCCTATATGGTTAGAAATGCGGTAATAAAATTCCATGTCCAGAGAGACCGACACAGAAATTTTTAACGTGGACCGATTTCATACCATAGGGCCTATAATAATATAATATGGTGACTCAATGGCTGTGATCAGTGTAGCTTAAGTGACAAACAGAATTTACATGTATATTAGGCCTAAATGCGAATGGTGGTGTCTTTTCTGCTTGTATGATGAAATGTCAAATAGGCCTATGTGTGCCACCACAGAATCATATAATTTAGTTTGGTGTTAACGTGTGACAATCTACCACAATCCTCACTGAATATAAAACTCTTCTTTTTGGGCGCGCAGGAGTCGGGAGCGCCTCTTAGCAGCTTCCATTAGGAGCACTGTATAAGTACCAAATGAATAAGCTTAGTGTGTATCAGTATCACAGTCAACTTGAGTGTCGAAAGTTGCTTAACGAATCATAGCGACGATGCGCTGTACTTCGAAACTTCCTCACATCTCATTTATCTTCGCCTTCTGATGAGCTACTGCATTTGTTTATGTAGATCTACATGTAAATCATAGGCTATTATTTATATTTTTGTCCGGAGGTAAAGCAAATCATAAAGGATTTCATCAAAATTCAATGCGAGGCACAGAAGCATACAGGCATAGCCTACCTATATTTGATATGTGGTTTATTTGTGAGGCTGAAGTTGGTGACAATGAGTCTGCTAGATGTATGATAGTCATATTTCACGTATAATATTATTAAATAATTTTAACTTTTGGAGTCCGTCACTGATTTAGATTGGGACAACTGTTATTTTGGATATTATGTTTATTACATTTTTCTCGCTTCACCAACTGTAAGCTTATATTTAATCGTGTTCATACCCAGCAATTCATGACCTGACCTGATCACTGAATGAAATGTAGGCATTGAAAAGGTGGAAAAATGGTTTACCGCACGAAATTCATCTCCGAATATAAATTAAATTAAGTAGCCTAATATCTTATTTCGCTTAAGCACTATCAGTAGCCTATTTTAAAACAAAGCATTAATTAAAATAGTCACAACTGCCAAGTTCTTGAGCATGCACATCGCACGTATGCCCTTGGTGAGCTTTACTATTTTCCAGGGTCTGCTTGCCCGAAATATTTGACATGCCCGAGATTTGGGGGCATTTACCCTCTGGACCCTCGCCTTCTACGCCTATGACTTTGATATCTGCGAATGGTGTCAAAGCAATAGGCAGAACATGCATGGCTTGTAAATAGAGGAACAGAAGAAGGGATAATTATGTGTGAGAAAGATGGGAAAATGGAGAAATGGGGAAAGCATTAGTCACAACCGCTTTGTCGTGCTATAATGAGCTAAGCGCTTAAACTGAACGAAACATCCAGAAAAACACTTAACGACCAAGGTACACGATTCCACAAGGTATAAGCTTAGGCTACATGAAGGTAAGCAAAGATACGTGCAATTATTATCAAAGCAACAACAACACAATGTATCTTGGCGCGCCATCAAACGATGGTGAAGTCCCATAAATATGAATAAACGCCAAATCACGACGACTCTATGCTGTGCTTGAGAATCTGAGAGAGTATTCGACAAGATTCTTCGACGCTGGTGCTGAGGGTTTCGCTGAAAAGGTCGGACGTCGGTCTGTTATGGAGACATCAAAAGAACGGAGGAGGTTGTGAAATCTGCTGCGACATTTCATCGATGAGTAAAGCAGATCTTGGTCTATATTCTCTTCAATCTCTTGGTCTATAGAATATAGGCCGAGAGACTATATTTTCATATAATAGTGTTTAGGCTTATGATTGGTCTAAGCGTAGCCTATGGGAATATGTAGCCTGTACAGTGTACATAACCTATAAGCACATAGGAATGTATAGTCCTGCATTCGTCATTCTAAAGGTCTTATAGGCCTACATGTAAGTCTTTATACTATAGACGCAAAAACACATGTAGGCCTATAGGCCGATGTTTTTTTTAGATCTGTGTCCTCTAGTCTTGCATTATAAAAATTATGCGTAATATGAGTATGTTTATAATTATTATCATAGTCCATATTCTCTCTGCCTACATTATTTTTTTAAATGATCCCTATGCCAGCATTATCTACATGTATGCCTATAGGCCTATCTGCGTCTTATTGTCTCTATGCTTGTCCCTATGGCTATAACTCTCTATGCCTATATTTAGGCATATGATTATTCGCCCAGACTTATATTCTCTACTGCCTATATTTAGGCCTATATTTTTTCTCCATGCATGTGTTCTATCATGTGCCTGTAGTATCTACACCTGTATAATATACAATTTAGCGTTCTATCGCGTGTTCTTTCAACATCCAACACAGCATCTCTTTAAGCTTCAAACGCTATAATTATTATTATCGTGCTCAAAGAGTCTTCTACCATTTGATCAAACGTGATGAAGGCTACAACAAGCCATTATTTTATTTCGGTCCTTTGACTCAATCATGGAAATCTATCTTGTTGCAGGTGATAATGAGCTTATTTTAGAACTGCACAAATTATATCTCGTAGTCTGAAGCCTTACATATAAATGACGGGGAGAG
>OX243824.1:27162925-27227925 GCA_945859605.1 Lumbricus rubellus | reverse complement strand
GTTCTTCATTTTAGATTTACACGTTTTGAAACCAGTTTGTTGTCAGTGACGTTAATAGTAAGCTTACTATTGGTCTTAACAAACAATACAACGTTTGAAAATATTCGGAGTTATCCTTTGGAGTTTTGTCTCGTTCACTGTTTGCGTGATTTTGTTCAGTTTCGGTTATCTCCCGATGTACAAACAGATTATAAGTGTATCGTTGAATCGTCATTCACAAGACAACCACGACGTTGAACATTAGATACATAATTATAGACTTTATGAGTCTATGTACATGTACAATTGTACATGCATCATATCTTTGGCTTTATATGAAAGTTTACTATAAAATATACAGTAACCTTGTGTCGCGCTCAACGTGTAATGGCGCGGGTGGTCGTTCGAAGTTTGTTGTTTCACTAAGATTAGTTAGGTCTATAGGCCTAGCCTAATACTCCACGAGAATTATTTTGTCGTACAGATTGTTCGTAGTTGCTCACGAGGTTAAAGCTGATGTCACTTGACAATGATTTTTTTGTATACAGTTTCTTCGTGAAGTTTGTGCTGGAATGAAAACTGATTTGTTGATGTTTTCATGCAGGTGTTGCATGTCCTGTCATGAAATTCACCAGTAATGTTTCGTGCAAATTTTCGTGCAGCCTGTCCTTGACTTCCTCACAAAGTCTGACTGGTGAGTTGATTTGTTAAGACAGTTTGTTGGACCTTCCCTCGCAGTCCGAAGATCGTATACATGTAGGCCTACATGCCTTGGTATCGGCGTCTAGATAGAGAGAGACAGACAGAGAGAGAGACAGACAGAAAGCTGACCGTTGCTGTAATGTCCACACTGTTACTTGTATGTTGATTTCGTCAACACAGACGACGTGTAGTTGAGTTTGATCTTCTCTCTTATCACCTTCTGCATCTGATTCGTCGCCATGAAACACAATCCAATGTAGACGCCTTGAAAAGCGGTCGTCACGACGAACACGTACCAGAGCACCGTGCTTTTCGTCACGGATGCCAGCAGTCCAGACGCCCAGGTGATGCCCATGACGGACGCCAGGCGGACGTAGAGGAAGAGACGCCTCCGCCCCTCGAGCCCTCTACCGCCGAAGCGATTCTGAACATCGTCCATGGATGAGAAGCAGATGTTGACGGAGCTGAGGATGAAGAGAATGATGTTGGCAACGGTGACAAGGAGACACGGGGCATACACGAAGACGAGGAGTCCGAACGGGTTGCTGATCCAACAGAAGCGAACGGCGTATAGAGGTCGGACGGTTGTTTCCACGGCATCCATCACCACGGCAACGGTTACTATGGCAGCGGGGACGGACCAGGAGTAGACGGAGTAGTAGATGAAGTGTCGTCTGCGGAGGTCTGCCTGGGACGGAAGGCTGGACGAGAGGGTGCGGAATGTGCGCCAGACGTCGACGGCCATTGTGTTCGACCAGCAGAAGTAGGACAGGTAGAAGTAGTGGCTGATGAGCGACGATGCGTAGCAGACGATACTCTTTGCGTCCTTTCGGAATGTCCATCTGACTGGCACTGCAGAGGGGCTTGGATTGATGATAGATGATGGTGTAGCCATTGTACGATTGATGGATTCATTTGACATGGATTCCGTTGATGCTTCTGATGGTAGCTCACGTCGTACAAAGACCCGACTGTCAGAGTAGGAAACTGTTGCAGCAGTCACGTCTCTTTCATCATTGGGCGTCATACTCATCACGTTAATCGTTACTGGGAGTCGCATATCATCGACCTGGGTTGTCGATTTGCCCCAAACACCTTCAGTATTGTTGTTGTTGTTGTACCAACCGATATCACCGGTGGTGGTTTCAGTGTCATCTTTTGATTGGTCCAAAGAACTTAGTTTGGTTTCGTTCTGCAACTGGTCTATTTCATTGTTCATCGTTTCATTCTTCGACTCATCGGTCGGCGTTACATCAAAGCTGGGGATCTGGTTGTCATAGTTACCGAATGCGGCGAACAGCAGCTGTGAGATCATAAGAGAGACGCAGAGACACATCAGGCAACGGCCAGGAGTGTTGCGCAAACTCGGAATGCACGAGTATGCTAAGAGCAGAAAAGATAGCGATATGACGGATAGGATGTTCCCAACGAAAGTCAGATAACCGAGCACAAGATCCCCTGTCGTTTTCACAGAGTTCCTAGGAAAGTAGGTCGAGTCCCGTGTACAAGGATACTGCGACGAATCGCAAGGACCACATCCAGTTCCGTTAGCAGTCGTCTCGTTTGTCAATTCCTGACATTCATCGTCTATTGAACCGTCATTAGGTGAATTTCGGAGAGTCCACATCTCCCAAAACCCGGAATTGAAGTCGAGCAGGACCGAGTATGGCAGAGGATCTGGCCAGTTGACGGACATTACAATCAATTCCATCAAATCGGTGCACGTCATGTTGGCATCGCTGACCAGGTTGCACCGAGCGCAGTGTGAGTTGCGATAGAGCGCTGGTGACACTTGGACATACGACTGGTATCTTAGACATTCGCTGCGAACGTATGCGGCATCTTCGGTCACGTTTCTGGTCCAATTCGTCGGACAGTCAGCAACGTGGTACTTGCTGCACGAGCGTGGAGCGAGATCGTCGCTCGGGGGACCGTAGCTGACAATGGAGCCATTGATGACACTAAGAATGTCGGTGGATGAGACATCAGAGTAGTTTTTCTTCAGTGGATCGTTCGACTCCACACGAATCTTCCAGAACTCGAAGTTGAATTCCTCGTTACAGATGGCGCAGAAGGCGTTACGGTAGAGGATCCCGGTAGTCGTCGACGACACGGGAAGTCTCTTCAGAACGTATTCTACGCTGAGCATACCCGGGAACCAGTCGTGCGAGGCGCGAGGACCAGTGCGTATCGTGCTGTAGTTACACATGACGGTAATGTTCTCGTCCGGGTAGGACTCTGGGCAACTATCGACGACAAAGACATGGTGTCTCTTATCAACGACTGGGAACAGCTCGCAATCGATCTTTCCATATCCCTCGTTATTTCTCATCTCGTTGCTCTGCTTGGGTGCATCGTAGCAGCAGTCGTTGTACAGATGACATCTCTCGTCACAGCGACACGCAGGTAGTGTGCCGTTCATTTGAGGCTGTTCAACGTCTGAGCAAGACTGTGGTACGATGCATGGGTTCAACGGGATACCATGAACACCACTGCAACCACCACCGATGAATAGCAAGGAGGTGATGAAGTAGCCGCCGAGAAAACGCCGACTGTTCATTGTCATTTGATGATCGCTCCTGATTGAATAGACAACGCAAGTAGTTACTTCTGCATCAACTTATGTCGGATGACAAAGTAGGTTAAAATGAGATTAAGTGAAGAACGGTAAGGTGAAAAGTAAAGTAAGTATAGGCCTATGCTTTAATGAAAAGCATTAGCAAAGGCACAGCACTGTACGTTTACAAGCTTAGTACAATCAAAGACACAAAAATCTTATATGGGTACAAAGCAAGAATTTAATTAGAGCAGTTATTGTTCATCAAAGTTTCTAAGGGAAATAGGAGTAAACTCGACAAATTTAGATTAAGCAACAAAGCAACTCACAACATCTCTTCCGAGATAATGGTGCTGAATTCATGTATACGTCTAAGTAGGCTAATGCTGTACAGTGAAGTAAAAAATACATGGAATCTCAGGAATTCTCTTCTTCTCCTTCTTCTCCTCCTTCCCCTCCTCCTCCTACTCCTACTCTTTCTTAGATAACGTAATAAGTTGGAGATAACATGGTAACCCTCCCCTTTATTCATTCGTTCAATCAATCAAGAATTTATATAGCGCTTCTTCAAGGGGACTACTCAGAAGCGCTCCCGACTCTAGCACAGCAAAACAGGACAGTTTTGAGTTTAATATAAAAAAATCAGTAATAACCCGAGAACGTAGATTATACGGCAACTTCTCCATCAACCTTTGATCCTGTCATTCCGGGCTACATTGCTGACGTATAATAGACAAAATCTACCACCAAAACATATGAACTTGACCCTACATGACTGTGCCTGCGCGGTTTCTAACATCTGAAACTAATTTCTTTGGCACTGTCTAGCTTTCCCAATCAGTCTGTCTTTTTTAGTGGCATGCTTCCTATCTCTCTCTACTGTAACAGTGGGCAGTTGTTTATCATCGTCTTAAGAAGACAGGTCTTGACTCCTTGCTCTATCCGACCACAGGCCTATCTCTAGTGTCCACTTCCTATCCATAAAGATGAAAGAAAGTAGTCCACACTCAGCTCTGCTCTAACCTCTCTGCAAACATTCTGCTTCCGTCTCCAGTTGGGTTTCAGGCAATCTCACTCCACGGAAGCTGACGTCATAAAAGTCTATAATGTTCTGGCCCTTCCTATTGTCATACACGTATGACTGATGTCAAAGACTCGAACGCATACTCTCCTCGACTTACAGGCTAAGCTCTCTAACCTATCGGCTACCGTGCCTTCAGCCTACATGACTATTAAGAATTACACAAAAATAAATTTTCTCTTAAATAATAAATTATTTATTAAATATCCATTTTTTGTAGAAAACAGTGTGAAAATAAAGTTCTTACCTTTTGCGATGAAAGCTACGTGATCTTCACTTGCGCATTCGGAGAACCTCAGTCGAGAACCGTCCTTGACGGACCAGTACACAGCATCCACAATGTTCAGAACGGAAGTGGAGTTCCTTCCCAGTTCCAGCCGCTAGTGTTACGCGCGGAACCGCATCTTAAAACCAGATTCAGATTCAATCTCAAACCATCCGCACTGTCATATTTATTTCCACATACGCAGTTCCTTATCGTAGTCGTAATCTATATTTTCTTAAGCGCTACTTTACAGATAATGTTTGTGCACCACCCTCCAGCTTCCTAACGACCAGTGTTATCTTTGTAGACACTTGAAAGCCAGGGTTGCTCGGCCATAGGCCTATAGATCGTTGCTGGTCTATCCAGTGTCATAACCCGCCGTTGATCGGTTTATTATAGGCAGCATCTGTTTTCCGTCCTCCGATGTATTATGTTGAACGACAGCTCGACTGATGCTACATACGCAGCGTTGTTGATTATCAACGGGACAAACCTTTCCGTAATGAATTCGCCAATCGGTCGACGCAGCTAATTATATCCGTCTGCATGTGCATATTGTGCATTGTGCGCACGTGTTTGTGTGTTCGGTGCCGTGCGACGCCGTTGGGTCTACACGAGACCTGTGAAGAATAGTTGTCTCAAACGCTTCAAGACAATGACCGAATCCATTGTCTGCAACCACGCAGTTCCTCGCCACGCCATACAACTCTTTAAGAGTAATGTCTCATATGTAGCAGACACTACAGTCAGCCAATCTGCAGAGAAGTAGACCTAAGCTGTTGTGCAACCTCGTTCCCGCGTCCTGGTTAGTCTGTTTCTCTGCAATCCATAGACCTTGTAGTTTACTTCCTCGTACTCACAGCTTCAAACTTCCAATATAAAACCATAGAAAATACATTTACAGAGTACTATGCAGACACTTGGCCAGAGCCCTTTATCTGACTTGTACCGATTGAATTTCACTTTTATAATTCTCTTTAATAATTTCTTTTATTGTAACTGGCTGCGTACCGTGAGTCCGTAGGCCGTTTGAACTACGTCCGTGTCCTCACAGTTTTGAACTCCAGAAAAAACCCATAGAAACTACATTTACAGAGTACTATGCAGACACTCGGCCAGATCCCTCTATCTGACTTGTACCGATTGGATTTAACTTTTATATTCTCTTTAATAATTTCTTTCGTTGTATATAGCTCCATGGCTGCGTACCAGTCAGCAGAACCTCGATGAAACGAATATTATTATTATCAGCATTTTTGGCCAAAGTGTCATGGCGTTCGGAGTAAGAAGAAGTAAAGAAAGATCCGATCTGATGTTTTTGGTCACTCAAACGGTGACTCCTGTTTCTGCTTTCTGCCCTGTCAATGGAAACAAAGGTGTAGTCCTAAAAAATGAAGTGGGGGAACGCTCTTTATAATAATAATATTATTAGTGGTATTATTATTAATATTCCATTATCCCTGGGAAAAAAGTGGGGAACGGCATTCCCCCGCGTTCCCCCCCACTACACCACTGGTAGACACATTATATTATTATGATGTAGGCCCCAATGAAGAGTATCGTCCGGAATTGAATTCATGTGCTCGATTCCTGGTTCGTTTTAGAAATAGGCTACTGAGCTTTCGAGTTGTATTCACTATAACATAAAATCAAATGATACAACAAAAGTGTCAGCTACCATCGTGCAAGATCGCAATTAGATAGCCAATAATTTATATTCGTAGAGCAAACCCTTTTGATACATGTAGCCTACAGTTGGATTTAATGTATTGGGTCAAAAAAGTCTATTCAAAAATAATAATACCGTGCAGTCTATAGTTAATTATTGTAGCGAACCTGGGATTTTCCCCCTGAGCCGTCCCCCTGGATTTCCCCCCCAGGGCCATGTTCTGCTTTCGGCTTGTGTTCCCTAGGCTCCGCCTCCCGGCTTCTGTTCCTCGGCTTCTGTTCCCTAGGCTCCGCCTCCCGGCTTCTGTTCCCCGGCTTCTGTTCCCTAGGCTCCGCCTCCCGGCTTCTGTTCCCCGGCTTGTGTTCTCCCGGCTTCTGTTCCCCGGCTTCTGTTCCCTAGGCTCCGCCTCCCGGCTTCTGTTCCCCGGCTTGTGTTCTCCCGGCTTCTGTTCCCCGGCTTCTGTTCCATAGGCTCCGCCTCCCGGCTTCTGTTCCCCGGCTTGTGTTCTCCCGGCTTCTGTTCCCCGGCTTCTGTTCCCTAGGCTCCGCCTCCCGGCTTCTGTTCCCCGGCTTGTGTTCTCCGGCTTCTGTTCCCCGGCTTCTGTTCCATAGGCTCCGCCTCCCGGCTTCTGTTCCCCGGCTTGTGTTCTCCGGCTTATGTTCCCGGCTTCTGTTCCCGGCTTGTGTTCCATAGGCTCCGCCTCCCGGCTTCTGTTCCCCGGCTTGTGTTCTCCGGCTTCTGTTCCCGGCTTCTGTTCCCGGCTTCTGTTCCATAGGCTCCGCCTCCCGGCTTCTGTTCCTCGGCTTGTGTTCCCTAGGCCCCACCTCCCGGCTGGGACAAGCTATAAATAGAGGGAGCGTGCAGTAGTAGAGAGAGAGAGAGCTGGAATAGATGTAGTTGGGACCACGTCAGTAAGAGGTGCAGTTGGTAGAGTCCGCAGTTAGTCAGCCTGAGAGAGGCGTTGTGAAGTTAGTCGGTCAGTCTGGGGTTCAGTTCCGCAGTGATAATCAGACAGTCGTTGCGTGCTTTAATTACGTGCTGCTATCGTGAAGAGTTAATAAACTATTGAAAAGAACTCTGTGTCTTCAGTGTTTCTCGTGGGGAAAAGACGTTCTGTGACTCTGGTTCGAATCGCCGTCGGCAGAAGTGGTGTAAGTCCTTCGAAATACCACGAAGGCCGAACTTACGCTCCCGGGGAGCGACACGCGTGCCTTACCAGACACCGGCAGATCCCGACAATCGTCACACTGGTACCAGAAGTGGGGTTCTTGAGGTTCTGCCGACAACAACCTGAGTCAACCGAGAATGCTGACGGAAGACGATGAGATCACGATCCAGTATCCGAGGCCTGGTGGAATCCGCACGCCAACCGACTTGCCTACGCCTGCAGCCCGCCGATCGACAATGGAGGGACCGCCGGACCGGAACGTTTTGATCGAAGTACTCGGTTCCGACGACGATGAGATACCGGCGACGATGAGCTACCGAGAAAGGACTGACCGACTGGCTGCGAGGCCAGAAATGGAGGACCTTGGGAAACTGCTGCGAAGCCGACCTGCACCGATGAAACCCGGACGATTTGATGGGACCGGTTCGCTGGAGTCGTTTCTGGTGCAATTCGAGGTTTGCGCCCACCACAACAAATGGACAGCGTCGGAGAAGGTCGACCACTTACGGTGTGCGTTGGAAAAGGCAGCGACGCAACTCCTCTGGGACTTCGGTGCACAACCGAACGTAAGCTACGAGGAATTGGTGGAACGTCTCCGGCAGAGATACGGGGCAGAAGGTCAGGCTGAAACCTTCCGTGCCCAGCTGTATTACCGTCGTCAACGAGCAGAAGAAAGTCTGAGTGATCTGCTCCACGAGATTCGCCGTCTCGTCGTGTTGGCGTATCCTGTTCCATCGAATGAGACGACCCAGATCATCGCGAGAGACTCGTTCCTTGAGGCCATGCGAGACCGTGAACTTTCGCTGAAAGTACGGGAGAGGGAGCCGAAGACCCTCGATGAAGCTTACCGCACCGCGCTTCGTCTGGACGCCTACCAGCGGACGAACGACTCCGACGACCGCAGAAGGCCTTCCAACCGCGTCAGGGGTACTCAAGAGACTGACGTGAGTACCCAGATCCAGTCTACGCTTGACCGGTTCCTGGAGACGCAGCGAGACGACCAACGTCGATGGCAACGCGAGCTGGAGAGACGAATCGACCAACAGTTCCAGGAGCTGCGAGACCGAGCTCCCACCGACGACGACCCGGGACGAGATGGTCGTCCCGGAAACCGCAACACCGGAGACCGCCAACAGGAGACTTCGAGGCGGGTGGTGTCCTGCTACAGCTGTGGCCGAGTCGGGCATATTGCCCGAAACTGTCGTCAAACTCGCCGCTTCCGGAACGACGCCGGAACGAGTGGAACAGAGGAACCGACGTCACCGGAGCCGCCGGTGGCCATGAACCACACGACGCGTTCCAGACTGCCGGACCGCGCTACGAACAACGCCATCTACATCAGAGGAACAATCAACGGACGCCAACAGATGTGCTTGATCGACACTGGATCGGAAGTCAGCCTGATCCCATCTACGAGTGTCGACGGGTTAGAACTACGTTCATGTAATCGTTCTTTGATGGCTGCTAATGGGTCTGATATTAGGGTCCTTGGTGAGGTCCCGGTCCCCATTAAAATTGGGAGAGGTTTTAATATCCCGACCACGTTTCTGGTGTCCGACCAAATTACCGAGCCCATGTTAGGCATGGATTGGCTCAGGCAACACCGCTGTAGATTAGGATTTGGTGTCGGTGCATTATTTGTTGGACGTAGGCGCATTTCTTTAGTACGAGGTAACGGGTCCACGTGGTGTCGTAGGGTGATGGTTGCGGAGGAGGTTGTAGGGCCTCCTAAGTCGCAGAGCGAAGTCCCTGTTAAATCTGTGTATGGGGATTCTACCACGGTCGCTCCCGCGTGGATTACGGAGACCCAAGAGGTTCACCCAAGGATTCATCTTTCCCGCGTAGTGGTAGATGCTGAGGCTAATACCCAGGTGGCAGTAGTGGACTTGGTTAATGAGACCCGAGAACAGGTAAAGGAATTGCCCGTTAATTCTAGAGATGTTTTGGTAAGCGATAGTGTGAAAGCGCCCGAGCTTATGGATCCGCCCATAAGGCGTAAATTACTGCCGCAGAGGAAGTCTGTGGATGGAGATTTAGTTAGTTTATTTTCGGCCCTGGTACTGCTTAGGGTTATTCTGAGCGTAATTTTCAGTGATTCTAGGAGAGTGGAAGCCGTTCCGATGGTTAATTTAGAGGCCATTTCTGTTGCCCGAGTATTCGTGAGAATTGTTATTGTCAGACACGGGGCCCATTGGCAAATTTATTTGTATCAGGGAAAGAAATTCGTGGGGATCCTTTTTCGGAAGCTGTGCAAAATTCTGGGGAAAGTTAGGTACAGCCATCAGGGAAGTAGGGACGAGGTTTCCCCGTGCGCCCGGGCTGCTGACCTGGAAAAGGGACGAGGGACGGGTCAACAGGTCGACCCGATCTATGGACGACCCTCAGATGATGGTCGACCCGAGGCTTCGTATTCGACCTACGTGAAGGAACTTAGCCCACGTCTGGTGGACGTCGCTTAGTAATGCGCGAAGTTATGCCGTCGAGACTCTTGCATGTATTCGTGTTGCCGAGTGGCATATTTCCTATAGTTCGCGTTGTCTTATAAATTGGAATTGATAGAGACAGTGATGATGAGACATTCTGAGAGATCGTGTTTATTGATCGCTTTTGATGATGTATGATCGGGAACATTTATAGAGACTTATAATTGGCCCGTTGGCCACGCTTTGGTGGAATAGTTTTGTTAAGAGGTCGAGGAACGACCAGGGACTTTATGGACTTTTTGGCCCGTTGGCCGCTTTGGAACAGTAGAGGCTTTTTGGCCCGTTGGCCGTTTTACGCTTTTGTTATGGCTATTTTTCTGTGGTTGAGCCATGTGGCTCGAGACTGTTATGTTCTGGGAATGAGGACATCCCCAATCGTGGTGGGAGGAGGATGTAGCGAACCTGGGATTTTCCCCCTGAGCCGTCCCCCTGGATTTCCCCCCCAGGGCCATGTTCTGCTTTCGGCTTGTGTTCCCTAGGCTCCGCCTCCCGGCTTCTGTTCCTCGGCTTCTGTTCCCTAGGCTCCGCCTCCCGGCTTCTGTTCCCCGGCTTCTGTTCCCTAGGCTCCGCCTCCCGGCTTCTGTTCCCCGGCTTGTGTTCTCCCGGCTTCTGTTCCCCGGCTTCTGTTCCCTAGGCTCCGCCTCCCGGCTTCTGTTCCCCGGCTTGTGTTCTCCCGGCTTCTGTTCCCCGGCTTCTGTTCCATAGGCTCCGCCTCCCGGCTTCTGTTCCCCGGCTTGTGTTCTCCCGGCTTCTGTTCCCCGGCTTCTGTTCCCTAGGCTCCGCCTCCCGGCTTCTGTTCCCCGGCTTGTGTTCTCCGGCTTCTGTTCCCCGGCTTCTGTTCCATAGGCTCCGCCTCCCGGCTTCTGTTCCCCGGCTTGTGTTCTCCGGCTTATGTTCCCGGCTTCTGTTCCCGGCTTGTGTTCCATAGGCTCCGCCTCCCGGCTTCTGTTCCCCGGCTTGTGTTCTCCGGCTTCTGTTCCCGGCTTCTGTTCCCGGCTTCTGTTCCATAGGCTCCGCCTCCCGGCTTCTGTTCCTCGGCTTGTGTTCCCTAGGCCCCACCTCCCGGCTGGGACAAGCTATAAATAGAGGGAGCGTGCAGTAGTAGAGAGAGAGAGAGCTGGAATAGATGTAGTTGGGACCACGTCAGTAAGAGGTGCAGTTGGTAGAGTCCGCAGTTAGTCAGCCTGAGAGAGGCGTTGTGAAGTTAGTCGGTCAGTCTGGGGTTCAGTTCCGCAGTGATAATCAGACAGTCGTTGCGTGCTTTAATTACGTGCTGCTATCGTGAAGAGTTAATAAACTATTGAAAAGAACTCTGTGTCTTCAGTGTTTCTCGTGGGGAAAAGACGTTCTGTGACTCTGGTTCGAATCGCCGTCGGCAGAAGTGGTGTAAGTCCTTCGAAATACCACGAAGGCCGAACTTACGCTCCCGGGGAGCGACACGCGTGCCTTACCAGACACCGGCAGATCCCGACAATCGTCACATTATTATGTTTTCGCGATAGTTCCATTTAGCTTTTGCAAGAAATTAAAAACCAAAGGCACCAACCACTTACCATTAAGAAGTGACAACTGACAAAGTAGGCGAATATCACAGTGCAGATGACATCGGTTAGAGTAGGGCCTATAAGGTTATAAGATTGTCGTCAATAATATGAGCCCAGTCCAGTGGAGTCTATCGAACATGGTGCGATTTTGGCTGAGAGTTAGCGTTATCAGCTGAATAAATTTTAAACATAGAGAGCACTACGAACTTACAATAAGTAGGCCTAAGCTTACACCAAACGCTGGCGAAAATATAATTAGAATTAGAAGCCTCTAAGACATCTTTATCTAGCGATGGCCCAAGCAAATTGTAGTCTTTCTCCAAACAATCAGTGTTTACTCTTGCTACGGTTATCCACTGTCCATCCACACACTGTCATATTTTGCCTGTGTGCCTTATTTGTCATACGTTTTTTGTCATGCGGGTTAATGGACCCTGCCGTAATGTTTGTGTTTGCTTTGACCTGACATTTTTAAAGGACAGCACTTATCCGGCTGACTACACAATCCTAAAACTGTCACTGCTTGCTTTCCTGTAGGATCCGGTCATGGAATGATTTGCATGCAGTTGCTTCAGCCGATCATTATTATTATAGATAGGCTACAGCTTGTAGGCTATTTCACTTTTACGCATTTCGGTCCAACTTCGTAGGCGTACTTTTTTCTCCTTATTATCAAGCATGCAGATTATCGTGATAATATAGGCCCTACTTAAAACACCCTGGATGGATGGATGGATGCGTGGGTTGACTTTGAGAGAGTGGGTTGGTAGGTCATGAATGGATAAGTGGACGCATATTTAACGATCCAGTAATTCCACAGTATACTTATTATCAAGATAGGCCTACGCCATAACTTTGTAACTATTATCCTTGAAATGGGTGTAGTCTACAATTATAATCGGTCTATAGCCTAAGTCTTCCAAATAGGTCGACAGGTCTTACGAAGTGGCCCGTTAAGTCTTTGCAAATGCCAAATAGGCACATAAATCTGGCGAATAGGTCTACAAGTCTTCCTAATGAGGTGATAACTTTTTGTAAATGGACCTATGAGTATTCCGAAAAGGACAATAGCTCTTGTGAATAGGAATAAGCTTACAATTCTAGCGAGTATACATGTCTATAGTTATGACTCTTGATTTTGGTGACCCTTGTGTAGAACGGAGCAAACCATCCTTGCAACTTCTGCACATTTTTTGTCTCAGACAAACAAGTGCTATTTTGGAAAGAAGAGCACAAAATAATACGGACCCTTGTCTATGATCTCGTGAGCCACATCATCTTCTTTACAGCTGTCGATAATTCATAAAATCAATCGTCGGCGTTAAGCAGTTATTATCCCTCTTGTTTATCCTTCGCTTCATACGAGCTGTACGCGTAGGGAGGAGGGGGGGGGGTGAGAAGGGACGAAAACTGGATCCAATGGCCGTCGGAGGGGGTGTTTACAATACATCAATCGGCAGCTGTTCCTTTGAACCTCCCTCTGCTCTGCATTTTATCGCAAATCAACGGCTCAGTATTTTGTGAGCAAAAACATGGTGCAACGTCGGTTATAGCTCCAGAAAAAATATCAGTCATTCAGTGATCTCGTAGATGATTAACCTTCTTTTCAGCCGACCTACGTGGCTGTCTGGAGACCTCTACCCATCGTACGTATCCGTAGGCCTAACCTCCTGGTTTTATCATGTGAACGTGAACTAAGCTTAGGCCTACACCTGGACGTAATAATTAAGCTTATTGTTATCTTTGCCTAACAGATTTCAAACGTCGTGATGATAAGAGGTAGTCATGGAAACTAAGAGCAATCCATTTAGCTGGCGTGGTAGGCAGCCGTGGAATGCACTGCTAGCGAATTCATTTCTCCTGACTATAAACATTATAATGGTGGGTGCCTGGGTGGTCAGGTCTATCTCGCCGCTTGAGCTTCAAACAAACGGATTTTTAGCCAATATTTAGATTTTAGGTGTCTGACATGTGATTGCTAAATTCCCTGATTGGTTTCTGAACTTTGAATGCGAAGCATTACCAATTGTTAAGGTGTTTGCACTATTCTTTTTTATTTGTTCTATTGCAATATCTGCCATGACCGCACTACCGCAACCTTATGGCTATCAACTTCATAGCATGCAGCCTACTACCGCGCAGAGTGACCCATCTAAAGTGGAGTTGTGATAGGGCCTACCCCATCCTATAAATGCAAATTGGCTCGTAATAACGTTTATTAGATCTATACATCTGAATATTTATGATGGTTGCAGAATAAATTATTTGATTTTACATTGACAGACTGACTGCAACACAGGTCCAAGCGCAACGTTGTCTGTAGATGAGCGATTTTGGAAGAACTACATGATATTATGCTATTTTTCGTGCGTCACATACGCTAATCATCCGTGTTTTGACGCGTTCCAAAATAAACATTTTTGCTTGCGCCACACGCTGGCGCAGTATAGCCTCTGTGAAAGAGCTAGAGCATGAGGACTGAAGTTCGCCCCGAGAGTGACGCAGCTTATATGAACGGCTCCTTAGACGAAAGCACGGGCCATTTATTTACCTTCCTTCGTGCCTACATACTTCACTGACTGACTGACTGACTGACTGACTGACTGACTGACTGACTGACTGACTGACTGACTGACTGACTGACTGACTGACTGACTGACTGACTGACTGACTGACTGACTGATTGACTGACTGACTCACTCATTCACTTACTCATTCACTCATTCGTCCAGTCAATCAATCAATCACTGGAGCCTCATACTGAGTTACGTAGTGGTCGATCTATTGACTATTGATTTGATCGTCCTCGATTCGTTAAAATTACCGGAAGTGCTATACGGGTAACTGGCGAGAAGATGACCGTGGATGATCGTAGATCGTAAATCCTTCAAATCAAATCAAATCAAATCAAAATCAGTTTATTCTGAGAACGAAAACAAACAAACAAATAACCAAGGTAGACAGCAAAGGAAAATAGTACACATGAGTAAAACTTAATGTTCATTGGACACCTTGATTGTATAAACCGTGAATCCTCAGAAAGGGTCATCCAGAAAGGGACTAAATAATGCTAAACTCGTAAACTTCTGAAACGCTAATGAGAAGATAAACGCACAATGCAAGTTTATTCAGGAGCTGCGTGAGATCAGATGGATTGCCAGTTTCCATAAGACAAGAGTGAGGAGACCAATGCGAGTATTTATAGTTTAATGCGTCAATGTTAAGAAATGCAGTAAGACGGAGAAGTGAGTGGATCGGGTGGAGCTTCATGAACAGACTGGTTTCAGTTTTGGCTGCAAAGTCTGAGGATCGACTGTAGGCCTATAGCCTACGTCTGTAATGCGTAGGCTTATGAATGAATCATGAATGTATAGAGCCTACGGACAGACGTATGAGTAGATGCAACGATGTATGGATAGTATTGTGGATGAATGGACAGACGAAGACATGAGGGATGAATGAATCATTGGCCCACGCAGATATTTTTGCAAAAGGGACAAAATACAGTGGACACAGTCAATGTTTTTAGCAAGAGCTTGAAGAAAAATGCAAAGCATCAGCATGGTAATTTTCATTGAAGTTTCTAGATGTAAACCTCACTTTCAATTTGCAACATTGGCATCGTCAGTTTTGCGTTTTAGTGCGAGGATGTTTGTTGAGTAGTAAAAAATAAGTTTCAATTATTCAGAGGAATGCTGCTGCACTTTGCGGGCGCAAATTGGATGAATGAGTAGCCTAAATAGGTGGATAGATGTACGGATAGATAGACAGCCGGATGAACGGACGGGTGAGTAAAAGGGTGGGCAGATGGATAGATGGATGGATGGATGGATGAATGATTAGACAAATGAACGAACGAACGAACGTTTGGGTAGAAGAGTGGGCAGATGAATGGATGGGATATGGATGTATGATGGATGGATAGGTTGGGTGGTCAGATAGATGCAATTATCACATAGGCATCCAGGAGACCTGCACCTTATTGGTCCACGCCGTACGCATACCAGCAGGCGGCCAGAGTGATTTAAAGGTCGTTAGAGGGTGTTTTGAAGTGGCTGTGGATAGGAAGGCGCAGAAACGTTGCTGGACTTTGGCATTCTTCTGTCTTACACGTAAACATTTAACCGAAACACGAAATTATTAGACCCTATAGGGCCTAGGCCTATAATGACGATTACTTTACCCTGGTCTACTATAGTTCGTCCGCTTGTTTGATTCAGCTGAAGGAGTCTGAAGGACTGTTCAGAGTTCAGCGTATCGCGGTCATGCTTCTAAGCAGGGCTGATGACAGAGAAACATAAGCTATTTACTCAAAGTTCATCTCACCTGTGTAGCGACTCAGTGTGCCTAATAATTCGCATCCTCTCGTAATCGTAATCTCCAAATTTCTAAAGCGCTACTCGAAAGCCAAGCGCGGGTCACCAGCTTATTCACGAGCGCTGCGTTGAGTCAAATGGTTGTCCGCAAGAGTACTCCATGGTGATTCTCTGCATATAATAGGCTAATTGATTCGGATTGAATGGTAAATCCAATAATAGGCCTACATGAGAGTCCCAAGGATAACATTAACGCGAATCCAGCTCAAAATACGTGCTAGGCTAACAACAATTAGTTCGAATTGAACGCTAAAGTCCGGTCTACAATATTGCAATGTAACACAGATCGCAACCTCTCCCGCTGTGGAAGTCGCCTTCTTTATCCCTCTCTATGTCAGTCCATCTGTCTGACATGGCACTGTGTTTCTGAGCGACATGGATATCTCAAGTTCTACATATGTCAAGTCCATATAAATTACTAGGAGTCGGCTTTGGCAACATCTGCGTGGGAATGGATCCTATAGCAAGTTCAGAAAGAGACTGGCAACCATGGCAACCAAGTGTTGTGCTTTAAGCCAACCAATCACGGTCAAGGTACTCTGTTTAGGTGACCCAGATCCTGCGGCTGCAGCCCAATTTGTCTGAGAGTTCTGTCTGACCGCCTGCCTGTCTGTATGTCTGTCTGTCTGTCTGTCTGTCTCTGTCTCTGCCCTGTCTCTCTCTGTCTCTCTCTGTCTCTGTCTGTCTGTCTGTCTGTAAATGAGTCTGTTTTGTCTGTCTCTCCCTTTCTCTAACGGACTTGGTGTTGCCTAATGCAAAGATGGATCATTGATTCGAAAGACAATAAACTACAAGAATGCATTTCCCTATTTGCCATAAAGGTTAGCAATAAAAACTTTGTTTAGACGAGCACACCCAATTATCACCGCATCATTATTAATCGGAAGCGAGTGGCAGGCCCATAATGAACTCAGCCATTTCATTATTTACAGCCTTAATCATTCTGTCGTGTATGATAGCCTATACTCAGTTCCAAATTGCTCTGTCTGATGAAACTGGCTAATGAGACTCTGAGGAGCGCCTCTCGTCTATTTGCGCATGATTCTGTTTCAACGGTTTGGCCATAAACTTACATAATGAAATATGAACCAATTTTGTAAACGAGCCAGCCGAGTCATATAGATTCTATAGCGGGTCTTTGAGACCTTTACGTCTGACTCATTGACTTGCATTAATGTTATTATGTTTATGAATATTTTTAGCCTATTTGTTATAGGTTAGATGCATAATATTGTAAATAGGCCTACAATCAATTATAGACCCTAATACCCAGAGAATTCTAAAGCAATTCTGCTCAGTAGTTCAAGCCAAAGCGATCCTTCTCTTCGCTCTTCTAGCATCAATCTTTGAGGCACTGCAGTCACTGTTTCCCTCCCTGTCATATCTCTCTTTGTCGTTTTTTGTCTGTCTGTCTGTCTGTTTCTCTCTCTGTTTTTGCGAGTCTCTCAGACCTTGAACTTAATAGTCCGCAACGCATGGAAAACTCATGTTGGACCGCATCGTTAGACAGCAATTCTCAGCTAATAATTATGATTCCATGCTGCCAATTGCCAAGCCGTGTCCTTCATGCGTATATAAGTAGGCCCTAACTCCGGACTTAACGCCCGTGAAGAACCTGTGAGTAGCGTAGAAGTAGCGCTATAGAAAGTAATGAAATTGCGACTACGTAGAATGGCCTTTGGGTGCACGATAGTGTAGCCTATGGTTGAGGTGCTGGACTTTTGACTGAAAGGTCGGGGTTCAAATCTCCCACAGGACAGAAAGTTGTTGTCGAGAGATTTCTGCTCCACCTGCGCACCTATCCAACCCAGGTAGCATACATTGAGTACACTGACCGGCGACCGCACACTGACTGTCCGTGTGAAGACGAGACGAGTTCGTCGATTGACGCAGCAAAAAAGCCGGTTCTCACCAGCCAAGGCTAAAAAGGAGTCGCTAACACCTGATACCGATGGCTGCCCTGTAGCTAATTTTTAAAATAACTTTTTAATTGGATTACTTTGTGGGGCACGGTGGTTTGGTGGGTAAGTCCGTCGCCTTGAAGCCGGAGGATTGCAGGTTTGAATCCACCTCAAGTCGTCGGGTAGCGACCTTGGGCGAATCCTTCACTCGCAATTGCTCAGTGCCTCGGCGTGAAACTCCGATGCAGTGTCCGCGCTGCAATCGGGAGAGCCTCTGAGTAGGAATCTTGAAAGGAGCGCTATAACAAATGCATATACAAACTTCATGAATAGGTCATAATGGTCATTACAAAAAAAGTCGACGAGTTTCATTTAATCCTCCAAGCAGCAGCAGCACCTTGTAAGGTCAAACACATTGAGTACTGTAACGATGAAGACAAATACACGACTCACGCACGAACTGGGAATTTAAACGTTCAAGGTAAAATAAGATGAGCAGCTAGATCTACATACATGTACACATTATAACCTTTGTCCAATACAAGTTCTTCAGGAATATGTTAGTAGCCTCGCAGGAAGTTTTGACTGCAGCTGTACATGTGCGACTATCCATGATATGTTATGACGTTGAGTTGCTTATTATTTCAGACGATGGCGTCGGGTGCTCAAACCCATAGGCGCAACCACCCTATGGGACCCACGGGACGCGTCCTCCCAACTTTTGAGTGGTTCCCTAACTTTATTATTATGGTCCCCCAACTTTTAGGACGTGATTCATTATGGTCCCCCCAACTTTTAGGACGCGATTGCACCTATGCTCAAACCCCGACACAGAGACAGTGGATCAAATATCAATTACATAGGCTTCGGTAAACGTGTATTTTAGCGTCGTAAATCATTATTTGCATCACATGGGTTTCAGCATTGATCGAATACAAGTTGCATTGAAGAAAAAAAATCTTGTTTTAAAAAATAGTCGGATTGATGAAAATAATTTTTATTTACATTGAAGTGGGACTTATGAAAATATTTCGCTAAAATCGAAGCTGGATTGATGAACAATAATTTTTCAACTTAAGACTGTTGATGGAAATATAATTGCTGCCTACAAATGGAAGCCAGATTGATGAAACAAATTTTGTCCTAAGCGGAAGCTGGATCAGTGAAGATACCAAGTAGGCCCACTTGCCAAAATAGAAATGTGTTTGACTAAAAAAATAATAATGCTGCAACGAGCGAATAGCTTAGGACGTTAAAATAAACGTTTACGCAAGCTTCTTATAACGCGCACACGCCGCACAGTAGCCTATAAGCTTAGATTACAATGCAATAGTTATGCTGTCATTAAGTAACTTCAAATTTATGTAGCGACCGACAGAAACTTATTCCATATGCCTATGATGATTGCCTATCACAACTTGTTCCATAAATTATAATTTGTCTGATTCGTTGACTTAGTATCGAGTTTAGATTCGTTCCGATTCGCACTCTCTAAAAGAGACAGCATTATGTCCGTAGGCCCCTATAATTATCACCTGTAGCTTTATGCAGCAATTCAAACTTTAATTCAGCAATTATGCCCCACACAATTTCTTTGAGAACCCTAACAAAGCGAATTGTTTAACTTCAATTTAGCTGCACTTTAACTCGTTTAACTAATTGCAGCTTCAAATAATTCAAAATCTACATCATAATCCTATCCTTACTTACATGCCTCAAAATAAAAAGAAATAAAATCAAGAGCTTCAATAACACCATTATTAAATTAATAAACTTAATTCTGTTAGTCTGGGTATAGAAAGTATAAGTATACTGATGAAATTTTCACAAGTAATCTGCAGCATGCACTTTGTAAGGTTTCTATGTAAACATGTGCAATTTAATGTGTAATGCAAATTGTAACGTGAAATGCATTACGTAATGTTACTAATGCAATATGTGATGTGTGGTGCAATACACACTACAAAGCATAGTCTAACATGTATTGAAATATGTAAAATGCAATGTAATTTGCAATATCATATGTAATGTAGATTCTATTGCAGTATGCAATGTGGTAATCAATGTAAAATATAATACAAAACGTAATATGAAAATCCAATCTAATATTTATGCATAAAATATTATTGGACTATGTAATGCAGTCTGATGCTATGCTCATATTAAATGAGACATGCAATTGGCCTATCTAATTAAGTGTGTAGTGTCTAATGTAGCATGCGTAGTGCAACGTATCATGTGTTTTGTTATACATTGTCACATGTTATGCACAAGTAATGCTATCTATATGCAATGAGTAATGTCGTGTGTTACCTGCTACACTGTGTAATATAATGAACTTTATTAAAATGGGATTTTTACATGCATTCAAACGTCAACAGACAGTTCAAGACTTAAAACTCCACAGACAGATATCATGAAAACCGCATAAAATCACGATGCACTGTACATAAAATGATTTCCAATAATTCCATATGCGTACAACAGCATTTGCAGGAACATGACTAGCGAATAAACGTTCGAAGAATACAATCTCGTGTCATTAAATTGAGTACGGATGACTACATACAGAAGTTACCTTGTTGCACATTTACAACTTGACTCCATCAAAGCTACTTCTCATTCGCAGGATTCAAGGATATTAAGTAGCTGTATGACAGCCGTTTCTGGCACGGTAGGTCTGACCACCACCCGTATCCTGTGCTAGAACCGATAGTCACACAACTACTATGTTACAACTACTGAGCAGAAACGCACATGGTTACATGGTCGAAAATAATGTGGTGGACCGGTGACGGAGAGGCTTGAACTGTAGAAAGGAATATAAGTGCAAAGGAAAATGTTGAGTAGACGCTAAACAATTAAGATTACATTTTCAGGTATTCGAGAAAGTGAACTTTTTAGTAATTGCAAGTGTAGGTGTAATTTACAAAGTGCAACTTAATAAGTTAAGTTAGGGTAGCAGATTACACCCATTCATCACGTCATGTCGCATGGGTTGTCTTGAAATATTGAGTACAGACAAATAAAAATCCAATTAAAGATCCAGGGTAACAAGTGGTGGTTCAGCATACCAAGTAGGGGTACAGGATTTCTTAAATTGCTCGGGCTGCAAATTTGCGTTCCAAAATTCAAAAACCTGTTCTTGCACTGCACATACTCACTCCTAACACAACGACACGAATAACACTTTAGAATGTTCTCAATGTTCATGGAAAGCAGGCTGCTCAATTAAAGCGAAATTGACAATAAATTCGATCTCAGACTACATGCTCTGTCGTCCGAGTTCGATTCTGATATGAAACAATCAAACCCCCTATAATTGCAAACCTCAAAACGGAATCCCTTCACTCAAAGAATCACAAAATGTCGACCTTTGGTTAATACCTGGTGCAGACCAAAACATCAAACCATGACAAATCTCAATCTCTTTTTAGAAGCATGACATAATTATTATCTTTTTCATTGAACAATGTTATTTTCAGCCCAGAATACAGAAGTGACAACTGAAACCTTCACAATGATTCTCAATTTACATTGATTTAACATTATTTATTTTTATATCATGCTCCTAGGTAAACAGGATCCGTCAAGGAATTTTTTTATATATATTCCCATTTGCATGGCGCTACCTGGATGGATTACAACTTAAAAGCCAACAGCCGACTCAATACTTTATTATTGGAACCATCCAAATTGTATTCACAATTAATCGCATACTCCAATTAACGTTCCACAAATTCGTGCAGTACAATTATAATGAAACATCTGAGACAGAACAATTGAAAGTCGTCTAAATGTGCCCTGATGACGCAAGAGGGAACATTAGCAAGAACAAAGTCCAGCAATGATTTAAATTAATTAAAACCGATCATCCTAGAACTCAGATAATTATCTGAGCTGCTGACAATGTTCGCCAATCACATAAATTTATATAGCGCCCCTTCAAGATCTCTATGCCAGTTCTCTTTGTCTCCGTCTGTCTATGTATCTGTCTGTTTGCCTGTCTCTATCTCTGCCTGTCTCTCTCTCTGCCTGTCTGTCTCTCGCTATGTTTGTAGCATAAAAATAAATTGGAAACGAAAATATATAATATCCAACGAAAAATATCTGTTGCTCTGTCCACAATAAAGCAAACGAGAGCTCTACTACTAGACAATAATAATCACAGTCACCACCTTAGTTCACATCAACGATCAGCTGAGAACTACACTTATGACTAGCATGCCATAATATACGTCTATAATAATTGTATCTATATTTGCACGTGTGTACTCTGTAAAATGTCTGTACTTGTAGGCAATTATGAATGTGCATATGCATGCATGCAGATGTACATGTATGTATGTATGCATGCATGCATGCATGTATGTATGTATGTATGTATGTATGCATGCATGTATGTATGTATGTATGTATGTATGTATGTATGTATGTATGTATGTATGTATGTATGTATGTATGTATGTATGTATGTATGTATGTATGTATGTATGTATGTATGTATGTATGTATGAATTTATTTTTTATAATATGTACGTTTGATTAATTATATGTGTGTGCACATGATACAGGAATGTGTATTTGCACGCATTAATTCATGTATATACGTATGCATCAATGTATGCATGTTTACAACTACGAAACCATATGCATAAATGCACATGCACGGATGCATGTATGTGTATGTATGTAAGTGTGCATTGTGGTTTCAATATAATTATGCCTGCATCAAAGATTTTTACAAGTGCTTTTTAAAGCATGCCTCAAAGGTCCTCGGTTCCATTAACAGGTACTTGGGTAGTCCTATATGTATGATGTATTTATGCATGATGTAGCAACCATACATGCATAAGCACAGACATACATACATCATACACAATAATTTATGTGTATCTGCACACAAGAATTGTGCATGCATGTAACTATTGTATGCACATATTTATGTACACATGCATATGTAAGTTTTATGTATTTTGCATGTGCACATAAAGATATGGTTGTTTGTATGTAGGGTATGCATGAATTTAAGTATATTTTTATGTATGCATTATGCTTTTATACATGTACAGTATGTTTGTGCTTATTTTGGTAAAGATATATCTACTTAATTTATATGCACAAGAATCCATTCAAACTGCAGAATCGACTGCCTAGTGTTTCATCAAATACAGATACATACACGAACACTTTTACAAATGATATTCGGACGATAATATACACTTAACTTTCTGGCACACATGCTAACGACTCATTATGAGTATTTTTATACACAAATGGGTGAAACATTTCAGCCACATCAAAACTACGCAGCTTATCTTCTCAATAAAGTAAATTATGAAGCGAACTCAATGAAACTCCTTTTGCTCAGTTCATATTCTACAATTCTCTCTCATCAAATACATTAATACTTTCTGAAGTAACCTTCTGCACAAATTCAAATGTTGATTTATATTGAACCAATATCGTTTTCGATCAGAATAATAACATCTCAAGAGATTGTAATGTCACACATAGAGCACCTTCTGGGAAGTGCAACAAGATATAATAATTATATATGTACAAAAACATTGAAGACTCGTAATGACGTTTTACCTTACAATACAATTAAGATATTTCTGCTTCAACAAAATAACAAATTTCATCTAATACTGTTGCAAATTCTCAAGGATTTCGTGCTGACTCTGCAAACTGCTTTTCATGCCTGTTTTCCTTTTGATCAAGCAATTAACAAAATCTTACAACATTTGCAGGCTCAAAATCAATAGAGAACCACATAATTTTATGTTAAATGATGCTGTTGTAGGCCCTACCTCAGAAGATACGGAAAACTGTTCTGAACCAGTTGAGGTAATATAGGACGAAATCATTTAAGGTAACTTCGGATGAATCTTTCCAGAGAACAATGGATAATTTAAGTAGGCTACCAGTAAAGACACAAGGTACACAGTAACTTTGAATGATCATCAAACGGAAAATTCTGACCATACCAATTTAACTAAAGATTTAGGCTACTCATTCAAGGTAACTAAAGATGACCCATAAATGGGAACTTAACAGCGAATTATTCAAAGTAACTTAAAATAATTATGATTCAAGATTATTTAATGATAACTGAAAAGAGGTAACATACACAGGTGGAGTTCTACTGAACAAATCCACAAGAACAAACACAAGATTAAGATGCAGAAATAATATGCAGAAATAAATCAAACATAACTTCAAGAAAAACAAAATTCAAACTAAAATCCCTATAATTGTAGCGGTATCCTGGATCGAAATCTACAGTAGCAGTGTACCAGCGCAAATGATTTTCTACAAACTTGGCACCAGCGCAATTTTAAAATAGAAACAAGTTCAACGCGAAATTAGGGATTGCGTCAACACAATCAGAATTGGAAAATTATACAAAATCACTACGAAGTCAGTCAGCAGTTAGAAAACACGAAACTGGAGTCAAATCAACGAAAACTTGATACGTAAAATGTACAGCATTCAGAATCACTAAGTTAATAACACAGAGCTTCTTCCGACATGGTCACTTTTTCAAAAAACACTGGTCACAATTTCACAAACACTGAAATACACAATATGGTCACGTGTTCACTAAATCGCATTTGATTCGCTAGCAGCTTCAACGTCGTCGAATGTCTGGAACGCAATGAAAAAATAAAAACAGAGAATGTCGAGGAAGGAAAGAACGTGAATGTTGTTGTCCGAGCCTCACGACACGTAACATTCAATCGGTCATCTGAAGAGGTCGAGATGACGGTTAGATGGTCGCGACAAGATGATCAAAGTCTCAGCGGTCTCATACGATTGGAGTCTGAAGCAAACACAACAGGGATGCAGACTTAATGTATAGGGCATGCATACTTTGCATAGGATGCTCGCGCACACATTCTGCCACGGACCGCGGTTCTATATTGTGTACAGGAAGCTGTTCACGTCGTCCCAATTGAACGTTGTACCACGTTCCAATTGATTTATAACTTCTGAGATGACAACACTCTGCTCTGTCCTCAGCATCATCTGTTTGCTTCGTCATTGCTTCTCAGGTGAGACGCATAATAATAATAATCATAAAGCCGATTTGCTTTGAAGCTGCAGCCGCTGCAACTATGAGAATGCAGGTGAAATATAATGGCATCATATCTATGGCAACTATAATCTACATGTAGGCTTACAGCTTCAATCTTGCTGACCAAAATAATTACATATCAGAATAACTATGCATGGAGTCTAGAAGACATTTGCACAAGATACATGTAGCTGGGGGCTTAGGAATGGTGACGTGCTACCCAACCAGTGCTATAGGGCCATATATGGCCACTTGGCCAGTGCATGTGGGACAACAATGTACAGCTTGGTCCAAAGTGGGTTGGGTACTTTGGTGGTTGGGTATAATTGTTCCAATCATCTCTTTGCACATCATCATCATCACTATTGTTGTCGCCATCGTTTTTTCTTCATCATCATCGTTTACATCATTGTTGAAGACTGTTTTTTCGCTTGATCTCGGCGGGAGTGCCTCTGAGTAGGTACCTTGAAGGGGCGCTATATAAATTTTAATTGATTGATCATTATCATTATAATTATCATCACCATCAATATCATCACCATCATTGGCTGCCGCAGCAAGCATCATCATCATCATTTATGTAGTTACCTTGAATTAATGTAGCTTATATTACCCTACCTTGAACTACCTTACTTAGAATTGCTTTACCTTAGCTTGAATTACATTACCTTACATTGGATCACCTTACCTTAAAATACAGTACCTCGACTTACGATACCTTGAGTTACCTTACCTTAAGTTATCATACCTTGAATTGCATTACCTTGAATTAAACCAACATGAATTATCTTACCTTGAATTAAATTAACTTGAATTAAAATACCTTGAATTACATTACCTTGAATTAAATTAACTTGAATTAAAATACCTCAAATTACATTACCCTTGAATTACCATGCTTTAAATATCATTACCTTGAAGTACCTTAAATTACCTTACTTTAAATTACCATTTGTAACCTTACCCAATGCACAGCTGAAAGTGAAATAAAGACTTACATTTCTCGTGTCGAACGCTAAGAGCAGACTCGGCTGCTGGGTCGAAGAAGTCATAGCATCAGAACTGCTGCCACCTAGCGCCAACTGCATGCCTCCTCCTCCACCTCCTCCGCTGCCCTCCACACTGCCACCCAGGGGCCCTTGTATTGAGCAGGCGAGGGCAGCTGCAGGGCCAAAGTTACCCACCCGGCCCCCGCCACCTCCGCGTGACGATGAACTGTTGACTGTGGAATATGGTATCGACGAATGCAGATGGTTTAAATGGTCCTCCAGATCTGGAACATCGAAAGAAGAACATGGTGCAAGGTCAATCGAAATCGATGCCTCCAAGCGCATAGACTTCTAGATGCATTGAGCCCTTGCTCCAAGCCATGCATCTTCTGCTATTGAAAATCGATAATTATTTATGACCAGTGGGGAAACAGTACTGCAGCGACCCTTGAGGCAGAGAAAACGCCAGATGTTTGTCCAATAAATATTGACTCCATGGCATTAAAATAATCATGATTATTCCAGCTTCTGATATTGACAGAATGGTTGGCGCTACCATTAGGTCACTCAAGCTGTCGCCAAAAGCGCAACCTCTCCGCCATCATAATGTATATCTTATTCTTTGCAGGGCTTAAAGTGTGCCAGGAAGGTCATGGACGGCGTCCTGGCACTTATTTTCAAATCTATATGCCGTCCTGGCACTTATTTGGCCAGCACATCTGAAAATGTAAGGGGCGTCCTGGCACTTCTTTTTGAAAGGGGCGTTCAGACACTTTTTTACACTTTTAGCACTGATTCTTTGTTAATAGTTGTCTGTATGTCAACAGATCAGTTCATTGATAATAAATGAGCAGTGTCGGGGTCATACAGTTAGCCTACCATAGAAAAACACATGCATTGAACGCATTTGTGGAATTCACATAGCCGACAACCACTAATACCAGAAATTATCGGTTATACCGTCGCTTTACCGTTCGGTTATCGTCATCAGAAGTTATCGAACTTATCGGTTACCGTCACTTTACCATTCGGTTACCGTGTCTCTTACCGTTATAGCGACGGTTATTGTTAAGTGCCAGCACCACTTGGTTCTGTTCGGATGATCCCCGCGATCCCGTTGGTGCTGTTCCCGTGCGTGTGACGCGTTCCTGGATGTGCTTCTTGCGGTCGGACTTCGGATAGGGTCGTCGTGGGGCAGCACTGTAGCTGCTGTCCGTGCTGCATGGACTGCTCGGCCGAGGCGCCCTCTGACGGTGCTTCGCAGATTTCTTAGCTGCTTAACAAAGATAGGATGGGTGTGCATATACGGCAACGGAAAGATAAATTATGTAAGGTACTGTAACAAACACGTGTAATACGTCGGGTACGTATGTGTATGGGTAATTACTTTATTTACTCACTTAAGTGGCTTACTGTGAGCTGCTTACTATTATTATTACTATAATTATTTTTTAAATTATTGTTTTAATGATTATTATTGGTTTTTTATGCCCTGAGATAAACTGTAGTTATGCAATATTTGATGATGATTTTCAAAAGTGACCATATAAGGTAAAGCCATGTGAAAAGAACAATGAAGCCCAGGAAAGCGATGATTATAATGATGGACATGGACGGAGTTTGGTCTCCGTTCTTGGTGGCTAAAACCTTGGACTTTGGTTGGAGCGGAGACTTAGTCTAGATCGAGCGGCGCCGGATACAATTTTTTCCGGCCAAAAAAGGTGATGACCTTTTTATTCATCCAATTGAAGTTTCTGTCGTGAAAAGAGCCATTTTCCGCGAATATATTTTCGAGTCTGGGCCTTCTTGGAGGGGGGGGGGGTGCTAACGCCGGAAAAATATACCGTTTTATGGTGAAAAAAGCTGCATTTGGGCCTTCTTGGGGGCTTGGCTCCCTAGCCCCTAATAAACTCCGCCCATGATCGTGGATTGGTCTTAGCCGCAGCAGTCTCAGTTACCTTTCTGCGAGTCTTTGCAGTCAAGATACTGCATTCCATTGGAGCTGGCTATCGTCAGACCAGACAACTCAGCCACTCTTGAGACAGCGTTCGCAAAGTCAACTTCTGCGTCGTCACTAGACGCAACGGATCTGTGGTCAACATCACTACAGTCTGCGGAACATGGAAAGCACAACAAACATTAGTAAAGAAGTTCAAGTTACTATAGATCCATTTGCTTATTGTAATTATTATCATTATTATTTTTTTTATGTAAACAAATGCCTCAAAATATCCAGGATCTCTAAAGAACTTTAATATTAACTACTGCTACAAAAACAGTCTATTACTGCTGCTGCTGCTGCTGCTACTATTATCATTATTACTTTTTTTTACAACCAATGTATTTTTAATTCCTCAGTTGACAGTTGTCAGATATTAATAAGCAATTTTTACTCTGGAGTGGCCATCCATGTCAAGATCAGGAAGAACAATTTAAGTCTTATGGAATGAAAAACAGAATTGAAATGCTGAATTATGAATGATTATTATTGATATTATAGCTACTACTATGAAGTAGGTAAAGTTACTTAACAGTCGTGAAGGGGAAACGCTAACAAATTTGGGACCCAGTGTCTAAACCAAAGTTGTGCCCTAGGGGGAAAAGGGCTTGATAGGAGATGAACATACCTTGTGCCTTTTCTCCAGGATATAGAACATTAAAAGCATCGTATGTAAGCAGCATTGGATCCGGCAAGAACGTGGGTGGTGTGTTGTGGTAGCTGTTGGAGAATGGAGTCATACTCGCTTGGCTGTCGAGGCTACTCAGTCTGAAGGAATGCAGCATTAAAAACAAACACAATGATTTTATAATTATGTTACAATAAACGTTGTTAAAACACGTTTTCTACTATTCACATTCATAATTTAATAATTGCAATTAATCTAAAAGCACTGCAACTTTAAGCGTATTCAATAATTGGAATAATAAGTGTCACAGAGCGATTCAAATGTATGCAGGCCTGTAGATCTTGCACATCAACGATGCATTTCAGGGCAGTGGTTAAATTGCTCCAATATACAGGGTGGCTCAAAAAAAAATACCCCACCGGATAAATTGCAATATATTCGCAACCCATTGACATTTTTCTACGAAAATTTTCCAATTTGTAGGGGAATGAATTTCCAACAATCCCTGAAATTTCAGTTAAAAATTTTCATGTTTGCAAAAGTTACAGCTGTTTAAACTTTCAATTCCGTTTTTTCGAATTTCCGCGGGAAAAATTAACGTCATTTGTTGATTTCCATGTAAAATAATATCACCTTTCACTGTCACCTCAGGAATCCGTTTTACAGTTTATCGTAAAGTATGATGGGAGTGTCTATTCCCTGCTTTAACTCGAGATCAAATTATTTTTGTGAAGCTCAGTATGGCCTTGCTGATCGAGTCATACGGCAACTGATCCCACATTAACAGCAAGACTTCCTTCAGTTAGCCAATGTTCTCCAACTTAGGTTCCCAGTCGTAATAAACAAAAGGGTTAAGGTCTGGCGAGTTTGATGGTCATTCACCTGTGCCAATAAATTTACCACAGTTGATGGCAATAAGACGGCATCATCATAGTCAACCCTGCCGTGCTAGCAAGCAGGCGCACCGTCCTGCTGGAAAATAAAACCAAATGTTAGAACATAACTGCAGTCTTCAATGAGTCTGGGTAGCAGAGTTCAACGGTTAGTTTGACGTTTAGCCTACTGAATGGAATGAAGTGCAGTCTTTCCTTTCAGCCGAAACACACGCCAGCAGATTTGACGCCGAAACCATGATGTGCTTTGCAAACTTTACCTTTGCAACTACCAAGCGAATTTCGTGAACATCGCGCTTTTTTCCGTCTGACCAAACGACCACTGTCTTCCTGTCTCTTTTCGACATCTGACTTTTGCTACATAATCACGTCTATAGATAGCCTTCAATGTGCTCAGGCTCCACTTTTCACTGGGTATTTTGCTATGATCTTGCAATACCCCAGTCTCTGATCGCGCAACGCCTGAGTTCCCACTTTATCCTCTGCAGAAACTTTGCCCATGACGTTCAGTACGGATTCACAAATTGAGATCTTAATATATAAAATATCACCAAATACTACCAGATTGCTACATAAACAGCTTATTTACAGCTCTTAGAGAGGTCATATGACATCATCATCACTTTAGGTGTTGAAATTTGCAAAAAAAATTAAAGAAATCGCATGTATTTTAACGTGATTCTGCGGAAATTCGAAAAAATGAAAAACTATTTTTGCACAGCTGTAACTTCTAAAGTAATATAGATTCATTATTGAGATTTTCAGGGATTGTTTCAAATTCTTTCCTCTATAATTCCTGCTATTTTCATAGAATAATCTCGATTGGTTGCGGAGATATTGCATTTTTGCTGCTGGGGTATTTTTTTTTGAGCCACCCTGTATATGCCTCCAAATATTATACAAATTTAAAGCATAAGCTGGCCTCATTTGACCTATAGCCTACCTCAATTCATCTAACCTCACATAATCTCACCTGAACTTGCATGACCTCACCTTACCTCATTCTCTTAACCTCAAATGACCTAACCTGACCTGAATGCTAAATTGACACTGTTGTAGTATACCTGTCGCATGGGCTGTCGTACTGTCGCTGGTCACAGTCTGAACACATGGCAGGCAAGCCGTAGCTGGCGAAGTCATTCGGATGACCACCGACAATGGAGCATTTAGTTGGACCACCTCCATTAGACGCTCTCCCACGGTCACTCTGATATGTATTGACACTGCTCTGAGACAAGTGATCCCCAGACACCGGATGTTTGAAGAGCATCTGTTGGGCCACGTTGCACCCTCGCATTCTGTCGTCTACAACAAAAGTTATAGTGCTGTCTTAGCCACGAAAATGTCATTTGCTTCATAACGCTACGTAGGAAGAACTAAGTCAGACAACAATTAATATTATTAGTTGGGAAATTAAGTAACAATGAAGATAGTGACGATGATATCGATTATGGAGATGGTCTCTTTTGCTTTTAGTTTTGGGGTTTCAATTGAAAACCTTCATACGAGAAAATAGTAATAGACATTATTTCGTTTGGGTATAAATAGAGGAGAGTATAATACCGTGCCCTCCATTCCAAAACAAATTCAAGGTAGGCTATGCTAGGCTATAAAATATCTTGATTCAAATTATGGTCATCATTTGTAAATATAGGCTACCTCAGTTATGAGTTCTATACTTAATATCATGGTTTGCTTAGCATAAAATACTGCAACTGATTTAAGTTAAGGTCACAAGATAAAAGCTACTAATATCATATTAATAACCAAAACCCACCTAAATTTAAAGTACCATAATCCGGTCTGCACTCTGCATCTCCTCTCTTCCCGAAACTGTCACACGACGGCGGTGCATTCGGCTGGATCATGTAAGCTTCGGGGTTTGGAATGGTACCACCAGCCGACATCTTTCTGTGGAAACCCCCGCTACCATTTCCCATCAGAGTGGCGGTGGCGTACGGCAGCGGGGGTGCACCACGATTGTAGACGCTCTTGACAAGGGGTGGCAAAGGAAGAGCCGCATTGTAAGCGCCATCGACAAATGGAAACTCGAGCGGATCGCCCAACTCGGGATTGGCGCGCTGCAGTGATTCCACTTGAAAAAAATATACAGATCAGCATCTATGTCATCCATATTCTAAATCAGTTGCGAACCTCCTGCTTTACTTATGACTGACTTTAAAGATTATTATGATTGAAAACAGAGAAACATGTACCATTTTGAGATACAGCTGTCAAAATGACATATCAGTAACTACACTGAAATACTTGAATGTAATATAAATGATAATAAGCAAGATCCTGGATGTTCTCTGGTTCAGATGTATAATTGCAACCAGTGGCATAGCCAGGAATGTATGATGAAAGGGTTATGGCTTGGTCGGATGCCCTTCCTGACACCATCCCGACGTTATTACAGTAAATAAAAAGGGAATAATTAGTAACAAAGAGAACAAAGCAAGAAAAACAATTGTTCCTACAGACAATTGTTTTGTATTTTCTTATTTAAGTGGAAAAATAACCTTTCTAAAAACTTTTTACTAAGCCAATGTGGAGTCTAACCCCCTAAACCCCTTTAGTCCATAACCTAACAATGCGATGTACTTTATGGAAACGCGGGGGATTGCATATTTGCATTTTTATAAAGATTTTTATGCCTATTACGTGTATTAAGTGAGTCTGCATGAAGTTAAGGTTGGAACAAGACGAATTTTGATAATCAAATCGTACAAAAATCTGTCCAAAATCCTGCGCTAAAGAAATATTTTCATGCTATTTGTATGTAGCGCGAAGACTTCCGGTAATGATAAACAAAAATTTATTTAACTTATAACTTATATTATTTAAAATAGACCATTATCATAGTAGAATGACATTGTTGCTATATATTATGACTTTAAATAGTGATGAAGTTTAAAGTGATTGCTCCATCTAACACCCAAAACGACGCCGGTAAATGAGTAGACACATGCACATGATAATCGCTTCGCGTATAATTCAAGACGTAGACACCATAGTCCACTGAAAATGACGGCTGCAATGCGATGAATGAGATAAACCAAGTTCAGTCTCTTCCTGATTAAACTCTACATGTAGATAATTTACTGTTTTAGCGAAATAAATTATTCGCAATTGCATGGGATTTAGTGCTGATGGCATACAAGTTGGATTGACAAAAAGAATTTATACTTAAATAGAAGTGGGATTTCTGAAAACATTATTGCTGATTCGAACTGGATTGATGAAAAATATTTGTTATAGTGGCAATCCCGAAGACCGCATGCCTATATCCAAAACAGCATGGCTGCCAACGACTTAGCTAAAATAGAGCGCTGAAACCTATCAACCGTATCCCATGACACAATGCGCTCAGTACATAAGTAATCAGCGCGAGATCTAAGTAAAATGGTCAGGCTAATAAAATTTAAAAAGAAGGAAAATATGCAGTAAATGCGAGTAAATATAAAATTTGAAGCTAAGGCTGCAGCGCTCTATTTTAGCGATTTCTTGGGCGGCTATACTGTTTACATGAACAGGCATGCAGTCTTTGGGATTACCAAAAAAGTTATTGTTGAAATAGTAGCTGGATTGATTAAATGCATTCTCGGCTAATTGGAATCCTGATTGATGGGAATGATTCATGCTAAAGTAGAAGCCGGATTGATGAAAGATTATTATGCTGCGCCAGTCCAAAAGTTTAGTATAATTTATTCCGTTAAAACAGGGTGTCAAACATTTTTATTGGTGGGCCAGTGTGAATATCTTCCAACAAGTGGCGGGCCAGGGTGTCGAAGCTCCTGAGAAAAATTGGGTAGTGATCCGAGAGGGAGCTCTGGGCTTGTTCAGCCAATCCGCAGAAAATTTTAAACGATATGTGTTTCGTAACTTTCATAATTTTTTAATAGACAACCAACCAGAAACCATAGACACACAGTCTACACAGAGCTGTGCGTCTCAGCAAAAGTGACGTCAGTAAGGAAAAGCCTCCATGTATTTGGTTGGCACTGACTGTAAAATCTAAAAATTTGAACTTTTGTCCTCTAATTTTGTAATTTTTAGGGAAGGCTCCGCGGGCCAGAAATAAATCGCCAGAAATGGCCCGCAGGCCAGCTCTTTGACATTTGTCATCAAGGCAACTTCTGTTTATTTAAAAATCATCAATCTAGCTTCTATTTAAGTGGGCATAATATTCTTTAAATAAATCCAACTTCTGCTTAGGTAAATATTATTTTAATAAATCCAGCTTCTAAAGTGGTTAGAGTTCTATTCGTCAATCCAACTTGTATTTGACCAATACTGAAACTCATACAATGGCAAATAATTTACATGTTTGCCTTAGAATAAGATGTTGCAATTCAAAATTATTATTACTTTAGCTGATTGGCAATGAAATTACCAGCAGCTTTGCAAAGAAAGAAAAGATGAAACCATCAATGGTCATTCAAGAAATCCGAGCTGCATACCTGTTTTCCAACATTAGGTTATACTCCAGATTTTGCAACATTTTTCAGACAGTGTGTATGGCAAACCCTCATAGTTGGAAATCAACAATTTTCCACTTGACATATTCAAGCCAAGGTATGAGGACCAGTCAATCAAAATTCTTTTCAATTTGCCAAAGGAGAGGCTGTGTCGCCCGATGTGCTACCAGTGCGAGGAAGGACTAAGTGTGTGCTAAGTAAGAAAGTAGCTTAAGATGAACAATGGAGATCTGTGCATTGAATGAACACGTGGAGATGTGCTCCCACTGCAACTTGTGTATGTCTTGGTATCAACTAATACAGATCAAAGTGCACCATCGTCATCATCACACCAAGAAACTGAGTACAAGTCCTATAATTGTTTGTATGTGCACTTGTTATAGCGCCCCTTCAAGCTCTCTCTACTCAGAGGCGCTCCCGATGCAGAGCGGACACTGCATCGGAGTTTCACGCCGAAGCGCTGAGCAATTGTAAGTTAAGGACTTGCCCAAGGTCCTTACGCGGCTTGAGGGTGGATTCGAACCTCGGACCTTCCGGCTCCAAGGCAACGACGCCACCACTAGACCACCGCGCCCCACATAATTGATCAACAGCACATAAATTTAAAAGGTAGACCAAACACAGACTGGCTTGATGATGTCTGGGTGGTACCAACAGGATGTGTAAAGGCTATATTTTAAGTATTGGACACCATTGTTCTATTTTGTCATGGGCTATCTTGGCAACTGCCAGATCCATGGTTACACATTTTTATGTAATTCTTTGGTGGTAGTTGTTGCCATGGAAGTCACTGTTTAAACATTGCTGAACTGTAGCATTGTCTTTGACGGATGGGATAAGGCCACATGAAGGCTAGTGCGGGCCAGGGTGCTGATTACCCTCAAAAAGCCTCCTTCTCACAGCCCACCGGTCCACCACGCACAAGTTCATAACTGTGGGTTCTTTGGAACTGCAGGCCCGGTGCTGCACCATCAGCAATTGCAAACCTTGGGTAATTTTTCAAGATCGCCCATTCCAGTCCGGAACCGTGAAAAATGAGTGATTGGAAAGTGCTCTGCAGACTATCCATTACCCCATTAGTCTTTGAGAACATATCTTTTGAAGGTTATTATAGTTTACCTGTGTGATAAGATATATTTTTGTTTAGGTGGCCATATTGGCCGCCATATTGGATAGTAGCATGATCAGTCACTCTATTGCCACTGTGAGAAATTACTTTCTTCTGGGCCTTGATATTATTAAACTGGATTTTCAATTGTATTTTTAGCTTTCTTCCAGTCTGGGACCGTGAATGAGTGATTGAAAGTGCTCTGCAGACTATCCAACTGACCTATGCATTTATGTTTTGGAGGCCATATTGGCCGCCATCTTGAGTTATAAAATTAACCACACGACTGTCACAGTGAGAAAGCACCACCTTGGCCAGTTGGCTTTGAGAATATTAAATTAGACATTACTTTTTAAATTTTAGCTTACTTACAAACTGACATATGCATATTTTTGTGTTTTTGCGGCCATATTGGCCGCCATCTTGGATTGTGACATTACCACATTACTGCCATTATGATATATATCGATTCTGGGGCCTTGAAAATATTAAATTTGACACTAAATGTTTTATTTTAGCTTACTTATGAGCTTTGATATGCATATTTTTGTGTTTGTGCGGCCATATTGGCCGCCATTTTGGATTGTAACATTACTACATTATTGCCACTATGATAAACTGATTTTGTGGCCTTGAGAACATTAAATTTGACACCAAAATTGTTATTTTCGCTTACTTGTGAGCTGAAATAGACATAGTTTGTGTTTTGGCGGCCATATTGGCCACCATCTTGGATAGCAACATTACTACACTATTGGTACTACGATAAATCGATTCTTTGGCCATGAAATTGCTGAATTCAACACTTTATTTGTTACTTTGGTTTACATATGAACTGATATGTGCATACATATTTTGTCATGCTTTTGGCGGCCATATTGGCCGCCATTTTGGATTTCAACATTACCACACTATTGCTAATGTGAGAAATAGATTCCCTGGCCTTGATAATATTAAATTTGGCACTTCATGTTTTATTTTAGCTTACCAAATATATACATATTTTTAGTATTTTAGAAGCCATATTGGCCGCCATCTTGAAATTCCGTTAACTTTTGATTCCAACCTATAAAGCTTACAGACTCACTTGATTCTTGTTTGGGTATGTCTGTACTATATGGAAAACATTGTCTGCGTTCCCCCACTTCCAAATAGATACCCTCTATAGGTCAGATACTGGTCTACTTGTCTGCACCACTGATTGCAACACTAGTGAAATTTAATCTAAATCTAATACAAACGCTCACATGTCTGGTATGTATGATTCAGCTGCGATTCACTGCCATTCACTTTCGATTCGCCGTCGCTAGGCGACTTGTTGTCATAGCAACACGGCGGCATACACGCCTGGTTGGTACGGCAACCAAGGTCGCCGTTGTTGGTGGCCAGAAGCGGGATCTGGTTTGGAATATTTCCGGTTCTAAAACATCAACAAAAAGCAAGTTACACTGTGCATCATTTTTGCTAACTTGCGTAATTATAGTTTTTCATAGCATTTAACATAGTATAGCCTGAATCTCGTATTTCTGCACTCTATTTTAATTGCGGATGAACATGTAGCATTGTTACTCAAGAGTGAGGCTATGCAACTGGCATAGTGAAGCATTTACTTACTTATACTTATTAGTTGTCTCATTGATTGGCGTTATACAATTGACCACAAAATATCGTTCTAAATACCACAACAATAGCAATAACAATTTAAACTGGCAGAATACATTAGCTAGGACATTTAATAATCAGCAGTTTTGCTAATTAACTCACCTGCCATTTTCTTCAGTTCTGTGGATCGGTGCTGAAAAAATACAGAACAATTTGATTATAAAAATTGCAAATCTAAGATGCATTGTTTGCAAGTTCTCTCTCAGCTAATAAGCACATTGGTACGTTATAACGCACTGAACGCAGGGTAAATTCAGGTACTAACAATGCGTTATAAGTCTTGATGCCTACAATTCCCTCTACACAGGCCCACATTTATACAAAGGTCTACATCCAATGTAACTTCAAGCAGACCACATACATGTAGGCTAATTATGCGACACAAGCTGAAACTCAACGAATTGACCATCGTCTGCAGAATTCTTATATATTATATGCATACTCATGACTCACGAGTCTGAACAATTATGAACTTCAAAGTACGTTTATATCATTTTTATTTTATGCATTTATATAGCACCACTCACTGTCTAAAGACCAAGCATCAATAGATGGCGCTTAGCAATTGTGAGTGAAGGACAACATTATTACTATTACACAACACCTATTGTTAATTGTACATGAAGGTCAGCGCACCTGTAACTGCCCTGTTCTTCTTTCCCTTCTTCCGTTCTGTGCGTCTGCGATATATCCAGATGCTGAAGAGACAGAGTGCCAACCAGATGGCAGCACCGACTGTGGCAACGAGTGTGGCAATGAACCATGGCTCCATCAGAAGTGGCTGGTTCAACTCACCTGGAAACTGACCTAGAAACATAAATTCTTACAATAAATTTAGCACCGATATTTGAAGCAATTACATACATACCTACATACATAAGTATATGTTACAATAATACCTGCATAGGAATTCAATTTGACTTAAGTACGTGATGCCTTTTCAACTGTTACTTACATAGGAAACATCACTTTTTGACTCTCAAACTGACCTAAGTAATTATATGACCTCACTTTTGACTCTAGCTGACCTAAGTTACTGTATATGACCTCTATCTAAACTACTGCACGTATGTAACATCACTTTTGACTCCAACTGACCTAAGTATATGACATAACTTTTTACTCTAAACAATCTTCGTATTTAACATCACTTTTTGACTCTAACTAACCTATGTATATGACTTCGCTTCTGACGCCTTCGCCGATTCTGTTGTAAGCTGTCATGTAGAGCTTGTAGAAGACTTCCTTCAAGACGTTCGCTACGTAGGCAGACTCAACTGTCGCATTCACTTGAACTTCGTGATTGAATTTCGACTCATTTCCGTAGATGTAGATCTGTAGATGATAAGTTGCAATTACAACAATTTATTTAAAGACCACCACAAGAAAGATACATCAATCATGTTGCTTTACAATGCAAATACCAAGAGCTTCATAGTTAGTAGACCGTTAGTTGTTTTAAAACATGTCTAACTAATTCAATTAGAAGTAACGGTACTTATTGACTACCAGGGCCGTCTTATGGTCATCGTAGGCCTTAGGCACTTTTGCATATTGATCTATTCGTAGGCCCCTAGGGCCCATCCAACTCAACTCTGCATTAATTCAAATTGCAACACATTTACATCATTTCTTAAAACTATGCTAAACCATGTTTTGTGAACGTATTTCAGTTTTGAGTTTAAATCTCAATCTACTTTATCAACTGAAGAAATAGTGATTAGAGCAAAGGCATTAATCGAGATAGGCTATATCCGTGTGATCTAGATTCTAGAAGATGCATTTATTGACGAATTTCTTTTGTTTTCTCGAATGTTTGCAGACAATAAATCTGTAGCTGAAAATATGATTAAGTCACAAATAGCTGACAAGCTGGTCTCCAGTTTACCAAATGTCAATATTGCTTTTCGAATTTATCTTTCTAGTTTTGGAACAAGTTCTGAAGGTGAACGTTTCTTTTTTGAAACTGAAAATTATCAAAAATTACCTTCGGTCAACTATGGGACAGTCACGATTATCTTCCCTTGCATTACTTTCAATTGAAAACGACTTAATGCGAGAAATGACATTTGAAGACGTTATAAGCGATTTCGCGAATGCAAAGAGCCGCAAAGTTAACATAATAGCCTATAGCTTAGCTAATGTTACTGTTTCATTGGTTAACTCTAGCCTTGAAAAAAGTTAGCAAGTTTTCATTTTCTGTTTGTTTTTTCCGGTCATTGACCAATCACTACATTTATATTTTAATATTTTTTTCTCAGGATTTCGTAGGCCCCTAAAAAGTTCGTAGGCCCTAGGCACAGTGCCTACTGTGCCTACTGGATAAGATGGCCCTGTTGACTACTAAATATTAGTTTATGTTCACTTGCTGCAGAAGTTCACAGGTGTAAGTTGGTAAACCCAAGAGGAACTTTACTCAGCAGGTAAAAAGATTCACTCCAGTCTTATTACAATTTCTATAATACAGTATAACACTGAGTGTCAAATGCATGAATCTAAACCAGTAAAAAGTAAAACGGTGCAGATAATTATGTATTACAGTAGGCCTATTACTTGGTACATTGGTTATTATTATTACGTAGCCTAATCTAGCACGATGTATATTACTAGGTAAACTCGTAGAGTTATATAATATAATATTTTTCTACACGAATAATAATGGGTGTCCCTATTAGCGGGATTGTCCATCCCTTCTGGGTCTCCCCTTCTTAACCAAATTATGTTAAGGTATTGTTCACTGCCATATTTGTATCATGTTTGTTTGTTGTTTTGGTTGAGGAAAAAAATAAAGTTTTGTTTTCTTCAAAGTGAGAGGAGTATAGATCTACCTTATAGCCGTATAGTACACCATTTCTGTGTTGCTTTGCTGGCGGATCCCACTGTAGAATCAGAGTCTTATTATCGAGTAGAGAGCTTCGAATATTTCTCGGAGGAGCAGACGGAACTAAATCAAACACAAACAGAGATCTGAAGGTAATGTTCATGTTCATTGAAGCACGGTAGCCGATTTGTTACAGGCTTACAGCACTCGCCATGTAACACAGGGATATGGTGGCTTCAAGTCTAATCCTCGATTGAGATGTAGATAGTTTATGGAACTTGAGCAAGTACTTCACTCACAATTGCTCAGCTCCATTGATATTGATGCTTGGTCATTAATTAGGTAGTGATGGTCAGCAGGCCCTACATGTGTAATGAACAGCAAATATCCAAGATTTGGCAAAAATTACTGATAACAACTGAAACAACCACATAAATGAAAGATCAGCAATGACAATGCCAACAACAGATAAACTACAGAGTAGTTTAACAAATAGTTGGGCTCCTTTTTTGTTATTGATTCAATTAATCCTATCCTATATCTATTTATGGACGTAGATCTATAAAGTACAGCACAGTACAAACTAAACGGAGGCATTCCCGGTGCGAAGAAACCCTCGAAAAAGAAAACTTTTAAATGAGAATGAGCAAAAAAATATATATATGCCTACTACAGTAACTGCTCCCCGAGATAAAATCTGATTACGAGTTACAACAGGAAACTGCTTTGAATGCACTTGAATTCAGTGCACTATAAAACATTGCACTGTCTGTCTGTCTGTCTGTCTCTCTCTCTCTTTCTCTCTCTCTCTCTCAAAGCTGCCTTACAATTTATTGTGTTACCGTTACCTCTACCTAGTAAGATCCCGAAAGGTGTTTTACAACAGTACTGAGTCACCTTCAACTTCTACATGTAAGCCCCCACGGACATCGAGCCTACTCATAATTTAAAGAAAGGCTACAGCGTGTGCTTAAAAAGTGATCAGGTACCATCTTCGAGAGTTCGTGCTCTGACTGTGTTACTCTCGACTCCCTTGACTGTTGAATAGAACGGCTGAAGGCGGATTTCATAGGACGAATACTTCTGTAGACCACTGAGGATGTAAAGCGTTGCAACGTGTGACTGCACCGTCTCCACTGTAAGCTCCGTCTGACCAGCAACTGCATTTGCCCCAGCAGCAGCAGAGTCATCTCTGTCGCCGATAGGTTTGTACTTGACGTAGTATCCCTCGATGAATCGCTGGTTCCTCTGCACTTCCCAGGTGAGTTTGACTGCAGTGGAGCTGAGAACCTCTGGTGTCCACAGACGGACGACTGGCACGGACAGCTTCTCTGTGACGAGGGATAGGTCGAGTTGAGGTGGAGTGGGACGAATGAGAATCACGCTGTCGCCTGAGATAAAACGAACAGAGATGAGAGTTGAAAGATTCTCCCAAAAAATGACTGTGAATATTTATTTTAATATTTATATAACGCCAGTGTGAGAATTGTGAAAAAATAACTGCGAATATTTAATATTTATTTTTAATGAAAGATTATCTGTGAGCTCGGCGGTTAATATTTAATATTTATGTAACGCCAGTGTGAGGATTGTGGAAAAATAACTGGGTATTTGGCTATGATTCACTTGGAATTGGGTGTGAAAACAGACCTTACTTTGGGGTTCTAAGAAAGACTGGTGAGGCTGAACCCCCGGCAATTCTCACTCTGTATAACGCCTCGTGTACAGCCCTGATGTCAGGCAACCTTACAGGAAGAGAGGGATGGATGGATGATAGAATAAAATGGATGGATTCATTCATTCATTCCTAGAATTTATATGTTGCGTCTTCAAAAGATCTACTCAGAGGCACCATAATATATAATATTATATATTATATATATATTATAGTATATTATTACCCTTTGTTCTCGTTGGTGACGAGACAGGACTCGGTTGACTCAGACCATGTGAGTTCTTGGCACGAACGAGAAACATGTAGGAAGTGTTTGGCTGTAGATTTCGTACAAGAACTGATGTTTCCGTTACACTATCCGACAAAACCGTCCAACCCTGTTGGACCCATCAACACAAAACCAGACATTAAGAGACTCACAACTTTCATCCCTTTTCACGAATTATACGATATAAAACTTTTCTAAATTTGTTCTAATTTATCAAATGACAGATGTACATGTAACTGGTAGTTTAACAGAAAGGAGTGTTCGTTAGTTTGTTTGTATGTGCACTTGTTATAGCGCTGCTTCAAGCTCTCACACTCAGAGGCGCTCCCGAATACAGAGCGGACACTGCATCGAAGTTTCATGCCGAAGTGCTGAGCAATTGTGAGTGAAGGACTTGCCCTTGCAAGGTTTTTACGCGGCGAGGTGGATTCGAACCTTGAACCTTCTTGCTCCAAGGCAACGACGCCACCACTACACCACTGCGCCCCATAATTATACAGACTCGATGATGATGCCAACGAACCTCTCCCGTTTCATGACTGAAGTACTCGACGATGTAGCAGACTACAACCGATGCTCCGTTGTCCCCACTCGCTCTCCACGTCAACCGCAACATCGTCTCCGCAACGTCAGAGATGACTGGCTTCGTCGGAGAACCAGGAAAGGTGTTCGGCTCCTGATTGCGATGGAAGATGATGCGAAGGTTGGTGGTTGGTTCAACCACGAGAGATGCTGTCCATGTTGTCTCTCCTGTTTCACTGACTGCTTTGCACGTGTACAGACCGGAGTCGGATTGCTGGAGATCTGGACAATCATGGTGCAAAGGCATACGGTGCAATGCAGTGCATTCAAACATAATTTTCTGTAATTCAATGCATTCCAATATAGCACAGTGCAATTTAGCATAGTGTAATTCACTGCATTTCAACAACTTGGTGCAATTTCAGTAAAATTTAATATAAGTTATAACTTATTGCAATTTAGTGTAATCCACTTATAATTGATTGCAATTTAGTGTAATCCAGTTATTTTATTTATTGCAATTCAGTGCAATCCACTATAACCTGGTGCAATTCAGCGTAATCAAGTCATAACTCATTCAATCCAGTGTATTTCAAACATGACTTATTGCATTGCAGTGCATTCCGGTTATGACTTACTTTTGGCCAAGATAGGCCTAATGGCAAAACAACTTTGAGGATTTCCTCATTTTGGTCAACCCTGTTAATAATCTGCATACAGTCAAATGCAACGCTAAGTAGAGACAACAGAGGCACAGCGAGAGTGTGTGGTGAGTCTGTGAGACCAGTGGCGTTGCCAGGAATTTATGATGGGGAGGGGGTTATGACATGGCCGGATGCTCTTCCAGTCTTCCTGATACCAACCCAACAGTATTACAGTAAATAAAAGGAGAATAAAAGAACAAATGGAATAAAGCAAGATAAACACTTGTTACTATAAACAATTGTTTTGTTTTTCCTTATTTTTAAGTGGATAAAATACCTTTTAAAAACTTTTCCTAAGCCAATGGGGGTTTAACCCCATAACCCCCTTGTCTATGCCACTGGGTGAAACTGTTCACCTGATATCTGAAGAGTTCCTGATTCAACGATAGTGAATCGTGGATTCTCCAGCGACAACGTCACTCCATTCTTCAGCCATGAAATGCCTGGCGCTGGATCACCGCTGGCCGTGCATGGAAGCAGCGCAACGTCTTGAGTTGGAAGAGTCTGGTTCTGAGGACCAACGTTTATGATTGGAGGAGGACGAGAGTCAACGTCTGTCCATTCAACACAAGCACAGTGACAACAACTATTATTACTATTATTGGCATAACCACAGGATGATGATATACATTGATATTTTTATTGTTGTTGGTGATGATGATGATGATGATGATGATGATGATGATGATGATGATGATGATGATGGTGATGGTGGTGGTGGTGGTGGTGGTGGTGGTGGTGGTGGTGGTGGTGGTGGTGGTGGTGGTGGTGGTGGTGATGGTGGTGATGGTGATGATGATGATGATGATGGTGGTGGTGACGGTGACGGTACGGTGACGATGACGATGATGACGACGATGATGCTGCTGCTGCTGCTGCTGATGATGATGATGATGATGATGATGATGATGATGATGATGATGATGATGATGATGATGATGATGATGATGATGATGATGATGATGATGATGATGATGATGATGATTGCATAGTATGGTAGGAAATAATTTTTAACAATCTTATCTTAAATGTCATGTCAAGCAAAACAAAGTGCAGTAGACTATAAATAGTTGGTTATTATAAGGACATGCTTATAGTTATTGGGTTTAGGATTAGTAGGTGTGTTATTTTTAAACATTTGACATTAAATTTTGATTTCACTCAATAGATGATGTAAGCTTATCATTTAGTTCTATGGCTGCAAGGACTATTTTTAAGGAATTTTTAGAACTGCACCACCTTTTCTTTCCAATACCATCCTCTTTGGTAAATTGCTACCAATCTAGCTGCAGGTAAGTGCTTTCTACAACTGCAGAAATCTGTTTAGAACTGCACATTTTGTCAAGAACTGCACCCTAGAATAGACCAAAACGCGGATAGCAATTGGTCAATTAAAGAATATTCCTATCTTATGATTTTTATCTTAAAATGATCTGACCTTTGATTTCGAGTTTGGCCTTGGCATAAGCACTTCCAGCAAGACTTTCTCCATGGCAAGCATATTCACCAGCGTCTTCCGTTCGCACGGACTCAATGATCAGCATCCCGTCTTCCGTCACACGAAACCTTCCGTGGTTCTTGTTCGGCATCATAAGTGTCTGAATGGAGAGCACAACAACAGACATATAAAATAAAACATAACTTTGATTACGTATAAAAGAATAAGGAAGATTATGTTAACAACAGGAGGGAAAGTGGAAGGAGACGGGGAAAAGAGAAGAGGTGGGACAGCAGAGCTCCTGTAGGTACATGGGATCTATAGACCCTTCTTGCAGCGCCAGTCTAGTGCCGAAACCCTACAAGTGATCCGCTGTGGAATTGGAACTTGGAAGCCAGTGGAGTACATTCCGCATGTGCTCCGTGACTTGATCAAATTTAGGAATGCGACCGATAAGACGTGCAGCTGTGCGTAGAACCCGGTCAAGACACCCAATCCGGATAGCCAGGAGCCTGGCACTACAATAACACTGGACAACAGTGATTTTGCTTCCTGGACACTTTCAGTTGTTTCTTATGCAGTTTCTGCTGCTGATCACGAAAATCACCTTGAAATTATCCCATCACGTAAGGTTTTTGAGAAATCGTCAAATTTTCGTTACGTTTTGGAATCGTAAAAAAAACAGTGGTTTTAGGCATTAGGCATCCATAAAAGTGGTATAACTTTTGTTCTGTTTGAAATATTTTGATGAAATTTGGCCATCTGGTGTAAATATAAATTGTCTTTAAGCTTGTAAAATTTCATGTCGAAATTCGTACTTTTGGCCAAGATATTGGCCAAAAACCTAAGGGTCCCCCCTTTTTTTGCTCATCCCGTACATTGTACATGTGCAACTAAACAAGAAATAACTGTAAAACATTAATTTCATGTTTCCAACTTTTCTAAGTGATACAGTCATCATCAGCATCAATATTATGAGGAAGAACTGTTATAAAGATTTGTTTTCCAATGAAACTAAATTATAGTATATTGTAAATGTGTACAATATAATGTGAGCGTGTAAGTTAAAATGTTGCATGCTGTTTTTTCAAAAACCTTACGTGATACAACAATTCTGAGCACACCATCGTGTTCAGCACGTCACATTCTATAGAAAATAGTGAAAGATTTTCCGGAAATAACAAAAATTAAGTTATAGTATATATTGTAAATTATATGCAATAAATGAGCATTTAAGTTAAAATCTTGCATGCTGTTTTCTCAAAAACCTTACGTGATACAATAATTCTGAGCATACCATCGTGTTCAGCAAGTCAAATTCTATAGAAAACAGTGAAAGATTTTCCGGAAATAAAAAAAATTAAGTTATAGCATATTGTAAATTATATGCAATAAAGTGAATAAACGAGCATTTAAGTTAGAATCTTGCATACTGTTTTTCTCAAAAACCTTACGTGATACGACAATTCTGAGCATACCATCGTGTTCAGCACGTCAAATTCTATAGAAAATCATCAAAGATCTTTTGGAAATAAAAAAAATTAAGTTATAGCATATTGTAAATTGTATGCAATAAAGTGAATAAACGAGCATTTAAGTTAGAATCTTGCATACTGTTTTTCTCAAAAACCTCACGTGATACAACAATTCTGAGCATACTATCGTGTTCAGCACGTCAAAGTCTATAGAAAACCATCAAAGATCTTTTGGAAATAAAAAAAATTAAATTATAGCATATTGTAAATTATATGCAATAAACGAGCATTTAAGTTAGAATCTTGCATACTGTTTTTCTCAAAAACCTTACGTGATACAACAATTCTGAGCATACCATCGTGTTCAGCACGTCAAATTCTATAGAAAACCGTCAAAGATCTTTTGGAAGTAAAAAAAATTAAATTATAGTATATAGTAAATTATGCAATATATGAGCATTTAAGTTAAAATCTTGCATACTGTTTTTCTCAAAAACCTTACGTGATACAACAATTCTGAGCACACCATCGTGTTCAGCACGTCAAATTCTATAGAAAACCGTCAAAGATTTTTCGGAAGCAAAAAAAAAGTTAAAATTTGTTGTCCAGTGTAATCGAGGCGAGAGACCACAAAGGCATGGACACGAGTGAAAGCAGCAGCAGTATGGGTCAGAGATCATGTGTAGGCTGTCTATATACTTTTAAGCAGGACATCAGAAGCAGAAGCTGTGCAATGAGAAGGCGAACATCATATGCAATAAGTATATTTTCCATATGCAATAGCAGCACAAAATGAACTGCCCTCAAGCAGAAGCAGAAGCTGTCTAATTAAAAGCCAAACAGCATAGGCTATGCATATATTTTCCATATGTAGCAGCAGCACAACTGTTACATATGAGCTTCCCTCAAGCACAAGTAAAAGCTGCTGTCCAATTATATAAGCCGAACAGCATATGCATAAGCAGATGTCTTGCATATGCATAAGCAGATGCCTTGCATATGCATAAGCAGATGTCTTGCATATGCATAAGCAGAGCAGCATTATAGAACCGCATAAAAACAGAAGCAGAATCCGTCTCTGGCTGCGCTGTTCGTCGTCGGAGCCACCGCAAGCTAAAGCGCCTTAGAGCAGATTGTGCATCGCATTAACAACGAGGATTATGGGTGGATTCCACATCTAATCCATTACCTTCGACGAAAAGCCTCCTCGCTCCTCCTCCTCCTCCTCCTCCTCCTCCTCCTCCTCCTCCTCCATTCACTGTCGTCAAAGTCCCCAAGCATGGAAGATCCCCTGTCAATGTCCCGGATGTCTGTTCTCAGAATCGACCACTCGACTAATCCACAGTAGTCAAATCGTCTCCGGGAATTTTATACGAAATGCCGGATCTTGTCAGCGGCATTATTTTATAAAAGCAGAAATAGGTAGACCCATATAACTCATTTCGAAAGATTTTTGTCCGAAATAGTATACCGGTAACCCTTTTTTGGTTTTTGGACAAATATTTCAGTTCGTCTACACTTGACTCTATTTAGCCTAACTCTGTCATTGGTCGTACTTTGGCAGTGCCAGTCTCAAGCCTGGAGCAACGACGAGGGTGACACTAATCATCCTTGATAAGTCAAAGTGTTGGTAAAACAGTAACAAGCACATACTTCTAGGCCTACTTAGATCTGAAAGATGTGAGCCCATAAAATGTTCGTGTACAATTGTACATCGAAGGGTTGGTGGTCAATAATTGTTACATGTTCTACACGGGTTTCTCTTCATTCTCATCCGCCCCTTAAACATGGGCGCCCACAGTGGTGGTTGGGGAAAAATACAATGGTCATGGTCACATTTCAGCAAGAGTTTGAATAATCCTAAGCAGAAAATTGAGAACATGGGTATTTTTCATAGAATTTTCTTAATTTGAATTTGAATTTCTCAGTTTCACTTTGTGTATTATTATTAGTAATACTTTAGCGCAAAGAAATTTGTTAAAATTCAAAAAGTAGCATTTAAAATAGGTGTCAATTTTCCAGAAGCAAATGCACTAAGCCCCACAAAGTGTTGTAGGCAAGTTTCCTCCTTGCATCCCTCCCATTCTTTTACCTTCTTCCACCCTCCACCCCCCATCCATTCCTCCGGACAATACGACTTCCCCACCTGATCCGAGACTCGACTCCAGTAGACACCTGGAGCTGGACTTCCAGTCACCTCACATCGCATTGAAACCCTTCGACCCAAACCAACGACCTTGTCTCGTGGAGCAAACACAAATGACGGCCGAGCTGTAAACAGACAAAAGCAGACAATCATACAAACAAAGCTCAGAAATGTCCTCTTCTTCCTCTTCCGCTTACCGTCAACGCCATTGTCATTGTCATTGTCGTCATCATCGTAGTCGTCGTCATCATCATCATTCTTAATACTATTATTACTATTATCACTATTGATGCTATTTTTATAATTATTATTATTAGTACCCGCTTGTAATATAATTAGTGTTGATGTTTTTGCTGTGGTCGTCATTGTCGTTATTATTTTCATCATTATTAGCCTATCTTGAGATGTTGTTAAAAGATGCTGAACAAAATTTAGAAAGTACACAATTATTTGGCTTATTACTGCTTCAAAAGAAAACACGCATTAGAGTACATACAGTGGACTGTGAGTTTCGCCTCCGCCTCTTGCCATCCGACGGTGTTCTCCACGCGACAAACGTACGTTCCCTCATCTGATACTTGAGCGTTGCGTATCTCTAGACTTCGGTCGGCTAAAATCGACCTGAAAATAATCGAATTGTTCATTGCAGAAACACAGTTAACTATATATATATATATATATATATATATATATATATATATATATATATATATATATATATATATACAAATTACTTAAGTAGGTTTATATTATGAGATGGTAAATGTTACTGAGGACCAGACTATTACACCAATGATCAATGATTGAGCATGCAATGTAATGTCTATCTTTGAAAATTTCATAATTTTCATTGACCGAGTGGTGTTTGAGTAGTGTTTATGTATAGTTTTGTGCAGTTTTTGTGTAGGTTTGTGTAGGTCTGTATGAGTTGGTGTAGTAGGTTTGGTGTACAGTAGTGTTTGTGTCGTTTTGTATTTATGTCTATGTTATTATTGTGTACCTCTCCGTTCGTATTTCTCCCTCCTTCTTCCGCCATGACACAACTAGTTCTGGGTCTCCTGTGGCGTGACACTGCAGCAACACGCTTCCACTTTCCTTGACGACGGAATTCTTTGGCCCATCGATGATGACCGGCTTCTCTGTGAGTCAAATTACATCCAATTATTTCTCATTAAATTGTTACGGAAATTCACACAGCACTGCTTCGAGATAGAATGTCAGCGTCAATCAAAACCGAAACTGTCAAATGTCATTGAGTGCAGAACAAAATGTCAGTCAGTCAGCAAGCATTGCTGACAAAATTAATCAAATACATTCATCTTCAGGCGGTGAGACAGTGGGTGAGTGATTCAGTGAGTGGGTGAGTGATTTAGTGAGTGGGTGAGTGATTTAGTGAGTGATTTAGTAAGTGATTTAGTAAGTGAGTGATTAAGTGAGTGAGTGATTAAGTGAGTGAGTGAGTAATTTAGTAAGTGAGTGACTGCGTGAGTAATTTAGTAAGTGAGTGAGTGATTAAGTGAGTAAGTGAGTAATTTAGTAAGTAAGTAAGTGAGTGAGTGAGTGAGTGAGCGAGCGAGCGAGCGAGCGAGTGGATGAGGGAGTGAGTGAGTGAGTGAGTGAATAATAAGGAACCCACTTAGCCTACTTACTTAAACCTTCATCACAGAAAATTTTATTATTTCTAAATAAGAAAACAAAGAGAGGCCGACAATTTTTTTTATTTAGGCTACATCGCAGAATCCAATCTTTCAATAAGATGACCAAGCAGGACAAATCCAAAAGGTAATATTACGAAACCTTAAATGTGGGGACAAAACAAAAACAAAACGTTATCCAAAAAATCAAACAGAACTAAAACTTAACAGATAATAAGTTTGAAAGGTGAAGAGGTTACCTTTGATTGACAATCTCGCCGGTCTGCTTTCCTTTTCACCAGCAATGTTGGCCGCAATGCATTGGTACGTGCCAGAATCATCCTTCCTAGCATCGCTGATGTGTAGGCTGCCGTACTTGTCGACTTTCACGCGGTCATCGAGTTCGATGGTGCTGCGGTCTTTCTCCCATCGTATCTCAGGGTCTGGTTCACCGTGAGGGGCCTTGCAGTGCAGGATCGCTTTCAGACCAACCGCTGCATCGAGGTCCTGTGGCTGCTCACGAAAATCGTCCTTGATCACTGTAACGCAATGCAAGGCGGTATTATAAGGACGTGTGTATTTATGATTGCGTCTGCATAATACATGTATGTATTCATGCATGCATGTATTACTGTAGCGCGCAGGTATGTGTGTGTATGCGTAATTTCGTATGTGTCTATCTGTATTTATATATGTATGTAATTGTGTATGCATGTTTGCATGTACGTATGTATGTACATAATGCATGTGTCGTATGTATGTATGTATGTATGTATGTATGTATGTATGTATGTATGTATGTATGTATGTATGTATGTATGTATGTATGTATGTATGTATGTATGTATGTATGTATGTATGTATGTATGTATGTATGTATGTATGTATGTATGTATGTACGTATGTATGTATGTATGTATGTATGTACGCATGTACGTATGTACATGTACGTATGTACGCATGTACGCATATAATTATGTATGTATGAATGTACGTGTATGTTTGCTTGTATGTGTGTATTCGTCTTGCTATTTACACGGCATCTTCCAAGACCGACAAAAAGGCGCTAATAAAAAGAGTCAATAGAAGTCGATCGAATTCTGCTGTGTGTGCGTTGACAGACGACTCGTCGCTTTCACCGTCGTTCGCAAGATGTCGCTGTCGACGGCAAATGTTGGCTTATACGCTAAACTTATTAGCTGTGCAGAAGAAGAACCCGAGATCTTTACCCTGCAGGGGAGACTGAGGTCAGTGCGTACTGTACCATCAAAGGGTGACGACTAACGGCAGAAACGTCAAAGGGACGTTCATCGTGCAGTTATAAATCCCGTTGACGCTTTCGTGATAACGTTGATGGCGATTGATAATGTAAACATATTACTGGCATTTTTATAGGTTCAAGTAAACGATCTGCATAAGTGCATAGTAATATCTCTCACTCGTTAATTCTTCTGTATCTTTATGTAGAATAAGTAAGTTTATATATTTTATATAATATATAATTACTTATATAACATACAAAATTCAAGTAGACATCACTTTTTACTTATATAGATTAGTTCTTTAACTGTCATGCCTTTACATAAATTTACAAGCAAAAGCATTCATGCACACACATACACACGCACACACACACGCGCGCTCACACAGAGACAGAGACAGAGAGAGATGCGTCATAGGCCTACAAAGCCGCCTACATGCAATTGCACACAGGTAACTATCCTAAAAATCCATAGGACTATAATATTATAGTTTATACCCTAAAAGCAGTCAATAAGACTAACTAACTAACTTAATCTGGCGCCAACAAAATCCCCCCCCCCAAAAGACAGCTTAAGAAACTAAGGACTGTTGCAGCTTTATAATAAAATATAGATCCATCCTGTGTAGCATGTATGCATGCTGCCTCACATAATAAATCTCCTCTCGGCCAAGATATAGATTGATCGAGAAATTCCATATGGAACATTATTTATTATTTATCGCAATAATAGTATTAAGCCACTCTGCAGTCCGACGCTCACATAGTCCAACGCTCACATCTGCTCGAGCGATCTGTCTAAATTTTTATCCAAACTGTCACCGACCGAAGCTAATAACTAGCGATGGAAATGCGGCGACATTTATTTATCCAGCTGCATGTCATAATCATATGCGACCCAGATTCAATTGCATGTATTTATACAAGAGTTGCCTGAGACATAGTGGAAGGTAGGCTATAACGCCCTCTGGGTCTAGGTCTACTTAATAATAACCAAGACGATGTCTGTTTAACCCTTTAATGCTGGAGGGTATAGGATTTACCATACCATTTACTACCATCTCGGCATTAAAGGGTTAAGACATGATTTACTGGAAGGCAGATGAGGATAGGGTTTACGGTTTTCAATGAAACGGCGAAGACAATAACGAAGCAGTAGGAGAGGGAGAAAGAGGAGGAGTGATGGAAAAGAAGGAGGAGTAGAAGGAGAAGGATGGGAGAAAGATGTGATGATGATGATGATGATGGTGGTGGTGGTGATGATGATGATGATGATGATGATGATGATGATGATGATGATGATGATGATGATGATGATGATGATGATGATGATGATGATGACGATGACGATGACGATGACGATGACGATGACGATGACGATGACGATGACGATGACGATGACGATGACGATGACGATGACGATGATGATGATGATGATGATGATGACGATGACGATGACGATGATGATGATGATGATGATGATGATGATGATGATGACGATGATGATGATGATGATGATGATGGTGATGATGATGATGATGATGATGATGATGATGATGATGATGATGATGATGATGATGATGATGATGATGATGATGATGATGATGGAAAGCGAGGAAGAGAGGGAGTAGACGAAAGAGAAGAAGAGCAATAGAAGTTGATGGAGAGTAAGTATCGAAAGACAAGGAGAACAAGGAGAATTTCTACAGCGTCTTTTAACTGCGAATTAATATAATCATGGATTATGGATGTACGCTTATTAGTAAACACTTCTCGAAAGCATATCCCTATACAATGTATACATCCATAACTGATGCCTAATTTTCTAGCCACAAGACTAGACCTGAAAACCTCAACTGATCGAAGGTGGGAGACTGACAGTTGCCACTGTTCCAGCACGACCAGCAGCATCTAAAAGGCGTGGCGACACTAATCATCTTTGATAGCAGTGTCGTTAAACATGTAACAAAATTTAAAAAAACTTAAAACTCGGTCACCGAAAGCACGCTTCGATGTTTACTGGTCGATCTCAGCAAGTGCCCAATCTCCGATGCATTACATTGTATTTGTCCGTGATTTATAATGCGCTTCTCTCAGCAGGGGGCATCTCAGAACCGATGCTCGAACACGAACACAGTCAGCATGCTAACATGTAATCAGGCGATGCCCCACGTTGCGATTTATGGACCAGCAGCTATAGTGCCTGGTTGTATTCAACGCGGTGTGGTACTGGAAGCCAGTGCAGAACATAACAGAGTAATGGTGTTATATGATCGTATTTTTTTGTCGGTTGCATTATAGGCTAAGGCTCGCTGCTGCTTTGAGTAGTCACCCGTAACAGCCTAAATGAAGCTAAAGTAAAGAGTAAGCCAGTTTGATCTCACAGCCCCCCACTGATTGAAATAATTTTAGTCAATCAGGAGTAATCTTTTAAACTTGATCGTCATTAACCGACTGAAGTAATGAATTCGGCCTACGCTATGCTGGCGTGAAAATCAACTATAGGCTATCCAAAAATTAATTCACTGAGACTGAGTCACTTTACTACATTCGTTGTACAAAAAAGTCCGTTTATCGCAATGAAAAGAAATAATTTTTTGCCATAATCTTTTTCCATCACCATTTACGTCAAATGCAAAAATTAATGATCGTAGTTTTCCAATCAAAACTTTCATATAATCAGTAAGCTATTCATTATGTTGTTTATCCCAGAAGTCGCCATTTGACATCATAGAAAGTAAAAAACCTACTCGATGATTAATCGAAAAAGCAAAAAAATACTCAAAAACGAACTGAACACGTAAAAATCAATCGAAATATTTTAAACGAATAAACGATTTGGCCTACACGCTTAGGCTACTCTTAAAATACAATCACTAAAATCCGCGGATCTACTTAGGTTAGCAATGACAGTGCTTGCATAGGCCTACACATAGAGCGGCGTGGTCTGTATTATAGAAAGCAATCGCTCCAGAAGATTGCATCTTCGGCGCATTACGGTAGAAGTCTTTACCGCAGACTAACGAAATATGCCACCAAGCGATCCATATTTCCATATCTAGCAATAACATACGTGCGAGCGCTCATCGCTATCGTTCGCGTTCACGAAAGCTTCGTCGGCCGAGGGACGCAGTGGTCAGGAAGCATGGTCAGCGAATGACCCTGTGAATCGTCGATAATGATGATGTATGTGACTGGAAAGGAATATTTGCCATTGAGTCCGCGGGGTATACGTATAGTATAGTAGCGATGAGAATGTGGCAGATGAAACGCATCCATTATTTAAGAATTTACTATGAAATGCACCGACTGCGGTTTTGGTTAACGCAAAGACACACCCGTTTCTGTCAACGGTGAATAAAGAACGAAAATAGCAGACTATAATATATATATATTTATTAATATATATATATTATATATGTGTACAATATATATATATATTATATGTATCATATGTAGGCCTACATACCTAGAGACATAATTCTGTATGCATTTGAGCATGTATAAACAGATTTCTATCATTATTATATTACGGGATGTATATTTGTAATAATACACAATGTCATGTCATGTTAAATGTAATTCATCTGCGTATCAACGCTAGACCTCAGGCAATCATCATGAACCTCTTTTATGTTTTATTCCAACGTCATAGTCTTCGGGTCCTTTGTCGTCCTTTTCTTCACCAACTTCTTATTCTCATTTTGCTTTCTTTTCCATTTCTTCCTCGTTATTTTCTTCCTCTTCGTCATCATCTTTTTTTCGTTTTCTCTCTTCTGCCTCCTTTTTTGTTATCTTCTCCTCCTCCTTCGCTTCATCTTCATCATTACCTTCGTATACTTTCCTCCTTCTTCCTATTCTTAGTTCTTCCTCATACTCCTCGTCATCAACAGCTTATTTTTTCTTCTCGTCTTCCTCTTCCTCCTCTTCTCTTCCTCTTCCTTGATCACCTCTACTTCCACCTCTCCCTCCTCCTCATCGTCATCTTCTCCATCACCAACTCATACATTTTCTCTCCTCCTTACCCTCCTCCAAATCCTCTCCATCCTCCCTCTTCATTCATTTATGTCTGTTTGCATGCACCCGTCTCTGCATGTGCGCATATGTTATACACGCACACCAACACCAACAACATACGTCATCGGCTAAAGCAACGCGTTCCTTTCACAAATGGATCCGGTGGAAACTGCAGCAGACATTGAATTGATTCGACAAATGCAACGCAAGACCTTAATAAGAAAGAGGCGCCTGCCACCATATAATATACGAGACTTTGCATTTGCTGAAGAGACTCATGACAAGAGACGACGACGATGCTGAGAGGATTTCTTCGTTGTATATTTAATGTATAGAGGCCGTCGTTGTCGTCTTTTCTATCGAGTAGGATGAGGACTGTACAGTGTGTGCAGTGTGTACAGTGTACACACAAATGGACGCGGCTTCGTTGATTCACTTCCTGGCTGTAGAGGAACTCTTCTGTTGAGTAGTTTCCTTCTCGGAGAATGGGAATGCCAAAGCCACGGATGTCAAAGACAGATGTAGACAGAGAAAGAGAGACAGACAGACAGAAACAGAGACAGATACAGACGCAGACAGAGAGAGAGACAGACAGACGGACAGACTGACAGACAGACAGAGACAGAGAGACAGACAGAGACAGAAACAGAGACAGTGATAAACAGACAGAGACAGACAGACAGATACAGACAGAGACATAGACAGAGACAGACAGAGAGTGAAAAAGAGAAAGCAAGACTGATATAGCGTGTAATAAAAAAGAAAGAAAGTGGAAGAATGACAGAGACAGAGATGTAGTAGGTGGATAGACAGAAAGACTTACAGCCAAACAGACAGACAAACAGAGAGCAATGCAGAAGACAGACTGGAATACATAGAGACACAGACACATAGACAGTCCATTCATCTATCAATCAACTCCACCACTGGTTGCACACTGCCAGTGCCAGTCCCAAGCTTCAATAAAGTAGGAGAGAGACACTAATCATCTTTGAAATGGCAGTGTCATTAATCAGCAACAAGCCAAGCCATCCATCCAGCCAATGAGCAATGCAGGAATGCAGCAATGCAGGTGGCATGAACCGTTGTCACCAGACTCATATAAAACAAATCCATACTGAACAGACTGTGGATGGCACTGCTGTTGATGCTGCTGCTACTGTTGTTGTTGCTGCTGCTGTTGATGATGTTGCTGCTGCTGTTGCTGCTGTTGATGCTGCTGTTGATGATGCTGTTTATGCTACTGTTGCTGCTGCTGTTGCTGCTGCTGCTGCTGTTGCTGCTGCTATTGCTGCTGTTGCTGCTGCTGCTGTTATTGCTGCTTGTGCTGCTGCTACTGTTGCTGCTGTTATTGCTGCTGCTGTTATTGCTGCTATTACTGCTGTTGCTGCTGTTACTGCTGTTGCTGCTGTTATTGCTGCCGATGCAGCTGCTGCTGCTTCTGTTGCTGCTGATGTTGCTGTTGCTGTTGTTGCTGCTATTGCTGTTGCTGCTGCTGCTGCTGTTGCTGCTGTTGCTGGTAGTGGCTGTAAATCCTATTTCTGCATTGACAGACAGACACAGAGATGCATGTCGACGATGACCGAATAAAGGCATCTGATGAATAAAACAATGCTCAGCTTAAACGACAGCAGCTGGTCGGTTGTTATGTAGCGACGGTCGACACTCGACAGTGACGTCAGCAGGCAGACAGACAGACAGGTGGGCAGGCAGGCAGGCAGGCAGACAAAATGACGCATAGGCAGGCTGCCAGGTAGGCATAATGAATGACAAGCAGGCAGGCAGGCAGGCAGGCACAATGACAGGTAAGTAGAAAAGCAGGCAAGCACGTAGGCAGAAAGGAAGGTAGGAGGTAGAAAGGCAGGCAAAATGGCAGATATGAAAGCAAGCATGTGAGAGATAGACAGGAAGGCAAACAGGCATAGCCTACATAATATTGCAGACATACATAATAAAGGCAGAGAAACATTATTGCAGAAAGACATAATATCAGACATACATAATGGCAGACAAACATATTAAGGCGCATATAATTATGTAGCAATAGACGGACACAATAGCAGACAGGCATAGTGACAGACAGACAGGAAAGCAGGCAGCCAGACAGTCTTATAATAATTATAGTCAGCAGACGTTCAAGCAGATAAAAAAAATGGCAGATGGCAGTATTATAAGATGGGATTAGAAGAGAGTGAGAAGAAAACGAAAGAAAGCCGGTGACAGTGAGTCATCGGCGAAGAAGGTTCGCATAGAGATTAGGGGAAGAGGGAGGAAGAGGGGAGAGGGAGGGGAAGGAAGGAAGGGAGGGTAGGGAAGCGAAGGCAGTCGACAGTTGAATGGTGGACTCATGTCCCAGGATTTACACGCAGCGCATACTAAAAAGGGATTGAGCGATATTAGAACGAAAGAGAACCAATGACGAGAACATGCAAACAGAAAGGCAAAAGGAGAGACAGAGATATGTAGAGTGACAGACAGGGATACGTTAACGGACATATACAAACAGTCAGACGAACAGAGCGAAAGAGTTAGAGAGACAGAGAGACATACAGACAGAGACATAGACAGAGAGATAGGACAGCCAGAGAGAGCCAGACAGAGAGACAGAGACAGAGAGAGAGAGAGAGAGAGAGAGAGAGAGAGAGAGAGAGAGAGAGAGAGAGAGAAAGAGAGAGAGAGAGAGAGAGAGAGAGAGAGACAGACAGACAGACAGACAGACAGACAGACAGACAGACAGACAGACAGACAGAGACATAGACATAGACAGAGACAGAGACAGAGACAGAGACAGAATGAGACATAGAGGGAATGTGAACAGTGAACGAATGGGAGAGAGACAGAGACAGAAAGACAGAGACAGACAGACAGATACAGCGACAGAGACAGAAAAGGCCCAGCGGAGGGAGGAGCGGTGACATTGGACATTCGGACCTGCCTATAATTATGGGCAGAGAACCACAAGAAGAGATTCGTGAATAATAGAAAGCAACGTTTTATTATCTTAGTCAAACAATAAATTCCGAAGATTATTTTAACGTCTGTGAAAACCGATTTAAAGGTGTTTAAGCACAGTGAAAACCACGATCAACAACGACAGCAAAATACATGATGATAATAATATTAATTTTATCTAGGCGTTATGTGTTTATCAGGGCCACTATCCAATGCCAAATAAGACATAATATTATCATGCCGCCTCGGTCAGGGCCAATTATAGGTCCGACATGCGGTCCTGATCCTGAATAATCTAGTGATCTAATCTATGGAGGTGACTTTATTTCTGCAATCGTAGGCCTAGGCCTACTACGTGGATATTAACGAATAATTTGGAAAAAGAAAACGTAATAATATCTTCATTCTTCTATCCAACTTTCAGATGTAGTTCCTTCTTCGGTTGATTTGATTTGCTTCTTGCTTAGTTCTTAACTTCGTACATGCAATTATTTTGTACAGAAAATCTTTTTTTTAAAATCTGTGTGTCATTTCATTTCAGTTTGCTTTCGTTTCATGTGTAAGATGTTGTGCTTTGCACTGTTTTTTTTTACAATAGCCAAATGTTATTGAGAAAGGAAGGGTCAATCCAGCCTCAGCGGGTCCATACGACCTTTTTGGATTGACCCTTTGACTTATGCACCGATCACTCGAAAGTCATTGAATTTGTACTGATTACTGCTCTTTTGTACGTGTTTGATGCTTTGTCAATAAACGGCTTACTTACTTACTTACTTACTTACTTTCAATAATATTCCATGGATTTAGAATTAACGGTCGAAGATAATTGACGAGTGGTAATTATTTAACAAATAGCCGTGGACAAAGTAATTTAGAGGTGTTTAAAGAGAGCGCCAACTTCGTTCATTAAATAATGGCTGATACAGGTGGGAACAGGTGTATAATGTATATATGTGTGTGTGTGTGTGTGTGTGTGTCGTAAGGTTTACGATTAGTGCCGGCCCCCCTCATTGCAGAATTATTTTTTATTTCTCCCACGAAGTCTAAAGATAGGCCTATGTTTTAGAGGACCGTGATTGCTCTGCTTAGGGGCCTGGAATATCTGTCGGCGGCCCTGCTGCATGATCGTTCAGTGTATTGTATATTATGCCTAATGTCAAGATACACACTGTTAGGCCCTTAGAGCCTAACGAATTTTACCTGGGTAGGATAGGCTACAGTAACTGTGCGTCGGCGCTGCACCCAGCAGAACTCAGTTGCTGGACTTTGATGAATAAAGAAATTGTTACCGTATAGCTTCGGGTCTATTTATTGAAATCCTAAACCACAAACCATTCCTGTCAGCACTGAAATAGCAGAGCAATTAGGCTACGTTCTGATGACAACTCAAATTGGCTACCAATACAATTTGAAAATCTGGAAAAATTGATCGGGGTAGGGACACATCACCCAGATTCACCCTCCCTAAATCCATCGGTAGGCTACTACGCGCCTCGGCGATCCTCTTTCGGGCGCTCGTTCGTCCCTCTCCCAAAAACCTTGTTTACTGCCCAGAAGAGGGGGGATATCTAGATTAAGCCTTAATGGAAGCATTGGACATAATGACACGCATGCACGCACGCACAGCAACACACGCCAAGGATCAACGAGTGCTCCGTGAATCGGCTGGCAGAGTATACACCCGGGGCTACGAAACATTTCACGGTCAAGAGCTCGTCGTTAAGATTAGCTCGGTTGGCAGAGCGACTGCACGGCACTCGTCTCTGCTCCGAGAGTAGTCGGGGATTATTACGAGCGAGTTCACTTCCGGCCAAACGACCTATCATTAGAAGAGCATGATTGGCTAGCGTAACAAGAGAAAGAAACGATTTCATGTAAAGGGTACCCGGTATAGGTAAGTTTTAAGTAGGGTTAGGTATGGTCAGTGTCAGAATTGTGAAAAAACAACTGGTGGGGTTGACGATGATCTATAGAGTTGGAGCGGTGTCTATGTTTACCCTGTGCTGATAGTGGTGGTGATGGTGGTGAAGGAAGCGGTGGCAGTGATAGTGGTGTGGTGTTGTAGTAGTGGTAGTGGTGGTGGTGGTGGTAGTGATGGTGGTGTGATGGTTAGAGTGTTGGTGTTGGTGGTGGTTTTGGTGGTGGTGGTAGTGGTTTTGGTGGTTGCGATTGTGGTTATGATGGTTATGGTGGTGGTGGTATTTGTGGTGGCGTCGGCGATGGTGGTGGTGGTGGAGGTGGTGGTGGTGGAGGTGGTGGTGGTGGTGGTGGTGGAGGTGGTGGTGGTGGTGGAGGTGGTGGTGGTGGTGGTGGTGGTGGAGGTGGTGGTGGTGGTGGTGGAGGTGGTGGTGGTGGTGGAGGTGGTGGTGGTGGAGGTGGTGGTGGTGGTGGTGGTGGTGGTGGTGGTGGTGGTGGTGGTGGTGGAGGAGGTGGCGATGGTGGTAGTGGTGGTGGTGGTGCTACTGTTGGTGGTGGTGGTGAAGTATCGAAATGATGCTGCCGTCTGCCAATTACGACGATGGCATTTCATCGTGCGTGCAAAGCTGAGGTCGGTATATATCGAGTAATGACAGCATCGACAATGGACAATCAATCATTTCGTGAATTTGAGATGAAATGTCATTGGTCTGAATGAAAAGAAGATGATTGCATATTAAGAGACGACAACGACGACGAAGAAGAAACGGATGAAGATATCGGTGAAGATATCGGTGAAGAAGCCGACGAAGATATAATCAGCACGGCTGTTGATGAATAGACCATGACGATGCCGACGCTCAAAATGGCTGACACAATGATTCTACAAGACGCCTTTCTTACCGTGTATTCAAAATTCACCTCTAGTGTTAGCATACTGTATTTTACATTAGCTTACCTTAATTTACCACACCTTACCCCAGGGTACTCAATGACTATTCATTCTACCTATAGGTCCTATACCTTATCCCCAATGTACTTATTCTATTCCAACTTACCCTACCTAGCCGTACCTACCAGACTTTACTATACTCTGCCAATCTTATTTTACTACTGTAGCTCAAATTACTTTACCTATTGCACCTTGTACCGTACCCTAACTTACCTAACTTAACCATACCTTACCATACTACCCTGCAGTATATAGCTAACTTAGGATTTGAGGCCAATTTCCACTGAATGACCCATGAGTCATCAGGTCCAAGATAAGTGTAATAAGGTGATGATAATTAGGTCAAGATAATTATTTCAGGGTCAAGTGCAAATTGGTCTCAAACCCTAAGTTAGCTATCTACTTCTGCCTTACTCAGTCTAACCAACCATTCCCTACTATATATCACCCTATCTCACCCACCTTATGCGAATATACGTCACCCTATTAACCCTTCCTTTTCTATAATTAGGCCTATCAACGGAGAGGTGTGTCTGTTCTGACCTGCCACCTCGAGCTTCGCCATTTTACTGATGCTGCTGACTCTCGTCTCCGGATTAGTGGCGTTGCAGTAGTACTCTCCAACGTCCGGTTGCTTGTCGGACTTGTCTCCAAGTTTGTTGTTCTTGTGCGAGACCCTCATGATGAACAGCTGACCGCTTGGAAGGACCATCCGGTGGGACGCCGAATTCTCATTGGACGTCGTGATCAGCTGACGATCCCTGTACCACGTGATGATCGGGGGCGGTCGACCCTCGGCCTTGCAGTTCAGGGTGGCAGGTTCATTTCGTGCGACGTACAGGTCGGATGGATGCTCGACAATGTACGGATCGGAAATCTGCTGGATTCCTGTAAATAACAACAAGCGCAATTGTAAGGGCAGGGTGAGAGTGTTGGGGCTCAACTCCTAGTCTATTTTAGGGCCAAATAGTAAAGTTTTCGCTGTACACCCAAACGTTATGTAAATCAACGCCTGATTCCTCCCTGCTGCATTCCTATAAGAAGAAAACGGAAAACGAAAGCAGTTTGTTAGAGAAGGGTGAGAATTGGCATGGTGTTTGGTGGGGGGGGGGGTAGAGGCTCAACCCTATAGTCGTTTTAGGACCAGTTTGCAATGTACTATTTCCACATAATGGATTTAATGTTCTTGAAGTATAGGCTACATTCAATGCGAAAAAACTGGAACAATTTTCTCATTTTTTCAACTGGCACCTTATCACATTTTCTTAGAAATTCTATAGCTGACACTATAATCATTTTTCTTAGAATTACTTCCTGAATTCAATAATATATTTCTTTAGCTTGTAGACCTAGCACCAAACTGCACATCGATACTTCACTATATTGCGGATTCGATAAACGAAATTAATATGGCTTCTAAGACGCGATTTTAAGGTGTCTAATACGAAGGTGCGATATTTAAATAAATGTTGTCAACTCTTTATATACTACTAGCTGTACCCAGCCACGCGTTGCTGTGGCAGAAAAGACCTTCCCCCTCCCCTCCCCCTCCCCTCCCTCACACCGTCCTTTACTGACAGCGGATATAGCCCAAGAATTTTAGGCCGCTTTCGTAATATTCCACTCGCTTATGACGTCACGGGACGCAACCTCATTGATGTATCGTCACTGTGTTTTACGGGTAAAGACAATTCTGAAATTTTGCAAGTGCGTGGTTTGGTTGAAGTTGCAAATGGCGGACGAACGAATTGCAAAGTTCACTTTTTGTGGAAAAGGTTGCGTTTTTTCGTGGAAAAGAAATCCTAAGACACGGTGCTATTAGAATGGAAGCTTTTGGTAAATTTTCACAAAAATCGGTGGGTGAGTTTCGGCGTGATTGCGTGATAAACTATTGGAAAGTTTCATTTTTATTTATATAGATATTCGTTTTATTGAGATTCTCGCAGCCAACTGTTTAACATACATGTATTGTGCTTTCATGGTCATTGACGTCGACTTACGTAACTTTTTCATATAAATCTCTATGTAATCTATAATACAAAATGTCTAAGCAATGTATCTTGATCTGTGTTCGTGTTTGCGTGTGTGTGCATGTGAGTTTGTGTATGTGCGCGCGTGCGTGCGTGCGTTCATGTAGGCCTATGCACATGTGTGCGCTTGGACGTAGGAGGAGGACGACACTAATAATCTTTTTGTGACACAGTGTCGTTTTCAATTAAAACTGTATACAAAAATAGTCGAAATAAGAAAGTGTACATTTCCCGCTATCATAAAATGTGTTTTAACTCATTATACTCTGAAAACACTCATTCTCAGTTTAATACCTTTAAATAGTCTTTACCAGACGCTATATTTTCTTGCTCTGTTTTATCGCTTTGTCTAACATCCACTTCTTGTAGCATATTATTTCGAACTGTTCAGTAAAACAGTAGTAGGCCTAGGCCTACGTGCTTGCGGAAACTATTTGCGTTTTCGTCACGTGACGACAGAGACTCACAGAGTACTTTCACTATTTTATTATTGATCATTGTCACCATTATAATAATAATGAGGGTGACGTCATCTACGACTTGATAGGCATATGTTGGAAATTTTGAACGTCCCGCTGTTTTGACTAAATTCCGCGGATCGCGTAGTTGTTCGAGAAGGATTTATCTACCATCTGCTTGCGCTACGTCTCGTGATTCAGAATATCATATTGATTGCATGTAACCGGCACAAATCGGTAAGAGAAATTTGTCTTTTCCAACACAACACTGATAACCGCGCTTTCAAAATTTCGCTGATGGCCGTCCGCCATGTTTAAAAACTCCACGACGTCACAGTCGTCAATGGCAACGTATTGTTGGTTGCAATGGCCGCGCAAACAGTAAACAATCTGATTTGAATCATACATGTAAAAGCCGATAGGCTAGATATCACACTTTCATGAATGAGCCAAAATCTTTGTAAAGGGCAGGGAGTTTGCGGGGTGTGTTGGTCGTCATTTTAATAATTATAATAAATAATTTAGAGGCACGTACCTTAGCTGAGACAGAACTGGAGAGTCTTAATTATTGACACTTTTATCGTCATTTAGAACAATAGTTAGACTTACTGCTTCCCTTGTAAATTGTATTCCTGTTAGTCTACTGAAGTTGATTGTTGAAGACAATAACAGGATTGTTTTAAAAATAACAACAGCAACAACAACAACAACAACAACAACAACAATAATAATAATAATATTTTTAAATATTATAGGCCTAATGTCAGTAACATATGTTGAATATAATAATCGGATATAACAATAATAGCAATAATGTTAGTAATAATATCTGTTACCATTATTTTCATTATTGTTGCTGTTGTTGTTGTTATTATTATTATTGTTGTTGTTGTTATTATTATCATTATTACTATTATTGTTGTTATTATTATTATTGTTATTCTTCTTATTATTAGTAGTATTATTATGCCGGTCGAAGAAATCAAATGCAAAAAAGGATATAAATAAATCCAAAGGAACTTTTGGCGATTATTATTATTATTATCATCATCAGTATTATTATTATTATTATAATCATCACCATCATCACCACCATCATCATCATCATCATCATCATCATCATCATCATCGTCATCGTCATCGTCATCATCATCATTATAATAAAAAAAATAATGGTGTAGTTGAATATACCACATAGGCCTACAGTAGCCAATGTGTTTTACATCAGAACGAACACGTATTAGGGACTGTGGCTGCAAAAGTGTCTGCATCTACCAGACATATTGTGATAAGAGACCATCCGCCAGCATCCAGATCAGTCGCATGGTGATGGGGGGGGAGGGGGTGGGTGGGGGGAGGGTACGATGGTTTGGACAGGAGCCATGGAATAACGTCTCCGTGGAGATGTTTCATCAAAGGAATCACTCGATTCTCGGTGCATGGTCAAAAGAGGAATAAAACTACAGTCGGCGATGCATTAAACTGGCACTGGCGGATATATATATATATACATATACAGGTCTATATATATATATATACATACATATACACAGGGTTATATATATACACAGGTCTATATAATATTATATATATGTATATATTATATATTCAAAGGTCTCCAGAGAGTCAACTGTATAATATGAAGATGTTTACAATATGAGGTGCTCTTGATCCACTCTTCCAGATCATGAACCGACAAGGAATCAAAACGGAATCGTAATTATCCCAATTTCTAAAGTGCAACTCGAAAGAAAAGCTAAGGGCACCAACTTATTCACGAGCGAATATAAAAGAAGACGAAGATATCGTTACTGTTACTTAGTAACTTCTATAGCGCCGGTGTCAGATTTACAACCATTGATCGATGGCGATCCAGAAGCCAATCCGTATTTAGGTAAATGTCCTAAAGGTCAGTCCTCTGTTAGAATGGCCGTTGTCCAGCGCTGAGGTCATCATTTATTTGCTTACTTACTTACTCACTTACTTACTTGCATTTACCTCATTTTCATAATAATTATATTCAGTCATTCGTTATTTCAATCAATTCATTCATTCACCAAGCAATTAATCCATTCGTTCATTCACTCAGTAGTTTGTTCGTTTATGGAAAAAAAATCATTCATTCATATTGGTACACTAGCATACCATAATGTCCAGTAGGCCT
>OX243824.1:27084467-27162725 GCA_945859605.1 Lumbricus rubellus | reverse complement strand
TCTCATTCTGCACGAGAAGTTGTACACCTATCACCAATAGATTGCATTGGCATGATAAGCCAGACAGACAGACGCAAGTCTCTTTCAGACGACCATTAGCTCAAGCAGCACGCCCATCATGATAGGCCACTAAGACACTCGACAAATACACAGCAGCAGCATGCAGGGAAGTGGGCAGGCATCGGAATATAATGTTATAGGGAAATCTTGATTGACGACAACCCTTAACACATCAGACTGAGCCCAATAAATGGATCATTTACAGAAGATAAAAAGAAGAGCATAGGCTACTAGCTTAACTTCAGCTATTAACCTATAGCCTCATGAGTGGCATTCATGGCTATAATTATGAATTGCCAGCGACTTGCATAACATAAACATAACTTTTCATAACACAACCTAACATGATTGTTTTATTCGGTAACCATTAACCAACTTCATTTAATATTATTATACAGATCGCATTTGCATCAAGTTTTTTAGATTTGTCGGTTTTCACAGATCTATAAGGGCCGAAATGTTACAAAAAATTGAGGTTTCATAGTCTTGCACCCAATGTTTCTCGGGGGATGGAAATTTCCGCAGGAATTACATCAACAGAAACATTCAAGAGGTGTTGTTTACATGCAGGCTATATTATGCGTACCATCCCCCCAGAAAAATTCGACAGCTCTTATAGACTACATGTAAAATTTCGCAGTCGGAATAATTCGCCAGCGCAACATTGATGTACTAAAAGAAGTAATCAGAATTTCAAATAGAGAATTTGTTAGTCTATGGGAAATTTTTACAGAAAGACATTTAAAAGTCGTCAAGAAAAATGACCTGTCAAAGGTGTGGTCGTCCGTGCCTGGTTCAGCGGCTGCCGTCTTTCCAAAACGGCCGTTCTTCCCGCCCCCGTTCCCACAAAATCTGATTCCCAACCCCAAAACAGGGAGGGGGGGGGGCAAGATTAAACACTAGGTTCCACCTATGGTTAGATACTATAATAATATTTCAAGGCGACTAATAGAACCGATGTCACATTAACGGCATTCCAAGTGCACCGTATAAAGTCTGTCATCACAAAAGAACCGAATCGCTTAGGTGCAAATGAACCATGCACTGCAGCTGCAGTCTATCCAAATAAACAGGAACTGCACTCACTCAATGTAAGCATCGTGCGCCCTCATATGCATATGCGACGAAACTGCATGGACAACGACCATGTGCACCTCACTGTGGTCCGTGTGTGAGGAGAAAATAAACCACAGGATATATTCAGTTCGGACGATAATATTATTGTCACTGGTTCACTCCTATAGTTCACTCTATCGGGATTGGCAATATTTGTTTCGTCATTGATATACATGTAAGTGTGTTCGAATGCTAAGAGAGAAGCTCTGGGTTCACATCCCCTGCAAGACATAAATCTGTTGAGAGATTCTGTGCTGTTTGTTTGTCTGTCTGTGTGTCTATCTGTCTGCCTGTCTGTCTGCCTGCCTGTCTGTCTGCCTGCCTGCCTGTCCGTCCGTCAGTCCGTCTGTCTGTCCGTCTGTCCATCCGTCCGTCCGTTTGTCTGTCTGTCTGTCTGTTTCTCAGGTGTCGTCGAGTCCGTCGACACACATTTGTTCGCGCGACAACCTTGATTGCGACGCGTGCAGCAGGTGTTTTCCCATCATCATCATCAAACCACCATCATCATCATCATCATCATCATCATCATCATCATCATCATCATCATCATCATCATCATCATCATCATCAAACCACCATCGTTCCTGCAGCATGATAATTAAATGAATAAAAACACCTTTATAAACTTCTTTTTCAGCAAATTATGTCCCTTCGATCTTCAGTTTCATTATTATTATGATTACCTTTCCATTTTTTTTATACTATACTGCTCATCTATTAATCATCACAGATAATTTGTGAATGCAATTATTGATTTGCAAGCATCATTCGATCTTTCGATCGATGATGAGCAAGTGCAAGTGAATGACTTACACAATAATCGTCTCAGAGCAAACACTAAAGTCTAAACCATCATCTCCAAGTTACAAGGCTTTTCAGACATAGGCTACGCCAGACTTAACACTTTGAGACCGTGGCCGAGGCAGCAGAGACCGAGTCACCGAGACAATAGGTTCCGAGACCGAGGCAATAGCTTTCAAGATATAGAATGAATTCGACGCACTATAGGAGCCATCCATAAATTACGCACGCAACAATCTAATTTTCGACTCTCTCTTCTCTGTTCCAACTCGTACATTCTGTGGAACGCCCACCATTATTTTGTGCGTGCAAATAAGCTTCACTTCGCCACCCCTTACAATGAGTTAATTTGCTAAGTCTTCTATGAACATTTATTTTACCGTATACGCTACTATTTATTTTTTGATAAACATCATATTTGCTAGCTAAAATTCGTTAACTATTATGGTTTACTGTTTAAATTTAAACAAAATAAAATTTAATGTAGTAAAATGCCATCGGACGACTATTATATATAATAATTATATGTATATAAACTATATATATAAATGATAATTATATAGAGTTATAAATAGGCTAATGTGGACGTCATAATCGTAAATTTATTTCAGCGTACGTACATTTTGTCGAGACCCCTCCCCCGACCTCTCCCCGCCGTACGCGCCCGTATACAGATCACCAACGGGGTGACAACACCTCCCCTTCCTGCATACGTAACATGTGAACACCCCCGCCCTTCTACGTCACGGTTAAAAGTGGACCAAGTCGGAAACCAATGTGGCACCACACCGCGACTGTTTACGACGGCGCAGTAATAATAATTATCCATCCGCCCGAAAAGATAGTGCTTGCTAAACTGTAAATTGGCTGCTGACGGATGAACGGACGGACACCCACGTGACCAGCCAATCCGGATTTCACCTGTGTGTCTGCAACCCGGAGCATCAGTATTATAATTATGGCACAGATGCTGGTTTGAAGCCAACGTAGGCTACACACAATACACTGCATGTAAGCTTACACAATTACACTATACAGTATGCACTATACACGCCGCTGCCTTCGCGTTGCAATCGTAAACGCTCACCAGTAGAACAGTTTAATACCTGACTGATGAAAATACATGTATTGTGTCTTTACATAGAAGCCGTATACGGCGTTCACAGCTTACGTTGCGCCTTTATTAGGTGCTTAAAGGCGCTCTGTGCAATGCGCAGATGCGCCCCTGAGTAGAGAGATTGAAGGGGCGTTTTAGAAAATGCGAGAAATAAATAAATAAATAAATAAATGAATAAATAATGCAAAATAAATCCACTTATGTATATAGGCCTAATCATGTAGCATTCACTGGCGCATGGGGGGGGTATTCCCTGTTTCATTAAGTCATTTAAATGCACTATTTACTGACACACATCGTGGTATTCATTGGCACGTTGATGATCTTCGTTTAATTATAAAAGAGACAAATCCAGGTGACACACCGCACTCAGTTAAATTTACCATTTTCATGATATACATGTAATTGTTGTGCTGGGATACTGGCATTTTTATAATAATATGGTAACATGGTAATGTACCCTACTTAATTAACCGTGGCCTATTCTTCATAGCTCAAAACTTTTCTGGTTCCAATTTGCTTTCTAAATTCACGTGTGATTATTCCCTATAATTATAGCAGAAATGTGTGGTTTTAAATCTACTCTTTATGATTGTCCTGGGCATGACGTTAAACTGCATCCATCCTCTGCCACAGGGAACCAACAACGTCTCTGTGCCGGTCCTAAGCCCGGACAAAAGGAGGAAGGTTTGCCAGATGGGTGGCGATACGCTGGCAGTGAAAAACCAAGACGATTGTAATCCGCCAAAACCACGACACAAGTGACATAGCCACCCAGATGCTTCAAGGTGTCATGATGTGGAGCAGACATGCACAGGCTGGTCAGGACAGACTGATGGAGAGAGTCGGGGGAGAGAGCGTGGGACACATACGGGCATTGACCCACGTTGTCCTTCGTGCCTCTTTTTCACGATTCTCTTCAATCAGACAAGGTGGTCTAGATGCTCCAAGATGTTAATGGTATGGAGCGGACCTGCTGACCAGACCGGTTGAAGCTGGGCAACATGGCACGAGACAAACTCAGAACAGAGAGTGGCGTCGGACTCCTACGGGCATTGGGCCCAAGGTTATTGATGATGATGATGATTTATACTTCATGTGCATATTTTCCCTCATAGCTGAAATTTTTCTTTTTTTAATTTATAGGGGTCTATATATTTTTATTTTCGTATACGTAGGCCTACCGATTCCTAATAGCAGCAAAATATCGGGTTTCAGCTCAATTTTATAAACAAAATTTACTTTGTGCCTCGTCCTTATAGGCCAGTGTTTCCCAACATTTCTTGACTTTAGGCAGTTTAGGGTCACTTTTTTCGAAGTTGAATGATACGAGGGCCACTTTTTCTTATTCGAAGGACACAATATAGGGCCACAAGGCTGAAATTTAATTAACTAAAAGCATAAAAATTGCTATAATTCATTCAAAAATAGAATGTTTGATGTTATTTACAGATGTAAACTTAAATTATTTTGCATTATTTATTCATTCACTAATTATGTTCTATCCTGTCCAAATTGTCAATTTTTCATATATTTTTGTTAATTTTTTAGAGATGAGGGCCATTTTTAAGGCCTGGCGGACCACTTTTGGCCCGCGGGCCACGTTGGGAACCGCTGTCCTAGGCTAAAACTGGAAATCTTCCGTTTTCAATTTATTTTATTAAATTTCTGATGTGCCTATAAACCAGTTTTATGCAAGTACTTAAACCCTCTTCGGTCGAAGGGAATCCGTCGTCAGCGCTAGGGGAGACGGGGAAAAAGGGGAAGCGGGGGCAATAGGGGAAGCGGAGGCAAAAGGGGCATTTAACGGACTAGAACGGGGTCGATTCGACTCATAAATAACCGTATATCTACTATAAACACTGAAGCAAATGTCTTTGCAGAGGCACTGATGGTCGCCGGTGTTTACACAGCAAAGCCAGAGGCCATCAGACGAAGGAGAGGAGTGGAGGCCGTTGCTGGATGGGAAGGAGGAGGATGAGGAGGAGGAGGAGGAGGAGGAAGAAGAAGAAGAGGAATAGGAGGAGGAAGAGGAGGAGGAAGAGGACGTGGATAAGCTGGAGGAGGCGAAGCGGAAAGAGAAGGGAGAGAAGTATGCATGTATAAGCTGGAGAGTGAGGAGAGTGTGGAGGACGAGGAGAAGAGGAAAGACGAAACGCGGAAAGAGAAAAAAAATGCAGAAGAAGCTGGAAGTGAAGGGAGAGGAGTAGAAGCTGGAGAGAGAGAGAAGAGTGAGGAAGACGAGGAAGGAAAAGCGGAAAGAGGAGGATAATAGAGGAGGAGTTGGAAGAGAATGGAGACAAATGAAAGGAGGCAGAAGATGAAGTAGAGGAAAGAGGAGAGGGTTGAGGACGAGGACAAATAAGAAAAGAAGAGGGAAAAGAGGAAGAGAAGACAGAGGGAAAAGAAACTGGAAATGAGTAAAACCGGAAGGAGCAGAAGCGAGAGGAATTGAAGCGGAAGGAGGAGCAATAGGGAAAGCGAAAGGAGGAGTAGAGGATGAAGATTGAAGAAACGCAAGGAGGAAGAGGATAAAAATCGTAAGGTATAGGAAAAGAGAAGCAGTGCGAGGAGAAGAAGGAAAAGCAGGGGATGAGCATCATGAGGAGGAAGAATATGAGGACACGTGTACCGGGCATATATGAAGGGAGCAGCAGAAGGGGTACGGAGGTGCAGGAAGAAGAAGCATCGGGCATAATGTGAAGAATGCAGAAAGAGGATTTGGACCATGAAGGAAAATGGAATGAGAGAGACGTAGAAAAACAAGGAAGAGGACAGAATGGATGGCAGGTCAAAAGAATGTGGACAGGAATGGGAGGTGAAAAAGCAGGAGAAAGATCTAAGACGAAGAGGAGGAAGAGGAGGAGTGGAAAGAGGAGGAGGAGAAGGAGGAGTGAAAGGAGGAAGGGGTGGAAGGAGGAAGGGGAAGAGGAGGAGTGGAAGGAGGAGGAAGAGGAGGAGTGGAAGGAGGAGGAGAAGAGGGAAGAGGAGGAAGAGGAGGACGAGAAAGAAGAAGGGGAAGAGGAAGAGGAGGAAAAGGCAGAGGAGGAGTGGAAGGAGGAGGCGGAGGAGGAGGAAGAAGAGAAGGACGAGAAAGAAGAAGAGGAAGAGGAGGAAAAGTTAGAGGAGGAGTGGAAGGAGAAACAAGGGGAAGAGGAGGAGAGCGATGGCAAAGAAAGAGACAAAAGAAGTGGAGGAGATATTTTCAATGATGAATAATAGCCCCAGGAGACGCAGGAAAAAAGGAAGCAGCTGCACGAAGAATCGCGATGATCAGAAAGAAGAGGAGAATAAAATAGACTGAGAAGGAAATGGAGGAGCAGGAAGGAAGAAAGAGGATGGTGAGGGATGAGTGAATGGAGGAACGGCGCAAGGGGAAAAGAGGACGACCAAACGACATCCTGTCTGCATTGAAAAAGTATCCATCCATCCTTCCTTTCTCATGCAGTCAAACCTTTAATGGTTCATTACTTATCGCCTGGTATACAGTGGACATTATGTCCCGAGGAAACATGGCCGTCATCATCATCATCATCATCATCATCATCAACAACAACATCATCATCACTACTCAGACTGATGCTTAATGTAAATGCTTATGTGGTCGTCAATGTGATTAATTTAAGTCCAACATCGTCGCTAGTCGCTACCATTTTATGTCTACTGCCTCGATCAGGGCTTTTTTAACGTGCAGTTGTACACCAAATGTGCAGTTCTAAATGGATTTGTGCAGTTGTAAGAGCACGTCTGTGAGTCAGTCAGTCAGCAGCTAGCAAGAAATGGCCATTGTCTTCCGATTGGAAGTATATAATTTGCCATGAAGGATGGTGAAGGAACAGAAGGGGGGTTTGTGCAGTTCTAAAAATTCCTTAAAAACAGCCCTGGCCTCGATTGCCTCTCTGCCTTTGCAAATCGCCTGTCCGTGCATACATGGACATGTATCTATCTGTCCCTTTGGCTGTCCGTTTGTCAGTCCGCTCGCCCGTCTTTCTCTGTCTTTCTGTTGTCTTCCGGTCAGTTATAGTATATCTGGATTTTCATATAATAAATTTATCTGGAAATGAGTCAGTCAGGCAGACAGTTAAACAGTGGCAAGCTGGTCTGTCTGCCTTTCTTGTGTCTTTCTGTCTGTCCTCATTCATTCATGATCGGTCGTGCGAGCGAGACACTGATTCTCAAATCCTACAGGATTACAATCAAAGTTTACTCATCTTAAGTCGAATAATTTTCAAGAATCAATTGCAACTTCATGCTTCTAAGAAAATTCCACCACTGCCGTGCAATCAATTCGGCAGAACACCATTAAAAACAGTGCTGCCAATTTTTTGGTACAGAATACAAATCTGTCCTATTCACAAATTGCCGGAAATAATAAAAAATCCCCAGTCTTTCAGCAGCGCGTGTAAAATAATATATCATGTAAATACTCGTACGCGCCCAGCAGGCCTTGCAGCGCATAAGCGATTCCAAACAGGTAAATAAACGTGGCCTAAATTAGGTGCTAATCGATTTTCCCAAACCGATCGTTGCTACCCCCCCCCCCACCCCACCCAGCCCCACCCCACCCCATCCGAAATGCCTGTACAGGTATACGCAGGGCCGGTGCCATCAATCTCAGACAATTGCTGCTGCAGCAGCAATGGCGCCATCGAGGCGCCTGCAGGTGAGCGCGCAGGACCGTGAATGGTGCCAGTAGGTCCGGCCGCATCTGGCTGCATGAAACAAGCAGATAAATCAGCGTCGAATGCGCATGCGCATGGCCAGATCAATATCGTCCAGTCGGTGTAGCAGCATGATCGATAGATGATGAATGTGATTGGCCGTCATCATTCCATGGATTCCACATATTATGGAATGCATCATCATCATCAACGATCGTTAATTATAAACAGCTAATTAGTCGTCTGGGGCGACATCTCCTGACGAGGAAGGAAGGGACAGCAGAGGTGACCTAGGACTATAATGTGTGACCTACATAAATCTCGTGACCTAAATAACTCCAGCGATGAAAGGAGAGGCTGTATGTGTACGTGTAGGTGTGTCTTTCTATTGGATGGTCGGCGTGCGGCATTGGGTCAATGCAAGACGGGTTTTTAATGGGAAGGAATAAATCAATGACTCTTTGAAGAATCTTTTTCTATTTTCCCTTTTTTCTCTCTCCCTTGGATGTCCACCGTTCGACTGATTTGATTGGATAAAAAATAGGGTCAGGTGCATGACTCGGTTCAATGGCTGACATGACCCAAATATTGCATCCAATTTTAGGTAGAAGAAAAAGATCGTGAGGGATCAAAGGTAAATAATTAGTCAGATTGGGGGACGGCTGTCTAAGACAGACTGAGTATACTATATATAAGGCAAGATTTTTACGGAGTATTATAATAGGGCAAGGCAATGCAAACTCTGAAAGGTAAGGTATGGCATTAAGGACTCATGTATAAGATAAAGATTGTAAGTTAATATTCAGACCATAAGCATTGAAAGACACGGTTTACAATGTAAGGTTTGAGAGTCAATGCAACGGATATTGAAGAACGTGAGGAAATTCCTGACAAGTAAGAAAAGGTATAAGCGAAGATGACAGAAGGTATGGATAGGACACACACATATAGCCTAGAGGAGACTCGATGTGGCGAACAGTCCTGGAGAAGAGAATGAAGGGAAAGGAACAAGATGAAGACCCAGGCAAAGGTTGTTGGACTGGATGATGAAAGACGGATTTTAAAAGCTGAAGGAAAAGCACAGAACAGAGGAGATTTGAGACGTCAAACATTCGAACCTGCATGCCTAGAGGCAGAGAAAGCAAAGAAGAAGACTCTTATTACTACTTCACAATGGTGTCCGGGAACGGGTCACAGGCAAGGAAAGGAAAGGTAATTATTACCATATTTCTCACAGTCATTTATCAAAAGGAGTCTTTGGAGACAATTGGATTTTGCGAGACAAAGGAGACAATGAAGCCCAACAACCACACAATGAGTAGGTCTATTATGGTTCTCCATATTTAACGCAGGGCCTATAAGACAACACCGAGATGTTGACCCAGCTCAATCGATATCTCCAACCACCTTTAGCAAACCAACATGACTCAGAGGATTTGCGTTTTGCTCGTTTGTTCATAGGTCCATGGCCAGAACAAACATTGCGGATCATTGTCTACGTAACAGACAGACAGATATAGCATATAATAGAAAGAGAGACGGACGAATGGACGAACTGACAGACAGGAAGTTGGGAAGATAGAGATACAGACAGACACAGACAGACAGAGACAGACAGAGAAAGAGAGACAGAGACAGACAGACAGAGACAGTCAGATATATAGACAGACTGCAGAGGCAGAGACAAAGACAGAGAGACACAGACACAGATAGACACAGACAAAGAGACAAACAGGCAGACAGACAGACAGAGACAGAGACAAAGGCTGCAGAGACAGAGGCGGTTGGAGTGAGCCAACTATAAAAGCATGTTTATTACGCAACAGCACTTGCGCTAAATCATCGTAACATATAAACAACCAGCGACAAAATAATGGTGGCAGACGATAAGCCATGCTGCTGCTGAGCCGTATAATATAATATTCTGTCGTGACCTTTGCAGGGCGGATGGAGTCTTTCCTCCTTCTGCTAATACTGCTCCTCCTCTTTTTTGTGCATCTTTCGAGGAGGTAGATGAAGATGAAGAAGAGGAGAAGGAGGGAGGGAGGAGGAGGAGAAGGAGGAAGAGGAGAAGGAGCCGAATGATGAGGAATGGATGGAGAAGAAAGATGAGGCGGTAATGGATGAAGAGGAGGAGAATGAGGAAGTGGAAGAGGAAGAGAAGAAGAAGGAGGAGGATTCGAAAGATGATGAAGAGAGAAGAGAAGAAATATTAATAGACTGTAGTGGTGGTGGCGGTGAAGGACGAGGAGAATGAGAACGACTACCGCGAGTAGGAGGACGAGAACTACATGTATAGGAGGAGAAGAAGGAGGAGTTGAAAGAGTATAGGAGAAGAATTGTAAAGATGATGAAGAGTAAGAGAGGAGAAGAAGCAATAGTCTGCGATTTGCAGCGGTGGTGGTGATGGTGGTGATGGTGGTGGTGGTAGTGGTGGTGGTGGAGCAGGAGCAGGAGCAGTGTAGGAGCAGAAGAAAGAGAAAGAGGAAGAGGAAGAAGAAGAGAAGGAGGAGGAAAATGAGGAGAGGGAGAAGAAGGAGGATAATGAGGATGTGGATGTGGAAAAAGAGGAAGAAATAGATGTGGAAGAGAAGGCGGAATAGGAAAAGGAGGAAAAGGACGGCTCGTAAAAGACATACATTGCAGGTTTCGTTTGTATCGCTGCTGATGCTGCGACCATGCATGCATCATGATGCATCATGATGCATGTGCACCGGTGATGCTGCGATGGCCATGGCATGCAACCTCGCGACAACAGGCAGAGGCCAAGACACGGAGACCAAGAGACAATGGTAGACAATGGTAGACAGACAAAACAAACACAGACAGACGCACACAAACAGAGAGACAAAAAAGACTACACACGAACGCACACAGACTACACATAACATACACACGCATACACCCAGAGAAAGACACTAGTACACACACACAGACACACATACACACACAGCCAAACAGACTAGTCTTGGCCAGCATATGCAGATGGCTGTGCGATCAATGCCTGTGTCCGTAAGCCAACCTGAGAGCCGTAAATAATAGACCTGCATGGCGAAAGCAGATCTGGCTTAGGAAAATAACGAATGTGGAAAGGCTGCGGTTGAGGTACTCATCCGCTGTTTATCATAACAATTCTTCTGCCACTCACTAGGCCTACTCCTGAAGATCATCCGACGAATGTCGTGCCAAAACCACCTCGACATCTCTACGATGGCAAACTCGAAAGAAACGAATACATTCGTAATGAGCTTCGCGTACCATCGTCTTAGTAAAGTAAGACCAGTTTACACCCAAACGAGCAGCATCTTGTTGTTCTTATAACAAGGTTTGGCAACGCAGGATTTTCAAACGCACATGATAGGCCTATCTCGTTATTTATGATGCGCCAGTAAGCCATGACGAAGCGACAAATGGTCGCGCTGTAGGCCTATACAGCCGGATGCGACGCATTTGCATAACGGTCATTGCCGGTTTTTGAATTCCGGTTTCACGATAGTGGTGGTGGTGGTGGTGGTGGTGGTGGTGGTGGTGGTGGTGGTGGTGGTGGTGGTGGAAAAAAACAGAACCCCTGTAATGATTAGCCTATACTGTCGCTCTCTCATTATTTGCAATTCGACCCGAATGTTTTGTGTCAGTATTGTTACGCACCGTCTAAAGAATATCTAATAGTTTTTAAATAAAGATATAGATTTCATATCTTCGTTCATTAAAACCTGAGTGACAAACAGAAATCAGCGACAATTTAGACGAATAATAAACATAAAAATGAGAGTTAGCCAGAAGTTATAGCCTATAGCCTGAAAGTAACCTACGTATACGTCTATGTCTACAGAAAACCGTTCGTTTAAAAGTATCATCAGGAACCTAACATCAGAATTAACTGACTGCCTTTCAGAAAATGAAATCTTTCAGAAGAATGTGTTTCTGAACATGTCTAATAGTCTCCGGAACGAATTCATTCTAAAAGAGTTCCGTCGCTATTGAAACTACTCCGAAAAAGAAACCTTTCCATGCACGGAGAAGACTTTTATGGAAAGACTCCACTTCAAGATAATGGAAAATTCGTCACCCATTATCTGTTTTGAATTTTTTATAACAAGAACCACAACGATGACGCTTCACGTAGCTACCCAGCAGACCTAAGAGATTTAAAAGATTTCGAGAATGTCTGTTGAGTTGCTTCAACCTGCAAGCGGTGACATGTTGCGAATTGTTAATGGCAGACCGTTTCAGTGTGAATTAAGGTGCAATACATGAGAAGGCACTGCGAGCTCGCATCAACCCATCCTCCCATTTTACCACCCAACCACTTGTACACCAGGTGTCAGTGCTTCTCGATTGCCCTCTCACTATTTACAAGCAGTCGTCATCATAGAATTATATATACATTCGGGTTTTGGTTTGGCTTAGCACCATGGATATTAAACACAACATACGTCTTAGATCATCAGCATCAGCAGCAGCAACCACAGCAGCAGCAGCTGGCACTTGCCCCGGAGGCAACTCGCAGAGAACTGAAAAACACAAAGGAGGAAACCTCTTCCACACCGCCCCAACCCCCCACCCACCCCTCCCCCCGCAGCCGATCCATCCTCCTTCACCGAACGAGAATCAAATCCCCGGAGCAGAGGAACAACAATGAAATCCCATCTCGACTTCAATGCTTCTTCGTCGGAAAAACGGCGACTCGTCGAAATGCATCGGAAATTGGTTGGCCCTAATTCAATCTGAGGCGGAGGCGCCTCGGTTTAGGAACGCCGAATGTGCCCGGAGCACAGAGCACGTGCGCCAGATCCTAAGTGCAACTCGTCGCCTGAGTTCTTCCGCGGAGATCCGACGCATCCTGATTATCGACCGCAAAGTACGTTAAGAATTCGCCAGCTCCCCTCTTGGCCATCCAGTCTGCAGGGTAACAACGTTTCGCTGTGGGGCTGACAGAGTCCGCTACAGTTGCGTCTGTTGTTGCAAATTGATTATTTTGTGGTGGACTGCTTTTATGAAATGAAATGAACATGATGTAAATGAGCTTCCCATCCTTCTTTCGAGGTAAATCCAATGAGGTTTTCACAGGGCCGGCCTTAGCCCAAATGGCGCCCTAGGCAAGGCATACATTTGGCGCCCCAGGCATAGGCCTGCATTTGGCGCCCTTAGATTCCCACTCAATTGTTCAGCCCACGTCAGAATCTAAAGATATACGGCTATACGTTCACAAGGCCGTCATAATTTTATTTCGGGGGTGTTTTCTTGACCATGAATTTTGAGGTCCATACACGCTGCGGTCGACTTTTTGGGCGAAATTTTCTGACGACTTTTTGTTAGTCGTCGAATTTTCCAACGTCCAAAAACACTATTTTTCGAGATTTTCGACTATTTTCTGCTCAAAATTACATTACACACTGTCATGTGCTAGAAAATGCACAGGCCTAATTATTTCATTTTTACATTGTTTCATCTCGGGGGTGTTCAAACACCCTAAACATCCCCTAACTACGGCGTTGTACGCTCAACTGAGTAATTCATTTTAATTTCTGTATTAGTAGGCTACACTGAAGGCTGGATACTATTCAATTTCATGGAGAATGGATACGTTAAAATATATTAAAATAAACTCTTGTTGAAATGGCGCCCTCTTTGATGGAAATGGCGCCCCCAGAACTTGGCGCCCCATGCAACTGCCTGTTTTGCCTATGCCTAAGGTCAGCCCTGCCTCATTTACAGCACCTTTCTTGAAGACACTGTCGTCCCTAGCCTACTAGACTATTTATTTAAATCTGAATAAAGGGCAGGATGTAGACCTAATGGTTGTAATCTTATCTTCATAGGCCTACTCAGCAAGGCCAACTCCCATTTTATAAATTTAATTTCTTGCAACATCTTCACTGTCGAAATTGAGCGTCGCGTAGGCTATTCTAACTTCTGTCTCATAAAGCAAAGAGTATGGAATGCCGTCAAAAATCGAATTTTATTTGGCGATATAGAATTTATGCAGTCCTTGAAATTGAATTAGGCCAGCCTGAACAGGTGCAATGAAATCAATTATTTTAAATTCTTTCCATTAGCGAAAGTCTTGAGTTTAAAAGAATAGTGTTAAAAAAATTCGCTGGTGCCGCGGCGCCCCCCAGAGGCTGCGGCGCCCTAGGCAACTGCCTACTTTGCCTATAGCTAGGGCCGGCCCTGGGTTTTCAACTAAAGACCTGATGAAAGGTGCCAGAGAGAAATTTTTGATGATGACAGATGGGGACAAATTAGATTCCAACTTCCAAGAACAATGAAATTCACTAGCAGTCATGGCACCTGGTTAAAAAAATAAATTTATAGGCTAAGCTTATATCAAATATAAAAGAAAGCTTGATAGTACATTTTTTATAACTCTAATTTTATGAATTTTTAATATTATAACCAGAGCCAAATAAATGTTCATTTTCAATTACAAAATTACCAGACTTATTTGCAAGACAGTAAACTTCGAGACCCAGACATATGGTAGGCTATAATTCACGTTCGAGACAGTAGGTTCTAAGACTTCAGTGTCCAAGACAGTTCAAGATTGAAGTTTTTTTCGGCATTTAGGCCTATGTCAACGATCAGCACAGATTACAGAATGAACAATAAAAATAACTTGGACCCGAATCTCGAAACAATTTTTCTCTCAACTCTTCAATCTATACTACCAGAAACAATTAATTCAGTGCAGTCACCCAATCACCTAAATAGTATAAAGAAATGAGATATTTCTGTCATTCTGAAATCTTCTAAACTATTCTAAAATTTAAACCAGCAATGTTCCATGAATTTGCGGCTAGTGCACATACTGTAACAGAGAAGTCTAAATGCACAAATGCGCGAACTGTAACAGAGAAGTCGAATGCACGAAATGTAACAGCGAAGTCTAAGGCACAGACTGTAATAGATAAGTCAATACCGGTACATTGTCAATAAGACAGGCTTCAGCGATAAATCATCGAGCATATGCCCAAAGTCACCACTTTCACATCAATTCGTTTATGAAAGTCGTTGTTCTATTATTATTACTCTTATTACTACTTCACAATGGTGTCCAGAAACAGGTCACAATCGTTGCTTTTACTACCAGACATGCAGACGACATCTATTACATTTTTTGGCCACATTGTAGCTGTTTACAGATGTGATTGGTGAGAGCGTTGATCCAATCTGATACACGTATCTCTAGTGGATCCGTAATAGTTATTCTGACAATGATCAATCGTTGCCGACGTTAGAGCAGCAGCAGCAGCACCAGCAGCAGCAGCAGCAGCAGCAGCAGCAGCAGCGTTGAAGCCACATTTTTTTAGAGGACAGTGTAATTAACACCAGCAACAAATCATACTGAAGCAGCATATATAATTAATATGTATATATAATATGTATATATAATATGTATATATAATATGTATATATAATATGCATAATTTTATATAATATGTATATATACGGTATACAAAGGAAATGCGGTGGATTGTAGCACTATTACCCGGTTATCAAGTGCCAATCTCTAATGGCCAAGCATCAATTTTGTGGCAATGAGCCCCTGTGAGTGAAGGACCATATCATATAGACTCAAGGTCCCTACACAGTACACACTAGTAGTAGCGTACACAGTAACTGACATATCCATAGATTTGCACTAACTGATCTGCAGAGTGGTGTGGTAATTCTTTTGTGTATGTACAGTATAGGCCTAATTACACTAGACTGTTAATTAAAGAGCAGACTCTATTATGATTGGACAATGGACAGTGTATGCTTGTCATAACGCCCCTTCAAGATTACTACTCAGAGACGCTCCCGACTACAGCGCGGAAATTTCACGCCGAAGCGCTTGAGCAATTACGAGTGAAGGACTTGCTCAGGAACCCAACGCGTCAAATTGAGGTGAATTCGAACCTATGAACACTTCGGTCCTAAGGCACTGAACATACCCAAATTACCCATACACCACCGCACCCCACAGTTTATCATAGAACATCATAGGCTATAGTAGAACCAATCAGAATATGTAGGAATAGCCTACTTTATGCATACATAATTATCTTCTTTGTGAATGTTAATTTTTTAAAAGTCGTTGGACTCAGCTCGCCGAACCCTTGAAGCAATTATCAACTCTTGAAGTGGTTTTGTGAGCAACATCACGCGTGGTGTTATCTTGCATGTAACCCTGCATGGGTAATCAATTGCTTCAGCGTTCTGAATTATTATTATTATTCGCCATATATAGCGTGGCTTTTAACGCTGGTCGTATACAAGTTGGGTTGACGAAAAGAATTCTGGTCAAATGGAAGTCGGATAGATGCAATTGATTTCTGCATAAATAGACTTACCATAGTTGAAAAGAAGACTCTTGCCTAAAGTGAAGCTGAATCGATGAAAAATAATTCTTATTGGATGGATTCAAAAATAACTACTGCTCAAATAGAAGCTGGATCGATGAAACGATTCTTGTTGGAAGCTCAATGGATGAAACGGATTTATAGAAATGGATTGATGAAAAATAATAATGTTGCATTGGGCAGATAATTCAGACCGCTAAAACACTATAGATTAAAGTAACCGTCTAAGTTCAGAAGGATTTTTACAATGCGAACGCTGTAACCATCCGGCTACCGTAAAATTAGTGCCTTTGCTCTCATTGGCCCGGCATTGTGGAACCAGCTTCCTCCTTCAACGCGTTCCTCCATATTAACTGGTGGGCCAAATGCCTCTTTTCGGTGTCTCAAGACTATTTTTTCTCTCTTGGTCTAACGTACTGGGAGCGCCTCTGATTGGTGTGCACTGTGAGAGGCGCTTTATAAATTTATAGATACAATGCAATACAATACGATACCGTGCCCCACGGAGGTTTGCCACCTTGCCGGGCGTGGAGCTGTGTTGATCTTTTCAAACCATGGTCGTCACCCGGGAGGCAGATTATTGATTTCTTTTTGTGGCGACTCAATGGATAATAAGATGCATTTCAACAGGCGTTAGCATTGTCACCTCGACAATGCTAACGCCGTCCTTGTGGACGAAGATGTCTTATGGCGCTTCTATAAGGTCCAAGCAATACAAATCGCACAAACACAGATAATTAACTAATTATCCCTACAAGTAGGCTATGCGTAAACAACTAATCCTGTATTATATTTATATAGGGCCTACATTTAATTTATTGTTTGCCAAACCCTCTCTGTCCCTCCCTTCCATTTTCGGCAACACTTGAAGTACATTCTAAATGTTTAGTAATACCACTGACTTGAGTCGGGAGGGAGCGCCTTTTAATCGTTTAGTGGCGATTTGTAAATGTTCGAAAATAATTACAATTGCAATACAGACACACGAAACATGCATGCATAATTGTATATACATGTACATATAAGCATACATGAATGCACATCTAAATACACAAGTAGGCCTACACGCTAATTTCTGATAAAGTATTGAGCAATAATAATAATAATAATGATAAAATAATAATAATAAAAGTTATAATAGCAACATTAGCTACTAGCATAACGTTTTAGACTCCTGATGAATTATTTGTAGGAATACCATCGAAAAATAATAAATAATAACAATAATAATAATAGTATAAAAATAATGATACAAATAGAAAAAAACGTTGCCAATCCATATAGGCCTAGTGCCGAACCATTGTTACAAGAGCGCCTCAATGCTAATGACCAGAAGCATTGTTGGAATGCTAAGAGACAATGCGTTTGAGACGCCTTCAATAAGTGTCCTTCACTCACAATTGCCACATAGCCTACGCATCATTGATTAAATGCTTAGTCATCAGTCACTGTGGTGTATGGCCCTAAACATTATATGGATCGTTAAAACATAAAATACCTGTTGATGATGACGACGACAATAAAAATGCTACAGCTACTACTATTGCAAATAATAATAATAATAATAATAATAATAATAATAATAATAATAATAATAATAATAATAATAATAATAATAATAATAATAACAATAATAACAATAATAACAATAACAATAACAATAATAATTATAATAATAGCTTCAACTATGTCGCTTTTAGGGGTACTTTCTCCAACTGGGACCTTGACGATTAGGGTCGATTCCAGACAATTTGTTTTTATCGAGAGAGTTGAAGTCCCCGAGAGATCATGTTTACCTCGGGGCTTTTTTTAAAAATAATAATAATAATAAAAAGCCGCCCGTCGACGATACAACGCAACAATGCTGTTGCTTTTGGAGGCACTTTTGCCATCCAGGAAACAAGACTTCTGATATTATACTACACGATATTTAAGTCCCTGAGGGATCCTGTATACCTCGAGAAGTCGAGGTAAATAATAACAATAATAAAAAAAAATAACAACAACAGCAGCAGCAACAACAACAATATTGATGATGACACATTGTCAGATCATCTTGAGTCATATCCAACGTTTTTGCTTTTGGAGGGCACAGTCATGGTAAAAGCCCAAACATTGGCCAGCCCTCCAACAAACGCAGAATGATTTTTCCATCCAGGTACGTACAGCATGTATACAGTATATGATTACAAAACACGACACCTCCTGTGGATGGTTCAGCAAAGTGGTAACTGATGATAATCATCATCACCATGGCAACTGAGATTCCTTACCTTCAGTCGTCGACGTGGCTATTGTAATTATCCATCCTATTATTCCGAGCAACATGATACTGCAACTGGATCGAGAGGATGAGGATGAGGATGAGGACGAAACGTTGCCAACGGTAACGCTACATCTTTCCCGCATCACATTCGACGCTGATGACGATGACGCTGACAATGACGCTGACGATGACGGCCGACAGCCGTTCTGACGATGTCGTCGTCGTTCGTGACTCTGACGATGACTTTGACACGCCAAGTCCAATTGTCGTCGTCGGCAGCATGTCTCGCTGCTGCTGCCATCACTGCCGCAGTCGTCGCACACGGCGCCGTGGACATCAGTGAAGGAGACGGTGGATGGGAAGGAGGTTGGGGAAGAGGTGGATGCGGAAGAGGAGGAAGAAAAGGTGGAACAGCAGGAGGAGGAGGAGGAGGAGGAGGCAGATGTTGAGGTGGTGTTGAAGGAGGAAGATGTATCGGTTAGCGAACGACTACAACGCATAATGAGCAATAGAGAAGCAGACTCGTCGGATGTTATAATGTATTCCACAACAACAACTACCACCACCAACACGGCGACGAGGATCGGGATGAAGAAAGGAGGAGGAGGAGGAAAAGGATGAAGCCAGCAGCAGCAGCCTAGGCAGCAGGCTCTCCTATGGAGGTAGAACCGCCGTCAGCAGCAGCAGAAGCAGCAACGGCCAAGCGCTGAGTGGTGTGCAGGTAGACTGGAATAATGGATGGATGTGATGTATCGCTGGCAAGACCATGCGCCGGCGATGGCAGCCGTCGCAGCCTTCGTATGTTTATGTCCGTTTCTTACAGTGGAGACGCTTGATAAAATAAACACGACCTGTCTCAGCAGCACGGCATCTGCGAAACCACCGAACGACGACGATGATGCGACGACCTAAATAAAGCAACAAATAAAGCCTCACATCAGCACCGCCGCTGCATCCGACCAGGTCCACATGGGTAATTATCAGAACCCTTTCCGCGCTGCCTACAAAGCCCTTGGGTCGTCGTATTATACACAGGGCTGAAAGTGGTTTTAAAAAATTGCCGGGTCTATGGGCCAGATATCAGTGTTTATTCAAGTGAAAACAAAATTAATGCCGGGTCTGAGACCCGGACAGACCCGGCTCACTTTCAGCCCTGATTATACATCGGAGTCAACGATTATATCGTGTACAACGAAGTGGGGCGATGAATGTGTCAGTAATTTGTCCCCTTTTGTGTTCGGGAGAGGGTGTTGGGTGGGGGCGGTGGGGGGAGGCGAAGTAATTTGTCAGATTCAGTCGGCGGGTCTTCATTTCCCTACAAATCTGCTGATAGTTTCGTTAATGGCGATAACCTTTGGCAATCACCGCCAACGTAATAATGGCCGCGATCATTTTCCCCGACTATTACTATACTGCAACATGTGCTCAAACGAACAGGAAGGGAGAGAGTGAGAGAGAGACAGACAGACAGACAGACAGACAAACACACGTAGGTGGGAGCAGAACAACGTAAATGCTGGCGAGGGACACACACACAGTTAATTATATACAGGCTGTCATATATAACCTATAGGCTACAAAGCAGAGTAGTAGACACAATTTGGGCAGACCTTAAGGAAGGCAGGCAGGCAGGCAATAGGTCCAGGCCTATACTATTAAAACGAGCTTTTGACCTATTACTATTATTAGGCCTACCACTAGAACCAGTTTTCTAAGTTAAAAGATTGATTGGTTTTAGTAGTTAAAAGATTTAGTAGTAATAGGCAGTATGGGCATTGCTGAAAATAACTGGGGGTCAGTCTATCATCAACGTGGAGAGTTGGTATGTAGGCCTAAGTGTCAAAAGAAGGCTAAACTACGTGGCTCTTAGAAAGATTATAAGGGCTTAATCCTTCAACCAATTCTCACTGTGGCGCTATAATATTATGTCGAAAAATTTAACATATCCCCGTAAGAAAACATTAGTTGTAAGAACTTGTAACTTGTAACTACCATCATAATAGTATATTTACAATGGGGTGGTAGTCTAATAAACACTGATCTAAACGATCGGTAGAGTCAGGCCCGGCCTTAGGGTCTGCGGGGCCCAAGGCAGCAGCGGGTCCTCAAGCATAAATTTGCACAGTTGATACCTTGTCAATGCGTCACTGGTGGGGGGAGAGCCACCTAAGATGAGATACTTAATTTAGCCTACGTTGTTTATAAAATTTCTTTAGAGCCAAGTGTACTATGTTAAAATAAACTACGCTGATATAATTATGTGGCCTATTATCCTACACGTTTGACTTTCAAATGATGCATGTAAAAGTTAAATTTTTTCCTAAGAATGAGATATTATTGTCATTAAATATAATTACTTGTCCAATCTTAAGATAAGACGATAGTTTCCATAATGTCACACGTGAAATGTAATAATGTAAAAATAATAACCTAATAATATTAGGCTATTATTTTTACATTATTACATTACAAAAACTAAAACGATGACCTTAGTTGCTGATATTATCAGCAACTAAGGTCATCGTTTTAGTTTTTGACAGATTTCTTTGCGCCTATAATTAATAGGCTAAGCACTAGGCTACATGGTGCTAATTATTCACGAAGTGAAACGGAGAAATGTACATTTAGACATATCTCTGAAAAATATCCATGTTCTTAATTTATCGCTGCATTTTTTTAAACTATCGCTAAAATGTCACCACTACCATGGTGCTTTGCCTTTGCTACAAATAATTAGGGCCTATTGACTGCGGACGTCCATTTGCAAAATTAAAGCAAAATGAGTTGATTAGCCTACTGTTTTCTGGAGAAAATTCTACATGTAGGCCTAGAATGCAACAGTGTAGCTTGACTCGCTCGAGCGTATACATAGTCTCGTTTAAAAAATCACCATATCACCTACAGATGGCATATTGACTGCAAGCATAGTTGTCATGCGACGTGACCATTGTCAATCTTAAGTTTTAAAAAGCAATATCCAGCAGCGCGGGGCCCCGGAAGCGCGGGGCCCAAGGCGACTGCCTCGCTCGCCTTGCCCAAAGGCCGGGCCTGGGTAGAGTGCGTAGTGTGGTGAGGTCAACGAGTGGATGTTGATGGTGCAAAAAGCAGATTGGTGGCAGATGGTCGTAAATCAGCATTGTGTTTAGGTCGTGTGTCATCAGACCGACCGACCGACCGACCGACCGACCAACCGACTGTCCTACTGATGTTGCCCTAATCTCTTTACTCTCCACTTAACCACCACCACCACCAACGCCACCACCACCACAGTCCACCACCACCACCACCACCACGAAAACCTACCATCACCACCAACACCACCAACACAAACACCACCATCACCCACACCACCATCACCAACACCCCCACCCCCAACACTACCCCCAACACCACCACCGCACGGCCAACACAAACACCGCCAACACAAACACCAGCACAAATACCACCACCACTCACACCACCAACTCCAGCACAAACACCACCACCCACACCACCACCGCTACCACGACCAACACTCTTTGTCCCTGTTATTCACAGCGGGAAGCATCAAATCCACCCACCGCTTGTCTCCCACGGCCTTTAAGACTAGTTTCTATATGACAATCTATAATTATGGCAAGCGGCCCATCTGTTTATCTCCTCGAACCACGGAGGTTTTCACCATACATGGTGTGCCATAAAAAGTAACCCCCTAAGGTTTTTCCCATAATTATCGTGGCCAGAGGTAAAATTTCGAAATGAAATTTTACAGTCAAAGACAACTCATATTTACATATGATGGCCAGATTTCATCAACATATTTCAAAGAGGACAGACTGTAAAGTTTCATTTCGAAATTTTACCTCTGGCCACGATAATTGTATAGAATGTATAGAAATAAATATAGGCTAGCCTACTTAGATCCAAGCACACACTGAAACATTCATACAGCTGCACGTCTCTCTTTGTCTGCCTGTCTCTCTCTCCCTCTAGGATTCAGATCTCTAAGCCGTAGCCTGGTAACTCGCTAGATCTCAGCTATCGGTCCCACTAAGCACTGAGAGATCTAGACGCATGTGTATTTACATCCGCACGCCCTATCCTCGAAATTCGCTAGATCGTTACGGGCGTCGTTGATCAGATAACCCCCCCCCCCCATATCCCGGTGGGAGTATTGTGTGGAGCAGAACGAGCAGAGCAGATGGACGAGCAACGCCAAAGATGCCATAAAACCGAACGAAAGGCTGCGGCTAATGGCTGCACCAATCTACTCGCGATGCGTTTTATTGATTGCCGAAATGATTTGACTCGGTCTCTCTCGTCGGTCTCGCGTTGTCGTTAGGCCCCGAACTCTGCACTCGTTTGCGAGGCAATAATTATTATATTAGACTGGTCCAAAAAATTCATCTTGCAGATTTCAGTTCTCCACAAGGCTTGTTTTGTTCCTTATCATGATTATAATAATCACAAAAAATTTCAACGAAAACAAATGAAATTTAGAGGTCAACCCATTTGACACTTTTATGTTATTTGTACAGATGTAGATAAATTGTTCCGCAATGGTTAATGTACTACCTGAGCGACATTGATCGCTGTTTGGGGGAGATCCCATTTATCAATTACTTCAACACTGGCCTGAGAGTCACCTTCTTGTATGTCGCTAACCATTTTTTGGGATTGCCAAGAGTTTTTCCTGGCATTTTCCAGTGACAATTATAAAAGCCATGCGGTCCATATTTGCTTTTATCTGTCGATGCTGCATGGGCAACATTTTGATTTCTCAGTGAGCTAATAGCAGGCCTGCCAGTGTGCACTCTTGTTCTTCCATTGCAGCTGCTTCTCGTCTTTCTTTTATGAACTTTTAGGAAATGTGATTTCTGAAATTAATGTCATAACCAATCGCCAGTGTGGCAGCTCCATCTACAAACACAGCATCACGGTCTGGAAGGCCAACACGATACAAAGCACCAAAAACTAAACTAAAGAAAATATTCTTTGATCTTTTTTTGATAATGAGGCAGACTTTAGTAGCAGCAGCTGCTGTTTATGCAGCCATTGTGAAGTGTAGACGAATTACAAGGTTGTCTGATACTCATCATTGTATTAAATCAAATTCTGCTTCTGTCCTGACTAGAACGTTCACCTACTGCTTCATTACTGCCTTTTGTCTTGCTTTATTCATATCAATTTTCACCATTCTCCTGTCGTTGCCTCGTTCTGCTCTCCTTTGCTGCTGTCTTTAGGTTTACTCCCCTCATGCTACTGGAAAATAGTCTTCTTTTTGCATTTGAAGGAATTCTCCGTCTTGCTGGATTTCACATCCTTTGAGATAATATCGAACAATTTTTGAAGATCATTTTTGAACATGCATTCTTCATCCTGTCACTTGCTCTTTATAATGGTCTGTGAGTCTTCGGAGTTAGGTAGTTCTGATAAAGCTTTGACAGTTTCCTGACACACCAGTCAATCCGCTGTGTTGGTATTCTGACAAGCATCCAAATGCAAACAACTGCATCACAGGCCATTTTTTAACTTTCCGGATGGGGTCTCCCTTTAGTTACATGATGAAACTGAAGCAGTTGCTGTGTACCCAGGCTGTGTGGCAATCTTGCAGTAGATAACCGAGAGACTGGTTTTCCAACAGCCAGTGCTCAGGGTCGGATATCAAATTAGAAGAAGCTTTATTAGTGTCATAACGACGGTTAACATGGCGTAAAGACATCATTGGCACTCATGTAAAATGTTCAGAATGGGTTGACCTCTAAATGTTGCACAATCAGGCTGAAATTTTACAGGGAGACTATATAACCCAAGTGGACAAAAATAAGCCTTGTGGAGAAAGAATTCTAAAAACTTCATTTTTTGGCTATGGTTTTTGGACCACACTATTATTATATATATATGGTAGATGAGAGATTGAAAAGAGATTGCGAGGCTGAGGTAAAACGTCCGTCTGGCGGCGAAGAGTGGTGTATGTAAGTCAGTTTGACAAGTTTGCAGAGGTTTAGAATATGCGCCCGTGAATAAGCTGGTGCCCTGCGCTTGTATTTCGAGTGGTGCTCTATAAATTTGGAGATTACGACTAGGCCTACGTTAGATAACTTACCATGGTGTTACACAGAGTTAGCATGGTCTTAGACAAATTCACATGGTCTGAGAAAGTTAGACAAAGTTAGCTTGGTCCCAAACAAGATAGCATGGTGTTAGACAAGTTGGCATGGTGTTAGACAAATTAACATGGTCTTAGACAAAAGTAAACATGGCCTTAGACAAAGCATGGCCTTAGGCAAGGTAGCATTAAGTTAGACAAGTTGGCATGATCTTAGAGGTGGTGCGCTGCTCTTGGCTTTACATAATCAGGCTACCTTGTCTAAGACAACTTGCCTAAGACCATGCTAACTTGTCTAAGATCAAATTAATTTGTCTGATACAATGCTAACTTGCCTAGGAATATGCAAGTTTATAAAAGACTATGCAGACTTGCCCAACACCATGCGGTTCCACGACAACTGGTCTACCGACAACTCGTCTAACGACAACTCGTCTCCGGACAATTGGTCTAACGACAACTGGTCTACTGACGAATAGCATTGATGAAATAGAAGCTGGATTTACGAAAAAAATTTTTTGCTTAAATGGAAGCTAGATTGATGATTTTCATTCATGTATTCCAACGTGCTCCCATTTCTACTTCAAATCTAAAAATACCTTCATCCTGCTTCTATTTCTCGCCTGTTATTTTAGTCAATCCAGCTTCTATTTCATGTATAAAAAATACCCTCATCCAGCTTCCATTACTTAAGCGGTTTTCTTATCAATCCAGCTTCCATTTCAGATCTAGAAATGCCTTCATCCAGCTTTTGTTTATCATGCGTTATTTTCGTCAATCCAGCTTCTATTTCACCTGCAAAAAGAACCATCATCCAGATTCCATTTCTCTTGCGTTTTCTCATCAATCCAACCTCCATTTCACCTCTAAAAACTTTCATCCAGCTTCCATTTCTCAAGCGCTGGATAAGTTGTCAGTAGACCAGTTGTCGTTAGACGAATTGTCCGGAGACCACTTGTCGTTAGACGAGTTGTCGTTAGACGAGTTGTCGTGACACCCACCATGCTAAGTTGCTAACTTGTACAAGAACCTTACTGAGTTGCCTAATACTATTGTGCCTCTGCCCTCTAGTCAGTCTCTTGAAGTGGCTCTGTATAAATTTGTCGCAGACGTCGTAATTACCATCGCCATATAACTCAAAGTTTAAATTTTGCACAAACACAAGCAATTAAAAACAAGTCTTATATCAACTGAACAAAGAAAGCACTAACTAGCTATTTTTCTAGCTGCCTGTTGGTATTCAACTACATAAAAAATGTTCATCACAGGCATAAGTCAGTTTGAATGAATAATATTGTAAAAATTAAAATCCAGTCATTGAATTCTGGCAATAAACGCATAGCATAGATCAAACTCCAGTTCACTTTGTGGTAGAATTGCGAAAAATTGAAATTCAGTCAATTTCCCCAGCAATATATCCTTTAAGAAATATAAATATCTCAAATCAATGTCCCTAATGAGATGAATTTCAGTCACCTCTGTGGTAGAAATCAGACAAATCAAACACAGCCAACTCTGTTGTAACAATAATTGTAAAAATAACGACTCTATGGCAATTTAATCTGAAAAATTTTCAAATTTGTTGGGATAGAACAACTAAAATCCAACCTAATTGATAGACGTTCGAGATTAACAAGATTCAAAAATTGAAAACTTTAAACAACCAAATGTGTGAAGGTTTTGTCACATAATTCACACTTGCATGGGATCACTCCCACCATGTGTTTTCATAATATGTTTTTTGAGGTTATATCTTCGTGTAAATGCTTTGTAACACAAATTGCAGCCGTACAGTGATTCTCCAGTGTTGGTTCTTGTGTGGCGGTTCCGTGAAGACTTTACTTCAAACGATTTGTCACATACAGAACACATTATGGTTTTTCTCCAGCATGTTTCTTTGTGTGACGATTCAGATAAGCCTTTGACAAAAAGGTTTTCTGACATAAAATGCACATGTATTGTTTTTCACTATTGTGGATTCTCATATGGATTTTCAGAATTTTGGTTGATTTAAAGAATTTCTTACATATACAACATATATATGGCTTTTCTCTTGTGTGGGTTATTGTGTGAGAATCCAGTTGACCCTTCTGTGCAAATGATTTTTTACACAAATTACACTTGTATGGTTTCTCTCCAGTGTGGATTCTTATGTGGGCTTTCAGAGAACCTTTCAGTAAAAATATTCGGTGACATGAACTGCACTTGTATGGTCTTTCTCCAGTGTGGGTGCTTGCATGGTAATTCAAATGAGTCTTTGACACAAAGGTTTTCTGACATAGCAAGCATATGTATGGTTTATCACTAGTGTGGATTCTCATATGGATTTTCAGAATATTTGTTGATGCAAATAACTTGTTACATAGACAACATATGTGTAGCTTTTCTCTTGTGTGGGTTCTTACATGAGAATCCAGTGGACTCTTCCGTGCAAATGCTTTTTGACAACAATTACACTTGTATGGTTTCTCTCCAGTGTGGATTCTTATGTGGTATTTCAGAGAACTTGCATGTGCAAATACTTTGTGACATAAATTGCACTGGTAAGATCTTTTTCCAGTGTGGGTTCTTATGTGGCAATACAGCAGACGCCTGTCTGCAAATGCTTTTTGACAAAAATTACACTTGTTTGGTTTCTCTCCAGTGTGGATTCTTATGTGGAATTTCAGAGAAGTTGAATGTGCAAATACTTTATGACATAAATTGCACTTGTATGGTCTTTCTCCAGTGTGGGTTCTTATGTGGGAATCCAGTTGACTCTTCTGAGTAAATGATTTTTGACAAAAAATGCATTTGTATGGTTTCTCTCCTGTGTGGATTCTTATGTGGTATTTCAGGGAACCTTTGTCTGCAAACGTTTTTTGACAAAACCTGCACTTGTATGGCTTTTCTCCAGTATGAGTTCTTAAGTGAATATTGAGATTTGAACCTCTCATAAATGTTCTGTTGCAAAATTCACATGTCAGTTGTTTTTCTTTGTAATGAGCTCTTGTTGGCATATCCATATCTTCAAAAGAGCATTACATGTATGAGAAAAATGAAAATAGACTTCTGGCTTATCCCCATTACTGTGGCATCTATTATGAGTTGTTGGGTTGACATATAATCTGACTGTACTTTGCTGTGGAATACTGGTAATGGAATTTGTGAACTTCGTTAAAGATCAAAAGATCTAAATATGAAAGGTAATATCATTGGCTTCACTGCTTCAGTTGCCATATTCAACTGATTAATAGGATGGAAGGAAATTTTTTAAACATGATAAATTATTAGATTTTATTGTCAACCTCATTCAACTGTATGTCGATACGGCTATAATATTGCTACTATAGAAAGCAATATTCTAAAGTCAGCCATAGAGAAACAGATGAGAATATGCTAGAGAATCAAATGTAAAGAGACTGGTATTAAAGATCATAAAAGAGATAGAAGTGAAAAATTGGGAATGAAGTTTAGAATTTTTTAGCAACTATAGAAAATTCTTAAGAGTTAAATATTACGGAGGGTACCAAAATTACAAAAAGATGATGAATAGATTAGCTGAAATGAAATGCAATGACGAATAGATTACCACCTGGGTAAACGTGTAGTTTAGCGTAATTAATTATTTTAACGCTTATAATAGCACAAAAATGTTTAAATAAAATATTTATGTCAACATGCTATTGCCAAAGAGATGTATGATTATATTTCGAATATCTTAAAAAGAAGGATTTCGATCGAAAAATTGTAATATTTTGTCGTAACAAACCGCCGATCCAAGTTGTTGTTCAATTGCGACCCATTCCGGAAGTGGCGTGCGGCAAGCAAAAATTAATAAGTAAGTAAGTAAAAGTCCAGCTTTTTCAATTGCATCAGTTGTTTTATGAATCCAACTTTTGTTTCAATAATAACAATTTTTCATCAATCCAGTTCCAATTTCAGCTTGATTATTTTTATTACCCCAGCTTCTATTTCTCGCCTAAAGGCTAAATCTGAACCTCAATTTCCTGAAATAGTTACAAAATGAAGGATAAACACGGCAAAAACGTAGGAATTGCTGAAAACTGAACACAAATTTTTTACATCAGCGATGTCTTCATCAGTAAACTATAGGCCTACCTTATAGACAGTGGTGGCAATAAATAGCAGGCCTAGGCCTATGCGTCTTAATCAAAATTTTAAAAAAATTATATCTAAAATTTACGCTTAAAAGGCAATGGCAAATTGGTACTTGTTTTTTAATTCACCCCCAATCATGCTTTCCATGTCCGTTCTATGTGTTGAGTATGTGCACCTGTCAGAATGACTGCACTAACCCTAAAACTAATCCTAACCGACCCTCACGACGCCTAATATGAGCCCTAACCGACTCTCACGCGATAAATTCCCGTCAACTTACATGTAGAACCTGGGGTGAATTAAAAAACAAGAACCGGCAAATTAATAACGCACTCACTGTAAACTGACACAATAATTACAATCGTGAATCTTCCTCTCTAACCAAACTTAAAAAAATGGCGTTTGTCAGAGTGTCCTGCATGGAAATTCCGCCATTTCCGGTTGACAGTTGCAACCTTGTGTTTACGCAAACAGCATAAAATTATTATAATTTTATGCGCCCCCCCCCTTAAAAGTCAATTGACAGGGCGGTCATAATAAACTCCGCCCCACGTCAGCGTTTCCTCCTCAATTAATATAAGGCTAAACGCAGGTCATGACCCTTACCGTGCGTTCACATGGGCTTGCGAATTTAACGTTAGGCCCAAAACATATAATAGGCCTACAGTTAGATTATGCGTAGCCTATTGTTGCATCAACATAAAGGAGGTATAAAACGAAGAAATCTAATGTCTCTCGGAGGGTGGGTAACAGCTGGAAGGATGAGGTCACATCATGTCAACACACACGTATCGACTCTTACGCAATCCTTCCTACAAGAAGTGTTAACCCTCGGGCTACCAAGGGGGGGGGGTGGTATCCACCCCCCCCCTAGGTTTTTTCCAAATAAAACTTTTTTCGTTAGGAATAAAATTTTGACGTTTTAGGTGGCTGTAGAGGATTCATTTGCACACATTTTGAGCTAAAATGTGTGATGATATACCATACCATTCAAAAGTTACACCCGATATACCCGAGGCACCAGAAGGGGGGTGGATACCACCCCCCTTAGATTATCGGCTGTATCTTATCCGTACTTTGACATGAAGAGACACCAATTACACCATTCTGTAGAGGGAATGTGGGGCTACATTGTGGTGGTCACGGAGTTGTCATTTGACAACCGGAAGTGCTCAAAATAAATTAAAATATATAAAAAGGTGTTTTATTTTCATAAAATTTTCATGTTGTTCCTATTAAAAATTATTCATAATTTATTTTTTAAGAGAAATAAATTATGTCATTCTATAGAGGGCATTTAGGGCTATTTTTTATACCAATTAATTTGACACTTGATGACCGGAAGTGCTCAAAATAAATTTAGATGTGTGAAAATGTTGGGTTTTTTTACAACGCAAACCGATAAGTCTGCGTAAACGTTTTTCAGCATGTTTTACGTGTTTTTTTTCTTTTTATTGTAACTAAAACTAACTTATTACTAGTTTTTATAGTTGAATATTGGACTTTATTATATGTAACCTATTTTAAATTAAATAAATTATGTTAAAAACACACAGAATCTAATATTTTGCTTATGCGAAAGTATACATTTTGTGGAATCGACGGGTGCCTACGGTAAAAAATTCATAACTTTGGGGTGCTTTCATATATTTTAAATCTAAATATACCATTTTGTGCAGAAATGAATGCTGAATCCATAGGTGTATTACAAGTTATGATATCTCAAACCAAACCCAAAATCCAGGGGGGGGTGGTAACCACCCCCCCCCCCTTGGTAGTCAGTGTTACAAAAAAAGCTTGGTAGCCTGAGGGTTAATAAACTTTGATTGTACAATGTAGGCCTGCACAGCGATATCAGTGCAGGCATACATTGTCACCACTAGCCTATAGGAACAAAGTATAGCAACTGCAATAGGCCATATAGGCCTACTCTAAGACGACCAAAACGCCATTGTCTAAAATTGTCCACCGGAGTGCTGTTTGGCAGTACTGTTGGAATCAGAAAAGGTAAGTAAAAAGGTAAGTGCATTATTTATTAAACCAGTTGTAGACTATATCCGTGCACTCTGGTGTACATGGGTCTTAAACAAGATGAAAAATTGTCCCGATCACCCAAAACCTTGTACAAGGCTATCACATAAGAAGATTCTGGTCCTGTGTATAGTAAACGGTAATTGACCGTTTAAATAATTATAAGGATAGCCTTTAGGCCTAAGCAAGGACGGTTGTAGGACATTTCCCCCTGGACATTTCCTCCGGACATTTCCCCCCGGACAATTCCCCCCCGGACAATTCCCTCCCGATTTCGACTAGGACATTTACCCCGCCGGACAATTCCCCCCTGTGCATACACATGCATGCATGCACGCACGCATGCATACATACATGCATGCATGCATACATACATACATATATACATACATACATACATACTAGGGTGCCAACCAAATGCATGGTCAAAAAATAATTTTGCCTGATCCAGTTGCCCACCCCCTAAAAATGTTTTCTATGGCAAGAAACTCATGTGATACAAATTTTATTCAGATAGAAGATTATTTAGAGGTAGCTTAGCGTGTCAGTAGTTTATAGTAGGGTATAACATAATTTCTTCAAAATCGCATATGGAAATAGCTTATATTTACAGAGAACAGGCTGTGCTGTGACTCAATGTTCATACTGACTAAGAATAATAATTTTTCTTGTAATTTTTTGATCTTTCCCAATTCTTGGATGTTGCTCTAATAACACGGATAAACCATAAAGGGCTAAATAAAGACTGTCAATGTCATTTCATACAACTTCCAGCAATACAATCCTTCCTGATGGTGCATATATGTTTTGTCTGAACAAAAGTATAAGAAAACACTACTGAGCTTGGTTTGTATACCAAAATCATGGAATTAGTCGATGCCAAAGTGTTCAACACCAGATGGGACCTCCAATGGCAAAACATCAAGATATTTAGAAGATTTAGAGACTCACATATAATTATGCATTTGAAGCAGACCGGTATGAAAATGGCATAAAGGTGACAGCAACTGCAGTGGTTTGGATCCGATGCAAAATGAGTTTCTCGAGTTCATCCAGCTCAATGATATTCAGTCAAGACTGTTAGGAAGACTATGAGCTCTTTTACCTGGCACTGATATTCTTTAAAGGAGTATAAAGTAAGGGAGGTGTGCATATCCATGCCCCTGGAGTCCACCCTGGAGCTCGATGGATGGCAAGGTCACAAACAAGGTTAAAAAGATACTTATTTTACTCTCAATAAATCTCATCAAATGTGAGTTGTCAGCTCTCCCAGAGTTCAAGTCAATTGTTAAGTTTACATTAATCTGTACACACATGCATGTGCCACACCTGATCCTCACAACGACTTGAATCTTCCGCATGAGTTTGATGCATACAGACAAACAACTAAACTGTTATCGATTCAGCAATCAATTCCTTCTGTAGTCATTTGTAGTATCTAGGTGAAATACTAATTGGTCACACTTTCTCTGATACAATGGTTTCTCTGGATTTGAAGGAAGCAATAGTCATGCACAGCCCTAAGTAAAGAAACCCATGGACAAACTCCTCGGCACGTTGTAAGTTTATACTGCATGGACATGACACTGTTGCTATACCAATGCTTCGGTGGTTGTCACAACATATTTAGCAGTTTCTTGTGGCAATTGGAATATCACAGCACTTTTTGGCCCTAAAGACCTTAACCCTAGCATTTGAGAGAGCATTTCTGAGTATGCTAGTGCTCAGATATGGGCAGAGAGTCTGATGGTGGTCAACAATGCCGCTGATTTATTCAATGGTGTTCTTGGTCACTATGAAAAACAGAATAAATTTATGTTATAAGTTGCTGAGAGGCACTGCAGGACATTTCTAGTTACTAAGGAGTCTACTGTTGCTCACCAGTAGTGCTGGGCTCAATTGCTCATCACTAACTCTTAGCAATAATGAGCACCCTTGATAATAGTGTATCTTACGCATTGAAACATCATGGAATTTAACATTGTCCAATGCTAAAAACTTTAACCGCGTCAAGCTACCAGCATTTTTTTTTAGAATGCTTCCAAATTTTGTGAGCCTTATTATTTCGACAATGAAAACATATGTGGGGGGTGGGAAGATACAAATTACAAACTTTTATTTTGAGTGGCACCCTAATACATACATACATACATACATTACATACATACATACAAACAAACATACATACATACGATTTATGCATGTATGTATATATATGTACGTATATATATGTATGTATGTATGTATGTGCGTGTATGTATGTATGTATGTATGTATGTATGTATGTATGTATGTATGTATGTATGTATGTATGTATGTATGTATGTATGTATGTATGTATGTATGTATGTATGTATGTATGTATGTATGACTGTATGTATGTATGTATGTATGTATGTATGTATGTATGTATGTATGTATGTATGTATGTATGTATGTATGTATGTATGTATGTATGTATGTATGTATGTATGTATGTATGTATGTATGTATGTATGTATGTATGTATGTATGTATGTATGTATGTATGTATGTATGTATGTATGTATGTATGTATGTATGTATGTATGTATGACTGTATGTATGTATGCATGTATGTATGTATGTATGTATGTATGTATGTATGTATGTATGTATGTATGTATGTATGTATGTATGTATGTATGTATGTATGTATGTATGTATGTATGATGTATGTATGTATGTATGTATGTATGTATGCATATATATATGCATGTATGTATGTATGCATGCATATATATATATATATATATATGCATGCATGTATGTATACATGCATGCATGTATGTGTGTATGTATACGTATACGAGGGGAAATGTCCTAGGGTGGGGGAGAATTGTCCGGGGGAATTGTCCGGGGGGGAAATGTCCGGGGGGAAATGTCCAGGGGGAAATGTCCGGTCACCAAGCAAGGACCGCTTATACACAGGACCGAAATTTTCTTCTTTAAACACCTTGAACGACGTTGTTCCGATAAATAAATTTCACATCCTCTTTCCAAAGAAAAGCATTCAATTAATTAAATCTATGCATGTAACAGGTTGACGAATAATTATGCTTAGGCTACAGAGAAGAACATTATAATTGGAGATTCAAAACATAATCGTTAGTATTAGAAACGGAATTTTAAGTGGGGCGACATCTATGCTGGAGGGTGAAATAAACGCAAACAAAATGTTCATTAAATTCCAGTCCTGTATTATAGACAGTCCTTGCTATCACAATGGCTTCCTCACTAAAACCTTCGTCCATCTTAATTGTTAAGCTTACTCTGCAGCTGAAAACCAAGAACGTCTAAGCATTTTATTGACACCGGCTTCTTTCCCTGACAAAGGCTGGCAGACAGACTTCGAGCTCCTTCCCGACTTACCCCACCCATCCACCCTGCCATTACCGTCGGCCTAGCACGGCATCGTTCGCGTCCGGCCATCTATAATCTCCCGAACAGCCGCCGCATTTTTCATTAACGTCGCCGTTCCAATACTCGTCGGCTCTGCCCGCAGTCCATTAGACCCGACTCGCGGAGCCTTTGTCATCGCTCCCGAACATTCCCGAACGAGCCAGCGAGCGGTGCCGAGCAATTGCCGACCATAAACCGTTTCTTTCCCCCGCCGCACAGTCTGCCTCGACCGTGCCAAGAATACGGAACGGGTATTTCATCATTATAACCTTTCCACGACGATGCGGCGAGGCTGCCCGGACGGGGGTTTCGTTGCCGTTGGCGACCGCTAAGACGGTCGATAAGAACGTGGGGTTATTATGTGCAGGTCGGGCGGGTAGTGACCGGGCGTGGACCTCTCTAGCGGAAGAACGTATGCGGGTCTCGACTGGCAAACATGGCCGAGAAATGGTCGAGAATTTGCAAGTCCTGTCGGCGGAATGAAATGCCCGGTCGACTGGAAATGCGTCGATTGGTCAATATTATTTCGGTCAATTTATCCGGAGAAAAAAAGTGGGATTAATTTGCAGACGTTGCGATTAGGCCTACAGCTTAAGACTAATAATAATTTTTCTTTTATTCAACGCCTGAAAACGCACTGCGCTTTACATGTACAAGTTATGCAGTAGCCTAATGATGGTAGGCTAAGTATAATCTTAATTAACATAAACTGAATAGACAGCCTGCAATACACGGCGCTATTAGCCGTCTACAAAGCATGTCCGCCCAACGGGGGCTCGAACTCGCTACCTCTCGCACTCTACGCCAGTGAAAATGTAGTGAAAGTTTAGTGAAAATCTAGAAAAAAATATTGAAAGTCTGATTCGTCACTCTTATTATTCGACAAATGGATGTCGCTACTCTTCTGGTTCAACTCCCTTTGGGCTGAAACTGATATGAGAGAAATTGGAAATCTGCAGACTGCGCGACATTGTCCATTAGAAGCGATGTTGCTTTTATCGGATTAGTTTCGTATTTAGCCTACACATTTTATCGGATTAGTTTCGTATTTAGCCGACGCTTTGGTCAAAACGACTTTTCACCTTACGGTTCTTCGGAGAAATTGAAACGCTGCAATCTGGTGCATTAGGAAAGATTTCCTTGTATTGAATTGCCGTTGTAAATGCCTTATAAATAAAAGATGTTCACTGAAGTAGACTAGATGGGTAGGCCTAAGTTCAGATGCAATTCCAAGAGTGGGTTCTACCTTCCAGGAGCAAGTCAGTGATTACACTCAGGACATTTAGCAAGTCCTCAATGCAAGGAAACTTAGAACATTGATATGATTCATCGCTTAGTCATCATAATCATCGTCATCATAATCATCGTCATCATCATTATGATCATCATCGTCGTCGTCGTCGTCAGGTACTGCAGGCGCAAAATAAATATTGAATAAATATAATAATGCGCAAATAACTAACTCCAATCTCAAACATTATATGCACATACACCATGATACACGGCCCCATGCATACAGACATACCCATACACACATACCCAGACCCACATACATGAATAGCAAACAGACACACAAACATACCCTGTCAAGACAAGAGAGACGTATTGACGCTTACACAGACACATAAACATACATACAAACACACCGAAGCATATATGCAGACATGGGCCTACATTAATTAGTATCAACACATATACAGATACAGAGACACACCGACAAAGGCAAACGTATCTATAGACACACACACACACACACACACACACACACACACCGTGACACACGGATATACAAGCAAGCATACAAACACATCGAAGCATGCAGACACGTATACAATTATACATACCCATGCATACAGTGATACAGACTTATGCACATAATTATATACACAGACACACAAACATAAGCTTACACTGAAACATTATGTACAGGTCTAATAGGAACAGGTGTTCGCTGGAAATGTCTATTGACAATTTAACAAAATACGAGATTTGTCATCGAAAATCACATTCATCAGAAGAGAACTGACATCCGAATTTTTTACAAGATACAGCGACGCCACCGCCATGCACAACCACCTTGGTCTGTCTGTCTGTCTGTATGTAGCTGTTTATGTATGTCTTTCTTTGCCTGTGTCTCTCTGTCTCTTTCTGTTTCTGTTTCATTTCTGTCTGTATCCAACTCTCCCTCTCCCTCTCCGTCTCCGTCTCCCTCTCCCTCTCTCTCTCTCTCCCTACCTCTCTCCCTCCCTCTCTCTGCCTCTGTCTCCCTTCTATGTCTCTGCCTGTCTGTCTGTATCTGTCTGTATGTATGTCTCTCTATCTCTGTCTGTATGTCTGTATCTGCCTTCATCTCTGTCTGTCTGTCTGTCTGTCTGTCTGTCTGTCTGTCTGTCTGTCTGTCTGTCTGTCTGTCTGTCTGTCTGTCTGTCTGTCTGTCTGTCTGTCTGTCTGTCTGTCTGTCTGTCTGTCGACGCTGAATCAATAGACACCGTTACAACATTTCCGCAACACACGTCACGAGCCATTAATTATGCTACACCAGCAGCAGCAGCAGTAGCAAAGCACCAGCGGCGGCGGTGGTGCTGACTACGGCGCGGCTTCTTCTGCTCGGGCGGCTTGCTCTACAGCTGATGCTGCTGCTGCTGCTGCTGCTGCTGCTGCTGCTGCTGCTGCTGCTGCTGCTGCTGCTGCTGCTGCTGCTGCTGCTGCTGCAGGTAGCTTCCCAATGTCTCGCACCATTCTAATATGATTCTATGCTTAGCAGCATACAGACATGTAACGAAATAGGTAAGCAACGAGACAATTCATGTAGCGCCCAATTAAATGTCACTGTCACAATGTTTCACCAAGCAAAGAGCATACAGATAAATATACATAGGCTATATATATTATACTTAAATAGGTATATATTGTACAGAGATAATCTAGCCTACATGTATATAGAGCCTGAATCGTATACGAAAGGTGGTGATATTATTATCGGTAAGCACACGAACGTACCATTAACAAAGTCATAAATTTGTAACCATGGGCGGTATTGACAAAGGCTGCAATTAGTATTTATCACGGAGATTCTGTTTTTATGCAAACAGACGTGAGCTGCTTTTGACTCGCATTGCCAGAGTATAATACGGGTAGAAACGAAACAGCGTTTTGTTTGGTAATTATGGTTGGTTACTGTCAACTACAAGTATACAAACCGTCCATGCTTTCAAACTCTGGAGTTGACAATAGCAAGAAGCGGCGAAGCTGAAGCCAAAATTAATACGATAACCGAACTACAGATCTGAGCAGTGAGTGAATTCCACGACTATCATAAGTAGCCTATTGCTCCAGATTTAAGCTAAAGAGTAAGAGTTATGCCCTCTTGTGCATGTGAGCCCAGGTGACTTAACAAGTTAACACTTTACCGACCGTGGGTATTTCCCATAATACCATTTACTGCACCTTGGTCGGTTAAGGGTTATAGCTCATTCGCCCAATGCTCCTTGCAGTCACTCAATCAGAACACATTCGGTGTCTGCTATACTCATCGGTAAAGTTACTTACACGTAGACCTATAACAACAAGCAGTGACATGAAAGGTCTGACTGGTGACAACAGAATCTGATTGATGTTTCAAACACAGACATTTATCCACAATAGACTAAATCAGTTGCTTTGACGAAGTGCAAGAAATCACGACAGGTCACATTTTCCACGAAGCTGCATGCGTGACTCGAACGAATCCTTTGAGACTCAGAATTATAGCGATATATCAAATTTACGGTCAACCCCGACGCATGCGCACAGCAGAATATGATGACAGCGGAAGACGTATGCCTCCCTCTGGTGCAGTATTCAATATACAGCGGAGAATATAAGCATGCGATAAACCTCTGCGTGTGCTGGGATATACATATAATAATAGCTAATACTTCAAAGGCTGCTTCATAGCAAACGCAAGAACAAACTATGAAACAATCCGAGTTCTCTGATCATCGTCCCACCGAGTTGCCGAATCAGCAGATATATATTCTAAGACCTGCCGCCGCTGCAGCCGGTAATTCCGTGCAAATCCAAACTCCTATCAGCTGACAAAAACAATACCCGACAAAAACCTGGAGCGATTGATCAATGCCAAATGCAGATTCACCTGTTGCAGCTGTGCTGTGGCCTGGTCGTGGTCCGTGTGTCCCCCGGGGCAGGAAAACATCAGTCTTGTTTGACTGCTAAATGGGAATAAAATGGAAGAAATTACCGACGTCTCCGACAAACTACTACTACTATTCGCTCAGAACGGTAGACAAACTAAACCAAACATGAAGTTAGAAACACACACAGGCATGCAAACAAACACAGAGCCCGATAGACAGATACGACTAGTGTGATCTGGTAAACGCTGTCAGTAGCTGTCTAGTTTATGGGAATTATGCAACTGAAATGAGGCAATTTCCTAATACTTCTCGCCGGGCTTATGGTGCAAATCGCGGAGGTTAACACGGACGTATGAGCGAGAGAGGGAGAGAAGGTTAAAGCTCTCTTCCGTGGACTTTGCCTGATGCATTAGCTGTGGAATTCATAACATCAACAGCAGCTAAAGCCATAAGCCGCTTATGATAAGTATGGATAGCCTGGCTTTGAAATATGCCAAGAACAGAGAGACGATGAGATCAAACTAAGCCATAATTATGGCTGACAATTACTCGCAAACAGCATGCTGATAGGAAGCGGCTGTGGCAATGTTAGACATATAATATGTCAGCTCATATAATATATATATATATATATATATATATATATATATGTCTGTTCGCTTCGTTTCCAAACCTAATCGGATACTTAGTCATTTAGGAACATTTATGATCAGCAATCAAAGAGAACAGATAAGAACAGACAAGTTAAACGTGAATAAATTGAAGCGGACATTAGTTGTGAGTCACTATAGTAAGATAAACATAAAAGACACAAATATCATAGTAGCAGACGCGAAGAGTCATTTTATTTCCCATGCACTGATGCAGCATAAGCTTAGATGCAATGACAAAATCCTGCACATATCCGAGATCATGCCGAAGAATTCGTCACTTAATGCTAGATTTTCCCGAAAGGCTGATAAAGATAGTTTTCCTGTTTTGCTGGTTTTGCACATGCAAAGAACATAATCTTCGGACGACAGACAAAACATGATGGATGTTAAATAAGTTTTTATGTTTTACTGATGGCCATAATATTCATCCTTGAAACATCCAAGAAACGAAAATTTATAGAATGACCTTTCCATACTTTCCAAGATTTAGTGAGTCCTTCAAATCATATATCGGCCTATTGTCTTGGTATTAAAATCTAATTATACCACAGCCTCTGCTTTGCAATATGTAACACAAGTGTATGCACTGATATGCCTTCAATGCAACACCCATCAGACCTGTGTGTTACTTTGCCGCCACTGGGTTGTATGTGCATGAAAGTGCCCACCAGTTGTGTGACTTTTCCAGCAGTTCAATGCGCATTAGTTTGCACTTTTCCGATGAACTTGTTCTCAATAGACGTGTCACCACTCAGGTTGTGCTGTGCACGAGGTGCCAGGGGTGTAGTTGAGGTGCCATAAAAAGAAACGTCCGATTGCATTACATAAATATTGCTACTGTTATTTCCGTTATGCCTAGAATCTCACAAGTCGACGGAAATGCGATACTTAGTTCGACTGCGTGAATCTCCAGGAATGCCGCCTTAGGACGGACTCTGCACCTTTGCAGAAGCTGGATAAGTCTTATAGCAACATGATACATGTACAAAGCATGGAAATGGCGGTCTCAACTTTCAACCTTGCGGCGAATGCTTCTCGCATCAAGCCACTGTTTGTGTTTTCCGACGAAATGCCGGCTGCAGAAGCCCAAAACCGGTGCAAATTTACCAATACCGCCACCCGTTGCAATCTGATCGTTTACGTGAGATCGTCAAATGCAGAAGATGCACTTACAGCACCAGGTGCAAAAGAGTACTTACTGTACCCCGTGCAATATTTCACTTGCGTTGCGCCTGCTCAAAAGATAATAAAGCAGCTTTCAGCAATCTTTTGAGATCACTCGACGCAACTGAAACAGAAGATTCTTTGCCTGAAGAAAAACCAGGAGTCAGAAGAAGAAATGGCTAAGAATTGATTGTGCTAATAATATATTAAATTAGCACCACTTAATATGACTCAAAATGCAGACGCAGTTGCATATCGTATTTGTATCCATTCCAAATTAACACGAATGTTATTCACTGCATTCTGTTTTGACTTAGGCCTACATGTATAAGCAATGACAAGGCATTTCCTCCGAGTTGTCATAAATTCGCCTAATGTCATGTCGTGTCATGTCATGGCATGTCACGTGAACCAAAGTGCATTATAAATAGTTGGTCATTATTAGAACATATTTATATTGAATTTACGATTATAATAATTATGCTATTCTAAAACATTTGACTTTTGATTGGTTCTATATTGATGATGTAGGCCTAGGCCTACTTTTATTATAGGACCTACCATGTCTGTAGGCTTAAACCAAAATGCTGATAGAAATTGGTCAATTAAAGAATATTCTATCTTATGTGATAGCCAGCACCTTTCATATGGAAATTAGGCCTACATGGATTGTCAAGGACCGTCTATAAAATACGGGGAGGAAACGCATTAGTTAAGTTGTGTCTCTGGTGTTTGGACAATAATAATTATTGTATCTTCAGAAAAGAAAAGCATTCAACTAATTACATTGACGAAGATAGATTGACGAATAATTATGATTGCAAAGCAAAATATTGAATTTGAAGATTCAGAACATAATCTTTGCAGTATTAGGCCTATAGTATTAGAAACGTATTTGAAGTGTGGCAAGATTCAGAGTTAAATGGACTATTAGGAAATGTTTACAAGTAGGCTACCCTGTCCTGTAATAGAGAGTCCTTAATTGATAGAGTGTATGTATCCATGTAGCATGCAGCCTGGTTTAGAGCTAAGCAGTAAGCAAGTATCTACGGATGCCACAATGTAGGCCTATATGCTTCCAAATTGATCATCAATTAACGCTGGTGGGCATCGAGCTCGTCAGCATACCTGAGTTTCAGGTGAACTACTAAAGGTGTGAAGCAGACAACTGCAGATTGCAATGCCGACTGAATTGATCAGAACATTAAGAGTCGATGATGAGATCAATGAAAACAAAAACAGAAGAAGAACGATCGATCTGAATGTTATTTCAATACCAAACTCGTTCACCATGCAACTTGATGCAAGACCTGTCAACCATTGACAGATCATCTTCAAAAGACTCTGCACTGTCTGCAGCTTATCAATGAAAAATGTCTCGCATGCATAATATTTATTATATATATAATTTTAAATATATAGTTATATTTATTATATATCTAATTTTAAACATATATATTTATTATATATATATAATTTTAAATATATATTTATTATATATATAATTGTAAATATATATATTTATATTTACATGGTGACAGTCGATGTCAATAATCGTGATTGAAACAACAAGACTCCTCAAACTCTGAAACATAGCCTATCTACTGTTTTATTATTTGGTGACTACAGTGCATGCGATCTTACATGTCGGTATAAACCCTAATTAATTTATCATCAGAAGGAGGCCATGCAGTTGTAAGGTATAGGCCTAAAAGGTTGAGATAAGTTGACGGTAGCCTACTCAAAGCCACCGCCCCAACGTTCTACACAGAATCGAGGCCTTTTCCCTGATGGGTTCATGCAGTGGTCTGGAATGGATTCCCACAGGAGCTACACCTGCTTCCTGGGTCTTTTACTGAAGCATTTTTGCCAAACTCAAAACTGTCCTAGCCGTTTGCCGTGATAGAGTGGCAGGAGCGCTTCTGAGTAGCCTTCTTGAAGAAGCGCTATATAAATTCTGAAATGAATGAATGAATGAATGAATGAATGAATGAATGAATGAATGTAGGCCTATGGGTAAACGTTTGCGATCAATGAACTTGTTTTCAACAGAGTCGTTAAAATTGTGACTTTATTTGTGGTACTGTACACAAGCATTACCCTATGGCCTATATACAAGCAAGTCTTCAATTTCAAGAACGATTGCGTTTGCAACCAATCCGCTCACCGACAAACAATGAATCAGCCTTCTCGCTCACTCCAGATTTCCCACTCCAGCTTTCAATTGCACAGCGCTTGAATTGCCCCCCAGAGAATCTGGAAGTTAAGTGAGTCCAGGTGTAGGAATTTCTGCACAAATGCCGACCTATCCTCTGCACACTTGAGCAAATAATCGAATAGACCGTCCGCATTAAAAGCATCGGCCGCCCCAAGGGAGCACTCGAGAGCCATGCAAACCAAATGGTGGTTGCTCTGCCCGACTATATACGCCCGAGAGCCTTACAATTGCATTTACAAGTTGAGGATAAGACATCCATTATTTCTCCCACACTCTTCGTCGACTCATCCATTCAAGTTGTTTTCCTTAACCTAAACTCGTTTGTTTGGGTTTACTTTGGAAATGGTGTGAGTCTCTCTGAAGCAATAAACATATAATATATGGACCACACTACATCTGCTTCGGAAATTAGTACTATTAGTCCTTGACTAGCTAAAAAGGATCTCTGTGTCCTCTAGGTACAGTAACGTGGATAGGTCTATACCACAAGGCCCTATAGATGTGTAGAACTGTAGATATACGCAGATACGTGCACTTAGACACGAAGGCGATCTTACGGTTGACACCGAGATGTTATCAATTTAACTTGTCTTGAAAATATTCCAGAGGTGTATACTTTGGAAATGGTGCAAATGAGAATGATATAATGATATCCTGAAACCAAAGTCTACTTGCAGTTTTCCAGAACAGAAAAGTTGAACAGTAAATTAATTTTCTGATTCGAATCGCTTGGTAACAGCGCTCGGCATGTAGCGTGAAAAGTGTTCACAGACTCAAGTCTCGCCCGAGGCAATAACTGTGCAAACTGACCTTGAGCATTATTGAATAATGAGCATTATTGAATAATAAGCATTATTGAATAATAAGCATTATTGAATAACGAGCATTATTGAGGAAGTAATTCATTGACAAAATTTTCTCGTCATCGATTGTCATGTGCAATTGCGCACTCCAGAAAGAAGCCAGTAGGCCTATTAGCTGCAATTGTGTTAGACAAAACTCAGACCTACCTGTGTTTCTGAAGATCGTTAATTGAACAAAGGTACATTTCACGTTCAAAAGGCATAAGCTTAAAGCCTAGAAAAATAGAAGAAAATGAAAGAGAATGTCTTTAGGGGCCTATGCCCTAACACCTTGAATGGACCTCTGCATGTGCACTACGTGTAAGAAGATTGGACCAACAAGGCAGGCAATGGTATTTCAATTCCGACTACACACGCTTCCTGTTGGCTTTCTTCCATCACTGGAAATGATCCATAATAAGGAAACAATTACCACTGTGTTACGACCGAGTCTCGGCTCCATATCCGTCCATTAACAGCGCACTTTGTGAACTGGAGAAGACACGACGTGCTATAAAATCATCTCTTACTAATTAATGGACCACCATTCACAGCCCTGCTTCGATGTGTAGGATCGGGAGGTCGGTCATTAGGCCTATGGCCTGAAAAAGTCATTAGGAATGTCTGGAACCTGCTCTTGCCATTCCTCTGTCTGTCTATCTGTCTGCCTGTCTGTCTCTTTGTCTGTCTCTCTGTTTGTCTGTCTGTCTGTCTGTCTCTCTGTCTTGGAGTCATGAACGTAGTCCTCTGTCTTCTACAACGACAATGTCATACTATCGTGTAATGTTTCACTACCATAAAAAGGATGAGCCAGGGTTCATTTGCATTACTATACCCACAAGTAAGAAGTTCAAAAAGACGAATTGCTTTTATCTTCTTGGCGCTAGAATAACTTCGTCACGGCCGTCTTGGGTGGTGCTAGTCAAAAGCCTGAGTAAATAGGGGGCGACGACAATGTCTCCATTGAAACCGTGCGCATAGAATTTAACGTACATGTAATTATATCATCAATCATCACCAGTAGCAAACTACTTCTACATGTATATGTATATGTATACAACTATACATGGTATGCTATCCATATAATTTATGCAATACCAGTTACGTAGCAAACTCTAAATAGACGTCTAAATCGAAACTGTTTATTTTAAAATAAAATGAAGGCTTTTAACATCATAGGCTGGAGGAGTTCAGTTCAAAAGATAATTTGCGCTATAAGTTCACTCAAATTAACAATAATGTTATGTAAACAATGGCCTAAACATACAAATTAAACCGCAACATGCACAGTTGCACACTGACTGCAGCTGAGTAGTAAAAAATGGACCTTTGGGCATTCACTATAATAGCTGTATAATAATAATAGATGGTAGCCTATAGATGTGGTGTGGTGTTGCTTTGATTGCTGTCAGTGTTATGTGTCGCAGTAATTGTCACGACCCGTTGCCAGAATCAAACAGACCGTGCACCGTCTCATTGAAGTGACAACTACTCCTCTTCCTCCTCCTCCTCCTTCTCCTCCTCCTCCTCCTCCTCCTCCTCCAACATCAAACGACAACGGCAACCTGTTGTGTTGACACACGGCAACCTGTCGTGTTGACACAGGTCAACGTGTTGTGTTGACTGTTGACACAGGGCAACAGTTGCAGCAGCAGCAAGTGGATGTTGACAACGGGTCACCACAAGTGTCGCCTCCTGCATGGTGTCAAGACAGGATTGCATTCATGCGATTTCTCTTCTCTATACACCTGAGAATGCATGGGATGCATCTATCTCTCTGTCCGTCTCCCTACTTGTCCTTCTGTTTGTCTCTGTATCTGTGCATCTGTCCTGAGACCTTTTCACTCCCTGAACATCTCTCTACTAGCTCTGCTGTATGTCTCTGTTTCTATGTCTCTTCCCAAGCAACTATACTTGTGTCTGTGTCTCTGCTTGTCAATATGTCTGTCTATCCAGCCAGCCAGCCAGCCAGTCAGCTCTGTCTGTCTGTCTGTCTGTCTGTCTGTCTGTCTGCCCTCTCTGTCTCTCTCTTTCTATCTCTCTCTTTCCTACCCTCTTTCTCTCTGACTCTTTCTCTTTCTTTCTGACTGTTCGTCTGTTGTTAGTCTGTCTGTTTGGCTCTCTGTCTCTGTCTCTCTGTCCCTCTGCCTGTCTGTCTGTCTGTCTGTCTGTGTCTCTGTGTCTCTGTCTCTGTCTCTATCTTTCTCTCTCTCTCTCTCTCTCTCTCTCTCTCTCTCTCTCTCTCTCTCTCTCTCTCTCTCTCTCTCTCTCCGTTGATTCTTTTTTGATCGACTGGCGAAGTTGGAAGACCAATAGATCTAGAACGGCCAATTATATCACGTTCTTCTTCAATCATAGCTAATGTGTCACGCGTCGCAGAAATTAATAGAGTTTATATACGGTGATGATTTTTATGATGGCAAAGGTGGTGGTGATGGGTGTGACAATGAATAATAATGTTTTCTTAGTAATTTAATTATTAAAAAATATGATACTGTGATGACTACTGTAGCTTCTACTATTGCGAAGAGGAAGCGACGGTTATGATGATGATGATGACGACCACGACGACAACAACGACAATGACGATGACGATGAAGACGACGACGATGACGATGACGATGATTATGATGATGACGATGACGATGAAAATGGTGGCGGTGATGATAACACCAACTATGATAACCAGCAATAATAGGTCCACGTATAGTAATTATGTCAAACACTATTACATGTCATGCTAACCTAACACAACCGCCTATACATGATAGGTGACAGGTCAGCATCACTTCCATTGAGTTAGACAAATTGGCAATCTGGCTTCAATCCGCACATGATGATATTATCATCGCCGCATTAAATATAATACAATGTCTGGAGGAGAAAAGGAGTTGAGCTCCAGCTGTCAAAACCACAGCAGCCTACACCTCATGTCGGGTAGGGCAGGCAGGGCATGGCTGGCAGGGCAGAGCTTCGGTGTCTGCGGCACACGCCACAAGCGATCAGCAGCCGAGCGAGATGCCTGGGTAAGCTGACGAGACGTATACCGTCCATATTAACGAACAACTTCGCCCATCATATACTACAGTGTGGGCCAAAAAAGACACACACCCCGTAAGATGTTTGCCAATATCTTGACCAAATGTAAGAATTTCGAAATGAAATTTTACAATCTTAAAGACAATTCATATTTACACATGATGGCCAGATTTCATTAAAATATTTCAAACAAAACAAAAGTTACACCATTTTTAGTGAAGCCACCCAACTTACTTCTGTCCAAGATATTGGCATAAAACTTAAGGGGGTCTTTTTTTGGCCCACCCTGTATATAAACGCAAAAGCCTTGCGAGAGAGAGAGAAGATTGACGCGATGTTCCCTGAGGGCAGACTGCCGACCAGACGAAGCAGAGAGGCCGAAACACACTCGATACGAACCATCAGCAAATCGAAAGTGCCCCATTAGGAAACCTCCTTTCTAATCAACACAGATATTGGATAAACACACTGCCGACCCCGTATACAGCCGAGCACAAAGAAGAAACCGCAGCTCTTAGAATATGACTCGATTTCAAACGCAGGAAATTCCACCTCTGTGCTTTATCTTTGTATGCCTGTATACACGCTCGTTGTACCCGGCTAGCATTCCCGCAAGGCACCAGTTTAAAATACTTAGATCGTGATCCTACTTTAGGATGAGCAATATGTCCCGATAACTGGTTATCTCACTAACTTCTTATCGTGCAGGTCGTGAGAAAACTCGGATTGCGAACTGTTGATGAAAAATTCAGAGAAGACGCTGCACTGATAAGATAAACACAGTTTGAAGTATATACCTTAACAAGATGATGCATCCTTAAGGGTCTCTAGAAAGTGGTATATAAATATTGAGATAACGGCTCACTACCGTATAGTTTATGTAATGACTGCAAGGATCAGTCTTTGTATTATACTGCCATGAAACGGCCGCAGGATCGAGTCGATGACGCCACAATTGGAGTTGATTCCTTTAATTTTCAATTGATTATCATTCAGGTGTGTATAGCAACTAATTTCAACTACCTCGAATTTACTAATTTATTATTTATTAAAGCAAATGTTATTTCGAATTAGATTTATTGTTTTCCAATCATAACTATATATATATAATTATATATATATATATTTAGGCCTACTTGGTTTATAAGAAAATCCAATCCTGAATGCAATATAAGCTGTCCAAGATGTAGGCCAGATGAGCCCACATAATATAGGTATAGGCTACTTACATGTGTGTATAAGTGGCATCAGAGTTATGACATAGTGCGATTGCAAGCATAGGCTACATGATATATATATATATATATATATATATATATATATATATATATATATATATATATATATATATATATATATATATATTAGGGTGCCAACCAAATGCATGGTCAAAAAATAATTTTGCCTGATCCAGTTGCCCACCCCCTAAAAATGTTTTCTATGGCAAGAAACTCATGTGATACAAATTTTATTCAAATAGAAGATTATTTAGAGGTAGCTTAGCGTGTCAGTAGTTTATAGTAGTGCTTAACATAATTTCTTCAAAATCGCATATGGAAATAGCTTATATTTACAGAGAAGAAGCTGTGCTGTGCCTCAATGTTCCTAATGACTAAGAATAATAATGTTTCTTGTATTTTTTGATCTTTCCCAATTCTTGGATGTTGCTCTAATAACACGGATAAACCATAAAGGGCTAAATAAAGACTGTCAATGTCATTTCATACAACTTCCAGCAATACAATCCTTCCTGATGGTGCCTATCTTTTGTCTGAGCAAAAGTGTATAAGAAAACACTACTGAGCTTGGTTTGTATACCAAAATCATGGAATTAGTCGATGCCAAAGTGTTCAACACCAGATGGGACCTCCAAAGGCAAAACATCAAGATATTTAGAAGATTTAGAGACTCACGTATAATTATGCATTTGAAGCAGACCGGTATGAAAATGGCATAAAGGTGACAGCAACTGCAGTGGTTTGGATCTGGTGCAAAATGAGCTTATCGAGTTCATCCAGCTCAATGATATTCAGTCAAGACTGTTATAGGAAGACTATGAGCTCTTTTACCTGGCACTGATATTCTTAAAAGGAGTATAAAGTAAGGGAGATGTGCATATCCGTGCCCCTGGAGTCCACCCTAGAGCTAGATGGATGGCAAGGTCACAAACAAGGTTAAGAAGATATTTATTTTACTCTCAATAAATCTCATCAAATGTGAATTGTCAGCTCTCCCAGAGGTCAAGTCAATTGTTAAGTTTACATTAAGTGTCTGTACACACATGCATGTGCCACACCTGATCCTCACAAGGACTTGAATCTTCTGCATGAGTTTGATGCATACAGACAAACAACTAAACTGTTATCGATTCAGCAATCAATTCCTTCTGTAGTCATCTGTAGTATCTAGGGGAAATACTAATTGGTCACACTTTCTCTGTTACAATGGTTCCTCTGGATTTGAAGGAAGCAATAGTCACAGCCCTAAGTAAAGAAACCCATGGACAAACTCCTCGGCACGTTGTAAGTTTATACTGCATGGACATGACACTGTTGCTATACCAATGCTTCGGTGGTTGTCACAACATATTTAGCAGTTTCTTGTGGCAATTGGAATATCACAGGACTTTTTGGCCCTAAAGACTTTCACCCTAGCATTTGAGAGAGCATTTCTGAGTATGCTAGTGCTCAAATATAGGCAGAGAGTTTGATGGTGGTCAACAATGCCGCTGATTTATTCAATGGTGTTCTTAGTCACTATGAAAAACAGAATAAATGTATGTTATAAGTTGCTGAGAGGCACCGCAAGACATTTCTGGTTACTAAAGATCCTACTGTTGCTCACCAGTAGTGCTCATCACTAACTTAGCAATAATGAGCACCCTTCATAGTAGTGTATCTTACGCATTGAAACATCATGGAATTTAACATTGTCCAATGCTAAAAACTTTAACCGCGTCAAGCTACCAGTAAATATTTTCTGGTTGACCCCAAAATTTGTCTCCGTGCTTTTAGTAACCAAGGTAACAAATGTAGGGGGTGGGACAATGCAAAATACAAACTTTAATTTTGAGTGGCACCCTAATATATATATATATATAAATATATATATCATCATCAATATCCTTGGGCTCAATGCCCGTCTATAGGAGTCCGACGCCACTCTCTGTCTGAGTCTGTCTCACGCCATGTTGCCCAGCTTCAACCGGTCCAGTCAGCAGGTCTGCTCCATACCATTAACATTTTGGAGCATCTAGACCACCTTATCTGATTGAAGAGAATCGTGAAAAAGAGGCATGAAGGACAACGTGGGTCAATGCCCGTTGTGTCCCACGCTCTCTCCCCGACTCTCTCCATCAGTCTGTCCTGACCGGCCTGTGCATATCTGCTCCACATCATGACACCTTGAAGCATCTGGGTAGCTATGTCACTTGTGTCGTGGTTTTGGCGGATTACAATCGTCTTGGTTTTTCACTGCCAGCGTATCGCCACCCATCTGACAAACCTTCCTCCTTTTGTCCGGGCTTAGGACCGGCACAGGGACGTTGTTGGTTCCCTGTGGCAGAGGATGGATGCAGTTTAACGTCGTGCCCAGGACTATATATATATATATATATATATATATATATATATTACGTTTATGTTCATGCAAACATATTATAATAGTATGTTTGCATCAAATACAATATCCGTGCATGCTTATTCACAGCATGGTACATGTGCTTTATATAATATAGATGTATAATGTAAATTTGTATAATTTTTTTATAGGCTACACTTCAATCAGAATATTGTATTGCATGTTTACATTTTACATAATATATATATATATATATATCGCACATAATTATTATTTATATGGTATACGCCTACATTGAATCGTCTGTGTTTGCGCTTATATACGTGTGCATCATTGTGTGTGTGTACGCGCGCGTGCGTGTATGCGTGTGTGTCTGTGTGTGTACTTTTGTGTCTTCGTACAGGATAACTGATTGAAAGCTGTAAAAATCTTCCCACATTTCTGTCAAGAAGACGGAATGCCAACGTATCAACGCAACAAAACGAATTGTCTCAATTACTTTTCCCCGTGCTACACCTTCCCCCTCCCATCATCACCAGGCTCATCATCATAAACCTTATTCGCCGTCTTGCTTTCACCTCTCTCATTCTCTCTCATTCTCTCATTCTCTCTCATTCACTCACTGATTAGACGGTCATTCTTCTCTCACCATTCTCATCGTATACGACTTCTCATACATTCACTGATGAAGTCCTTTCATTCGACTCCATGGCACGTTGTCGTCTCTCATTCCGTTTTCCAATCGTCAGAACAATCAATCCAATCGTCTCTCTCTCCATCAACATTCTACTACACACATCATGCACCTTATGCGTGCACACACAAACACACACACACACACAAAGAGAGAGAAGGACACACGCACACACACGCACCCACACACACATACTCACACACACACAAACACACACACACACAAACAGAAAACACACACACAAACACAGAACACACACGCAAACACGCACACAAACTCACACGCAAGCACACCTATACACACATATACACATACACACAACCCTACAACACATACAGTGTCATAATCTACACCAGTACACTGTCATACACCTATGTAGCGTCCTACACCTATGCACACATACACTCCGACACACATAATATGCATTATATAGAACTTAGAAATTCATATAATTATATACATATGCATTATATATGTGTGTGTTTATATAATATATATATATATATATATATATATATGTAAATTGTTCCCTATTCATCACACGACACCAGCATCTCCACGAGCAGCAGCAGCAGCAACCGATTCACATCCATCCATCAACCGCTTAACCTCCGCTCATATCCTTCCGCCCCGATCCGTCGGTCGGTCGTATAGTCCCAATTCAATTCCATCTTCCACGGAAGATGCAAGGACTCCAGCAGCAGCAGCAGCAGCAGCAGCAGCAGCAGCAGATGTAGATAGACATCATCATCTGGGACGTGCATGCATCGTCAGGCGCAGCAGCAGCAGCAGCAGGACAATAAAGCCCAGCATCAGATGCGGACATCGACGATGACGACGATGACGACGATGATGATGACGACGACGACGACGATGATGATGATGACGACGACTTCTTTTGTTCCTTTCTTATAAGATGTCAGTAGAACTTCGCTATCAGCTTTCACCATGCACCCTCGCCGAGTCAAAGCCAACCGAGGTCACTCGAGTCTATGTCTATAAGAAATCTTAGACATTCTGACAGACACGAGATTCGATTGGATATAATTTTATTAGAACGTTTGCTTTGCAACCTGGAGCAGCGTTTAAACCAGATGTCTTCAAGGAAAGTTTTCCCACAGAAATGCCATTTCCACAGAAAAACTGATCAAGTGATAGTATAGTTTTACTTGCTGTTTACATTACTGCCGAGTATAAATTTTACAAAATAATACTTGACAAACTGACAGAAATGGCATTCCCAGAAACATGTAACAAACTGATACTATAGTTTGATAGGGTTTCCATAAAGACATCATGCACAAGGAGGTCTATCATAATGCATTAGGTGCACACAGGTTTTTTTCTTGCAAATGGCATTGAGCCGCGTTGCGTGATGTAGGCCCATGTCTTTGCCTTTTACCTTGCAAATGGCCATGGCAGCATTGAGTGTTGTATTTTTTGTGTCTTTTACCTTGCACATGGATCTGATTGCCTTGAGTGTTGTTGTTCCCAGTTTCCTTTAAGATAAATAAAGGTGTTAATTAAGGTAGCGGCGTGTTTCAGTAATCACGCATATGTGACTGCAATAAGCTTCAGATCCTTTCAAATGAGACATCTCTGTCTCTCTTTCTAGCCCGATGTCGTGCAGCCTTGAACAGTCTTGTATGAAAACAGCTGCCACTATTGCATCTATCCAGAGGAGACGTTAATTAGGTGTCAATTGTCTGCTCATACAACAAACGTAATGTGGTCTATTGAATAATACTTAAGCCCACAGTAGAATTAAGCATTTATGCATTTTAAAATTAGAGAAAATCATCACAGACAATGTCATGTAAAACGGGGAAAAGTTGACAAAAATAAAAGCTTCCAAAACGGAATTTTCAGGGTAAAAAATTGAAAACGGAAAGAATGTGTTCTTTCATTTCATGGTTTGAACTAAGTGGGTGTATTGCTATCATTGTGATCATTAAAATTAATAGGGCCTATTGATTGATTGATTGACTGACTTATTGACTGACTGATTGATTGGCTAATCGATTTATTGATTGATTGATTGATTGATTGATTGATTGATTGTTTGGTTGGTTGATTTATTGATTGATTGATTGATTGATTGATTGATTGATTGATTGATTGATTGCTTGATTGATTGATTGATTGATTGATTGATTGATTGATTGATTGATTGATATAAGCGTGGTCTATTGAATTCAGTATAAAAATTGTCAGCCCATATAATTATTAGACTGAATAGACCTGTTTTCCTTGAAAACAGACAATTTGTGACATTCCTATATATATATCCACGCAGATAATGTCTCCTGTAGCGAGACATTGCTTCGACGAGTGCAAACAGCTTCCCCTGTTCTCATTTTCTGTGCAAATGACACCATAGTGTGTGTTAGTGTGTTTGTGTGTTTGTGTGTGTGTGTGTGTGTGTGTGTGTGTGTGTGTGTGTGTGTGTGTGTGTGTGTGTGTGTGTGTGTGTGTGTTAGTGTGTGTGTGTGTGCGTTGCAGTATGGCTTTCGCTCTGCAGCATCCGTTTAGACAACTGCGATGTCTCGATTTCATGTCAAGGGCAATTGAGTCAAAGCCCACATGCATGCTGCAGTTATATAATACGAGAACACACATGCACTCAACAAACTGACTTCCTCCCGTTCACTCATTCGTTTTATTCATTTGTTCATTCATTCATTCGTTCATTCATTTATTCATTCATTCATTCATTAGTTTATCCGTTTATTCGTCCTTCCCATTTTCATCCCTGTCCTTCAATTGTCCCTTCATTCATCCATCCATGAATCCATCCTGGACCATCCATCCAACCATTCATCTAATCAATGTAATCATCTACCTATCCATATATCACCCATTTATCATCAACCAATACATGGGTTTATTGTCCATCCATCTATCCGTCCATCCATCTATTCATCCATTAATCCATCCATCTCTACATCCATTCATACATCCACCCACCTATTCCTCCCTCCATCCATTAATCCACCCATCCACCTATCCAACCATCCCTCCCTCCATACATTCCTTCTCCTTCCATCCATCCATCCGTCCCTACCTTCCATAATCCATCTTCTTCTGTCTCCCTGTCTCCATGTCTAAATCTATCCACTCATCCATCCATCAAGACATCCGTCCATCGGTTTAATTCCACAGATTTTTCGTTCAGTTCATTTGCTTATTCAATCATACATACATGTACATTGTCATGCATGACAAGGCACCTCCACAACACCGAATCTTGACGAATTCTACCCGTCCGAGAATGAAAGTTTGTATCTCCGAATAATAATATTCATTTTTTTAGTTCTTGATCGATCTGAAGACCCTGGGTAAAAAAAAAATAAACTGAAGTAACTCAGGTCACTCACCTTCGCCACGAATCATTCACATTCCAGAACAGACTTCACATTTTCATCCATACTCCACTGTCACATTTTCACCACATCTCCAAAACCACACGACGAAAACAACTTAGTCAACAAAGTCCATTACTTGAACGAATCTTTGAGAAGACAGTAACCCACGTGTACACAGCACTACTCACATTATATTATGTCAGCTACGTCGACAGAAGACTCTCAACATTTACTCTACCAGGGAACATTAAACATTCTGTCGCACTCAACTCGCAAACGACCCATAAGCGGAAGCCATTACAGGCCGCGCTGAGCAGGAGGACGGGCGGGCGAGCCGGCGGGCGGGCGGGCGGGCGGGTGAGCGTCCTCCTCCTGCGGTCCATCTTTCTCTCCTCCTCCTCTCTCCAGGCTCTACACTGTGTGCAGCTGGCTGACTCTTACATGGCACTGCCTCATGAGAATACGACTGCGTAACCAGCTAAGCGGACAGCACCGCTTGTCACCAGGAAAAAGGACAAGTTTGCAAAAAATGAAGGTTGGAGAAGAAATTCCGCTACTGCTTGTAACCTTGTGGGGCTAGTCCCAAGTCTGGGAAATGGAGGAAGGCGACGCTAAATATAATTGTTTTGAAAATGTCGTTAGAATAAGTAACCATCGAAGCTGCATGTGTATAGTGGTATACTCTGCATACACACCAGGGGCCCTGCAAAACCCCTCTCCTGAGCAAATAGTATTTCTATGGTTAATATTATTGATAAAGCGCTTTTCATCATTCCAGCTTTAATTTAAATAGCAAGGTTTGTTTTTATCAATCCAACTTCTATTTAGATAATGATCAGTTTTTCACCAATCCAGCTTCTAATTAGGCAAAGTTATCAGTCTAGCTTCTATATAAATAGCAACAATTGATATAATCAATCCAACTTCTACTCAAATAACAGCACCAATTTAAGCAAGAACATTTTCATCAATCCAGTTCCATTTAAAGCAAGAATCTTTTCTTCAGTTCAGTTTCCATTTAAGTCGAAATGATTTAGTATCAATACAACTTCTATTTAGCGAGAATTCCTTAATTTCTTTTCATCAATTGTATACGATAATACGACCAACGTCCAACGTGTGTATTTTTAACTTAATTAGGACTGCCGTTCGGAGGATTACCACTCATACGCAATTATGTTCTACCCGTGAGGGGTTATGTCCATTGTCCAACCCTGGGGTTTGTCCAGGTTTTTTTGTCCCAGTGTTGTCCTGGGGTTTTACGGAGGGAGGGTTAATGTATTGACCCGTGAACTCACCGAATATAGACGAACACTGCTTACACACCCACACATGCATACAGCCAAACACACATATTAACACATACAAACACACATACAAACATGCACACACAAGCGCACATACAAAAAGACATACAAACGCCCATACAAACATACACACACAAACACAAATACAAGCAAACATACAAACACACCGACAAACACACATATGCACACATACAAACATGCATAAGCACACATCCAGCGACATTCACACCACGGATTGGTTTCCGATGTCTAATATTCCGAACCGTTCAGTACCTTGTATGGATTAATCAGTGACCAGCGGAAGGAATTGACCTACGCAGGAGTAGGACGAAAAAGAGGATGAGAAGGAGGAGGACGAGAAGTAAGAAAAGGAGAAGAAGAAGACGGAGTTGGAAGAGGACGAGGATTAGAAGGAGGACGAGAAGGCAGAGGAGAGCGAAAAGAGGGAGAGAAGGACTAGGACAAGGAGGACGAATAAGAGAAGGAGGAGAGAGTGCCCCAACCGCATGAGTCCAATATTTGTCTTGTAACTCATAGACGACTCAGCAGGTCATCGATGAAGAGAGGCAGACAGACAGACAGACACACACAGACACAGACAGAGACAGAAACAGACCTGATGACCAAAAAGTCATCGGAAGGGTTTGCTCTCTTGCTGCAGTCAATGAAGACAATATGGAATTCTTCGAAGTGCAGATATCCTCGATTTTATCATCGCAGAAATTAACCCAAATAACCCTGTCTCTCTCAACGGTTCTCCTATTGACATATTTGACACGGCACTTGTCGTAAACCATAAATTCTTTGTAGGCTATACTGGCGCACCCTATAGTATGCCACGCTACACGAAACGAATACAATAATAATAATATTTTATACTCTCTATTCGAGGAAGCTGGCCACACGTCATCACATACCGAGGCTAAAAGAACACTGGCTGTATTACAGCAGGACAGAGCAGAGCATGGCAAATGGTCTGTTAAAACGGTTTTGCCATGGTCGTTGCCCTGAAGATTTGTTTTATCCCATCGAGAATATTATAGGCTATCTGGGACAAAAAATCGTCTTGGTGCTAATGTCTGCGTATAATGGCTATGTCTTGCCTTAAAATGATCTGGCGCCGTCAGTGTAAAAAATTAGCTTCGTATTACTGGTTGATTTTCGACGTCATGAAGCCATTTCCACCATCACCATAATATTATAACACCATTGCAACAATCAGAAACAACACAATTACAACTGTTCTTATGTCACGTCTGTTTAGAACTGCTACTACTATAATAGGTTACGTGACTGCCCTCGGGCTTAGGGTTCAAAGAGTGCCACTGTTGTTCTTCTTTCTTCTCTTCCTCTGCTATACATGTGATTGCACAGCTTTCCTAGCTACAAAGACTCCGGTCACTTCCCGCATAGGACTACCTCTACACACAATATCCTTTGCATAATTGCATTCTGAGTCAAACTTCACAGACGTATAGGCTGCACTGCAGTGACTGTGTGGCAATTAGTAAGTCGTGCTTCACGTCCGAGAAGAATAGAGGGCGCTTTGTGCGAAGCGTCCACTCATTTGCTCTTCACAAGACAGCGGACTGCACGACAACGAGCACAATGTATTATAGCCTATCCACTCAATGCAGATGCAGAGACTGACTAGATTGAGTCATAATTACAGGACCAGATGGCCGTGCTGATGAAGACCGAAATTCATTTTGCGATCGACTGAATAAAGAGCAATCGCCTCCTCATGTCCGATGCGCCAACTGACAATCAACGAATTCCCAAGGATATATTGGCCGGACTTTGAACACGAACAGTGTCTAGTGCGTATACACCGCCTCAGAGGCTGCACGGGAAAGCGACGAAGCGTCCCTCGCAAATCTAACATTATCAGCGCTGTGGTGCGTGAAATACTCATTGCTTGCTCACGGCGAATATTTTCTTTCTTGATCATCCTTGATTTGACGCTGCAAAGCAAAGGCGTAAGAAAAACTAATTTCTTTTCCCTTGATTGTAGGCTGGACTGATGAGAGAAATTACAGACGCAAGATATTATGTCGCTTATGGTTCAACAGAACATTCACGAGTTCCTAAACAATCTTGTCGCTTAATGAAAAACAATTTTCTATATGAAACAAATTGAAGTGATAAAACTCAAAAGTGCAGGTGCGACATAGAATGATAGAATTTTATATTTATATAAATTAAAAAGAATATAAATAGGCCTACTATTTTATTCAGTTGTTAACTTGAGGTTTACACTGACTGGAGCTAATTAATTTTGTTTCTCCAATATTATATTTTAAAAGGCATCAATCATAAACATTTTCTATAAATAACTACCGGTACCCAGCTCTGTTGCCGACCCTTGGGCATTTGCGTTTTGCACCCATCCTCTCGACGACCCTTCCAGCAGGGGTAATTTTTTGATGACTGTGGTAACCGGTTAGGCTAAAAACCGCTTTTTAAAACGGTGCTGATAGACGACATTCCTTTTTGTAGAGCTTTCATGCTTAAGTACAGATAAGCTTATCTACCCTCGTTACAAAAGTTAATTAGCTAAAGTCATCTATGATCCATAAGCATTTATTTTACTGCTATTAAGTTTTTAAACATCATATAATAATATATGTATAGTTGCTAGCTAAATTGTGTCATCGTTCACTGTTTAGATTTGAACGGCATTTTATTATAATGTAGGCCTAATCAAACGAAAACGGACGACTTAGTCACGACTATTATAGTAATAATTTTGATCATAGGCTACAGAGTTATAAATAGGTAAAGGTGAACATCATAATAAGACTTTATTTTGCGTTCGTACATTTTATTGAGAGTTTTGAGGAAACCTCCCCCCCCCCCCGTACACACTCGTGCGCTCCCTGGAGAGCCCCTAGAGAATCTGTCTGTCCATCCATCCATCCATCTGTCTGTCCGTCCGTCCGTCCGTCCGTCCGTCCGTCCGTCCGTCCGTCCGTCCGTCCGTCCGTCCGTCCGTCCGTCCGTCCGTCCGTCCGTCCGTCCGTCCGTCCGTCCGTCCGTCCGTCCGTCTGTCCGTCCATCTGTGTGTCTGTCCGTCCATGTGTCTGTCTTTACGACTCTATACACTGCATGAATAGTCGACGACCATAAACTCTCCCCATCGTAAAATACCCCATTCAGAGGTTCCGTGAAAGTCGAACAATGGGGTGCCGCGTTTATCGTCCACGCTTCACCCCCCTCCCCACCCCCACTGCCAAACTAATTCCGTTCCAGTAAAGGCCACAGTGCCACCCGGGCCACGACATAAAGACGTTCACTGCAGCTGTGATGCAATATCCTGAGCAATACGACGGACCCATGCATGTGTAATTGGCCATCTGGTGGACCATTTCAAAACGTCTAATTGCAGCGGCCTCCTAGTCATAAACCATCCTCACAACTCCCGCCTGCACCTCACAACCCCCTGTGTATCCCTATGCACAGCTCCAGGGTTTCCCTAATTTCACACCATAATAACGAAGGCAGTTAACTGACCATGTGTGCGGGCAATATATTCTGAAGGCTTTGTCTTGGCTGGCCCCCGTTGACTCTAGTCCAGGTTAGCTGGACTCCTTCCTAGGGGCGCTATATAAATTTTCGAAATGAATGAATGAATGAATCGAAGACCTCATGGTTAACGGACGTTTGTTCTCTTAATTGATGCGCTACAAAAATGTTTGGCATCATTCTTTAGTGGCACTGGACAGTAAACACTGATGTTTCTACAAGCTTAATTAATATATATATATGAATAAATAAATTAATTAATTAATTAATCGATCAATCAACCAATCAAGCGATCAGTCAATCAATAATATCAGTCAATCTTTCATTCATCCAATAATCCAGATCATTTGGCAAAAGACTGAAATGAGAAATTATAGCAGCGACAAGAAAAAAACCATGACAATGGATATAAAATTAAATGGCCGGAGTAATGAGTCAAAATGAGACTTAGAAGGAACATGGGGCCACCACCCGATAAGTTAAAAAACATCCTATCTTTTTCTTTGTTGTAATATTACCACTACATGTATGTTAAACGCAATTCGTGTAGGATAAACACGTCGAAGTTTGTGTGTAAACATTCGAAACATCGCCGACGAGTGATAAAATTAATGTGCTGGGGCAAGGATGATAAGAGTGCGCCAATGTGTAACCAATGTGAACAGTGGGTGGGGGATGGCATTGGCGTCGACCCATATGGCATAAGTTATAACTCTTTGGCCAGCCTCTAGAATGGCTGCGTTCCTTCTTATCCGACCGTTCAAACTGTGTGGTTATTGGTTCCTCTAGGTCCCTCTGGGTTCCTGCTCCCCTTGGTGTACCTCAGGGCTCCGTACTTGGCCCTCTGTTATATCTTCTCTACACGGCTGATCTCTGTCCTCTACTTGAGTCCCAGGGGCTCCTTCACCAAATCTTTGCTGATGACACTCAAGCTTACATACATTCTAGCCCATTTGACTCAGTTAACACTGTGCGCCTGATGTGCCTGACTGTTGACGTCCTTTCCTCTTGGATGGCGTCAAACCGGCTTCTCTTAAATCCCAGTAAAACGCAATTCATTTGGCTGGGCGGCCGTCGGCAACTTGAGAATATTGACCTGCCTCTGCTAGCTCAACTGTTTCCGGATGTTACTTTCTCTTCCACGGTCCGTGACCTGGGTGTCACCCTTGACTGTGAACTCAGTCTCACCCAGCATGTTAACCTTGTCGCTCGAAGCTGTTATTATCAGCTTCGTCAACTCCGTGTGATTGCTCGCTCTCTCTCTCATGATGCGCTAGTTGTGCTTGTTCACGCCTTTGTAACTAGTCGTATTGACCATTGCTGCTCAATCCTTGTTGGCCTTCCCCTTGGGGTTCTGGGACGGTTAGATCGGGTTCTACGCTCTGCTGCCCGACTCATCGGACGAATTCCTAAATTTTCGCCTGTCTCTGCTTACATGCGTGATGTGCTGCATTGGCTGCCAATAGCCCAACGCATCAATTACCGCATTGCTGCCCTTGTTTCTCGATGTATTCTTGGTTGTGCTCCATCTTATCTGCGCGCCCTCTGTCGTCCTGTCTCTGACATTGAAGCGCGTCGGGCCCTTCGCTCCGCTGCGAAGGGACAACTGCTTGTTCCACGGGCTCGCTTAGCTACCAGACAGCGCCGAGCCTTCTCGGTTGTGGGACCGTCAATCTGGAATGACCTCCCCTCAAACCTCCATCTCCTCCATCTGACCAGTCAATCTTTATTTCTCAAGTCTCTTAAATCTGTTTTCTTTGGTCGTGGCTGGGCTGGGAGCGCCTCTGAGTAGTTTCTTGAAGAGGCGCTATATAAATTCTAATAATGAATGAATGAATGAATGAATGAATGAATGAATGAATGAACTCTATTAAAATTAAAATTTGACTTCTTTCGTTGAAAATAACTGACCTGCTTTTAGTCATCGGGAATTACCTAAGCGTTAGTCAGTCTCCGACAATTGCTTCTGCCTTCCCAATCAGCATTAGGCCTACTATTATGTGTACGTACAGCTTCGGTTTCACGATTTCATAGCGCTGTTTATTTATGTGAAGTAAGTTACATTTAAAGCAGGTCATATATATTTTTAATGTAAAAAGCTAGCTCTTCATTATTTAACCAGACGCCTAAGTTCCGAGTCCACGACAACGCCCTCCTCAGTATCATCGTGTAGAATGTAGATGATACTGAGGAGGGCTTAACACTCTTGGTGGGACCACCACTTTTATCACACAAAATTAACCATTGCATCATTTCCTGAAGTGAACCATTATTTGGTGGCGATGGATTCAAACAAATTATCTTCATGGTTGCATCAAAGTTATCACTGCCTATCAGCAGAGATATCAGCTACATGTATGCATCCAATTCTGATTTGTTTATTTACTTTCGTTTATCAAAATCATTATTTCGATTATTTTGTTTACGTTTCATAGGCGTGAACTCGTAAACAGAACCCGTGTGTACGACTCTTAGTTGCGTTAATAGAGAAATATTACTGGAGGTCAGAGGTTACGACCCCGGCGACAGGTCAGCCGAGATAATCGGGTTAGGCACCACCTGCCTCGTTCTGATAATATCATGACTCATGCCGCCGACGTTGCTCTGTCAATCACAGAACAATGACGACGACGATGGATGTATGTGGCGCTTGCAATGTGTTGCCTAACAGTCTGGTTGGCTGTCTCTGACTGTCTCTGTCCGTCTTTGTCTGTCTGTCTCTGTCTGTCTCTGTCTGTCTGTCACTGTCGTTGTCTGTTTGTGTGCCTCTCTCTGTCCGTCTCTGTTTGCCTCTGTTTGTCTCTGTCTGTCCCTGTCTCTCTGTCTGTCTGCTTCTGTCTGTTTGTGTGTGTCTCTCTCTGTCCGTCTCTGTTTATCTCTGTCTGTCTCTGTCTGTCTGTGTCTGTCTATATCTGTCTGTCTCTGTCTGTCTCTGTCTGTATCTGTCTGTCTCTGTATGTCTCTGCCTGTCTCTCTGTCTGTATCTGTATGTCTTTGTATGTCTCTGTCTCTCTGTGTCTGTCTTTGTATGTCTGTCTGTCTCCGTCTGTCTGTTTTTGTCTGTCTCTGTCTCTGCCTCTCTTTCTCTGCCTCTCTTTGTCTGTCTCTTTGTCTTTCTCTTTGTCTGTCCGTGTGTCTGTCTCTCCCTGTCTCTCCTCTCTGTCTCTGTCTGCCACTCTACATGTATCTCTCCTTATTTCTGTGTCTCTGTCTGTGTGTGTCTCTCTCTCTTTCTCTGTGAGAGTGACACGGTATTTGTTCTCTGTCTCCCAAACGTTGTCAGTGTATCTGGTTGACCGTACTATGTTCCCTTATATATATGTATATATATATATATATATTCGTCTCTCTGTTGCTCTGTCTCGGTCTGTCTGTCTGCCTCTGTTTCTTTATCGGTACCTTCCCCTCACTCCTTCATCATCACTGACTTGACTCTCTAATCTCTTTATTCTTCTTCACGTCTGCAATAATCTCACGAGCTCTCTCAGTCTCTCACCCGTACTCGACTCTCCTCTCTCTAATTGTCTCTCACTCTTCGTGTGTCTCCGTAAACCTTTCTCTCTCTGTCTGTCCAATTATCTGTGTGTCTTCCTCTTTCTCTCTCTCTGTCTCTGTCCATCTATCTATCCATGTCTCTGTCTGTCTCTGCGTCTGTCCGCTTGTATATCTGTCTGTCTGGGTTTTTTCTCTGTCTTTGTCTGTCTCTCTACCCATGTCTGTCTGTCTCTCTCTACCCATGTCTGTCTGTCTGTCTCTCTTTCTATATCTCTGTGTGACAGTGCATGTCTCTCATTTCAGAGATAATTCGCCTGAAATTCTTCCGTCAGTAATTGGTCCTAGTCACCGACTGCATGCAAGATCCACATGTATAGATCTATAGCGATGCGAGATCCACGACCAACAACAACAACAACGGTCTCCACTCAACGTCTTGCACGCAATCGTTCACCACACTCCTCCACCCCCACCTACTCCCCTCATTACCCGCCACTCCACCCCACCCCCGTTACTCGCCACTCCACCTCGCCCCGTCCTTCCACCCCACCCCGTCCCCTTCCACCCGCCGTATAGCCCGGTTACGAGCGATGAAGAAGGGAACCAGCGGAGCAGAAGGAAGGGAGAACGAAGGCAATGGATGGAAGAACAGGAACAGAGAAGAAAACAATGAACCAGAAAAGGAAAAAGAAATCAACAAAGAAATCTAAGGATTGCTACGATCTCGTTGCAACTTCAGAGTTAATTATGCCACTACATCCTGCATGTATGCAGGTATGTGTGCATGCATTGCATGTATGTATGTATGTATGTATGTATGTATGTATGTATGTATGTATGTATGTATGTATGTATGTATGTATGTATGTATGTATGTATGTATGTATGTATGTATGTATGTATGTATGTATGTATGTATGTATGTATGTGCATATGCTTATAAGTGTATGCATGTATGTATGTAAGTATTTGTGTACGCGTGTATGTGTAAATGTATAGCTTTATACTTGTGCATATACAGCTTCCGTGGGAAAAAGAATCCCTATAATGCATACGATCTAGTTTAAAAATTCCAGAACCATTAATCCATTTATCTTGACATATTAGTGAACATGATTATATTCGCTCATCTAAGTCATCTTGGCCAGTCATCGCTCCAATGATTTCTTTGACGGGTAATACTATTAAAATTAAGCGCAGGGCACCAGCTGGCTCACGAGCGTTGTCTATAATTTATTGCAGGAGCCGTCTAAACTCTAAAGATTCCAATGAACCAATGAATCTATGGAGGCAATCAGGAGACGGCCTTACACACGAACAGAGGAACGACAGATGGGATGGGAGGCCAGTGCTCGCATTTCGAGGGACAAAGACCGCCTGACAAAGGCCAAAGGCCAACGGACTCAACTACCCGCCCGTCCGCCCGCCCGTCTGAAGGCATGAGCACTGAGCAGTGAGCACCCTCGCCAGCAGACAAAAGAGTTTGGTATGCGCTGTGACAATGAAACCTGATCCACGAGACAATGACTTCACTTCCAGGATGGACCAAAGCAGCCGGACTGCAGGTTCCACGCATGCGCATTGGCACGTGCACGTAGGCGCATAGGGTGGTGGTAGATAATTATATATACACAGACAAAAAGTCACACACACACACATACACACACACACACACGTAAGCACACGGGTGGGCAAGAAAGAAGGCAGATAGACAACAAGGCAGATAGGAATTCAAACACACACACACACACACACACACTCACACACACACGCACGCACACATATACACCCACACGCACCCAGTGCATCCACGGATACACACATACACTCGCACACACACGCCCCCACACACAAGAGTATACACATATACAGAACGAAAGCAGGCAGCAAGATCGCGTCCAGGAAAGCAGGAATGCAGGCTACAGCAAAGGACAAAGGCAGGAAGGCAGGCAAGCAGTCCATCGGTCAGTGCATTGTTTGGCGGACAAAGATGTCCAGCATCAGCAGCAGCAGCAGCATCTTAAAGCTGGCACAGGGGAGGGATGAGTTATGCGGCGCCAGAACAATGTGCCACTGCAGCGGTACTCGCATCAGCCGGGCAGGGACACTCCAGCACCATGAATATTTGATACAGGCGTGCAGGAATTGCGGGCAGAAATAGCCAGACTAAAAGACCAGCTGACAAAAAGAAATACAGGAAGGCAGGAAGACAGACAGGCAGGCAGGCAGGCAGACAGGCATATCTAGGCAAATTGGTAGACAGGCAGACAGACACAGACAGACGGATCAAGGAAGACAGGGAACACTGACAATCGAGGGACCTTTGAAACTAAAGAAATTGCGGAGCAGATGGCTGCCCGTCAACTGTAATATACATGGACAAAACAAGAACAAAGAGACGAAGGGAGAGAGACAAACAAGCATTGCGAAACAATTCCCCACACGCACCGCCTTTGCATCTGCTTTTTAGAACTGTAATTGTAATTTACAACAACAGACCTACAGGGTGAGCCCAACCCCTCTAAGATATTTGCCAATATCTTGACCAAAAGTAAGAAGTTTGAAATGAAATTTTACAGGCTTAACGACAATTCATATTTACACATGATGGTCAGATTTAATTAAAATATTTCAAACAGAACAAAAGTTGTACCACTTTTAGTGAGGCCACCCACCATTGTTTGACGATTCAAAAACCCGACGCAACAAAAAGTTTAAAAAAATCAATTCAATTATTCTGGCCAAAATCTTGACCAAAAGTAAGAATATCGGTGGGTGGCCTCACTAAAAGTGTTATAAATTTTGGTGTGATTGAAATATTTTGATGATATCTTGCCGTCATGTGTATATATGAATTGCCTTTAAGACTGTAAATTTTCATTTTGAAATTCTTACGTCTGACCAAGATATTGGTAAAAACCTAGGGGACGTCTTTTTTGGCCCACCCTGTATTGCACGATCTGATACATCAGGAATCAGCAGATGGTGTTCGAGTCAGGTCAGCTAAGAGTTCATCTCTTCCTGTCATGATGGACTTAACGTGCGACTGGACGATAATGGACGGCGTCCAGGCACTTAGCTTCAAATCTGAATGCCGTCCTGCTACTCATTAAGCCAGCACAGCCTGCAGTAAGGTAAGGAGTATCCAGGCACTTCTTCTTTTTCTACACCATAAACATGCCCCATGGATCCATTTCCTTCCGGATGTCTCCATGTCTTCTCGGACTTCCGTCGGGGCTTTTAACCGGACACATGCTTGGCATTAATTTTCGCTGCATATAGCGGTTTACCCAGATCAGTGGCCATAACTTTTATAAGCCTACCCAGGGTGAGAATTGCTGGGAGGGCTCAATTCGCCCAGTCTTTCTTAGGACGCCATAGCTTAGTCCTCATTGCACACTCTAAATCCATATAAATCAGCGTCTGACCCCCATTTATAGACCTATTCTACAATTTGTTATTAAAATATTTTATTAAAACAAATTTTAAACAGCATGAATGTTCTACAATGTGGTGTCATATATAGTGCAGATCGAGATCCTATATAGCTGCACATGGTGCAATAATAGTGCACATCGCCATTCTATCAAAACCATGCATGGTGTGTACACTGTGTAGGCTATACATACATGTAGTGCAGCAGCTCGTGCACGCCGATCAATTATGTAACACTCGGTGTTATCGAGTGCACATTTTCATCCCACCAGTGCACGAGCAGATGGTATACAAGAGACCGACGAAACGGGATTAAATCTAAGAAATCGTGGCACGCATTTTCTCAATCCCATCGTGAAAAGCTTACTCCTCTTTAGTATACCTAAGGATGCACACATGCTACAGTCCCATGGCACACCAATGAATGCAGTGGTCAATCTCAACGGAAATAAACTGTATTCATATAGGGCCTATCATAGGCGCAACCACCCTATGGGACCCACGGGACGCGTCCCCCCCAACTTTTGAGTGGTCCCCTAACTTTATTATTATGGTCCCCCAACTTTTTGGGCGTGATTCATTATGGTCCCCCCCCAACATTTAGGACGTGATTGCGCCTATGGGGCCTATTATGGTAGACGCACCACTTTAAGCATGCGTCACCGATCCACTTCAGATACATGTGAAAATTGAGAAATGCACCCTTCAGGATTCTTCCCAAGATACTGATTTTCCTCTGTTCCGCTCAATGATTCTCTTAAACCGTTGTCTCATTCTTCCCGACCCCCCCCTCCCGATCCATCCCCCCATAAGGTCACTTCATACGATACTCGACCCATTTCACACGATCGAACCATAATAAAACAGAGTTGATTCCGTTGCCAAAATGAGTTTTATTGGGAGAATGCTGTAGGCCTATGACTTTACCTAAAAATTAATGTTTCTATCATTTAATTCTTCTGTAAAGTAAGCCTACATGCAATGTGAGAATTGTGGAAAAATAACTGGGGGTTGGACCATTATTCACTTGGAATTGGGGTGCGAAAATCGTACTTTACTATGGGACTCTGAGAAAGACTGGGGGATGAAACCCCAGCCCTCCCGGCAATTCTCACCCTGCCTACATGCGTTTGCTGATATAGGCCTACTCCAATAAAGAATATTCTTTCTTACTTATAACCTACTTACTTACGCAGATGTGACTGAAAACATTTCCATAGGCCTATAATATATAGTGATCGTGCTGCTTCAGCCTTGTAAAAATTTCCCTAATAAGGTAGTTGCAAAAACTCTACAAAAGGTGTCGCCATCATAATAATAGCCTAGCCATCCAAACAATAGAGTTCGTCTCATAGTGTCGCTTTCACACAAAGTCCCCATTAATTGCTTCTCGATTGCAAATGCGATTGCAAGTCCACAGACCATTTCCATCTCAATATCCTATCATAGGCAAAGCGTTGCACAGACGCATTACCGAAACATTACAGCTTTCTATCTGTTCACGTCTTTGTTCCGATCTGAGCCTCTTTCTCGCAGTAATTCCCCCGCCTCTCGTTCTGATTGCTTTAGCGCTTCGTTATTCAGTGACGTCATTTTTAATCTGCATCGTCATGATCGTTGACGAACTCATATTTCGATGGCTTTGTTCCGCGAGGCAGCCGAGTTACGCCCACTTGGCCTATGCCACGCACACTTGACCTATGCCACGCCCACTTGTCGGCTGCTTGACTCCCGCGCGAAACAACAGCGCTATCGAAGTTTCGCTCGCTCCCTCCATTTCCCAAGATGACCGACTTTTTAATAGCGAAGCAACAGACTCGTGTCGGACTTTAGTTGTTCGGCCAGACAGACAGACAGACAGACAGACAGACAGACAGACAGACAGACAGACAGACAGACAGACAGACAGACAGACAGACAGACAGACAGACAGACAGACAGACAGACAGACAGACAGACAGACAGACAGACAGACAGACAGACAGACAGACAGACAGACAGACAGACAGACGGACAGACGGACGGACGGACGGACGGACGGACGGACGGACGGACAGACAGACAGACAGACAGACAGAGTCCGACGGACGGACTGAAATGTATACTGATACACGTAGCAGTGGCGTAGCAATAGGTTGTTCAGGTTGTGCAGTGCACAAGGGCCCCCGGCTGTTGAGGGCCCCTCGGCGGTCAGAGTCATTTTTTAAAGAATAATTATTATTCAGAATGTGTTCATATCTACATGTACGGCGGTGGCATTGCAATTGATTGTGCAGATTGCACTTAGGGGCCCCTGGCGATCAGAGTCAAGTTTTTACACTCAGAATTTTCAGTGTAATCAAACCTACATGTACTGTTACAGTAGGCCTACTCCTAGTGATTAGTGCTGAGGTGGTTGTGGAATGTGGATATTGACACCGAGCAGTGAAGCGCTTCGGAAACTACGGTGGCCTACCAGCTGCATTACCACAGAATTCAGGTACGAAGGCATAGGCCTATCACTAATTATTTTGCGCAAAGGGTTTCGCCCAAGTGAAAATTTTTACAAATCGGAATTTTTGGCTTCTTCTTTTAGACTTAGGCTTATCGTAGCAACCGAGACACTTCACATTATGCCAATTTATTATAGGCCTAGGCCTATTGTTTCTTTTAAATCAACTAACCCAACTGTTCGACAGAATTTAAGCGTGGATGATGATAATTTCATACTCCAACAGATGAAACAATGTTTGTTTTTTATATAAATTTGGTCAAGTAGGCCTACTCTAATTGAATTTTCTCTTGTAGCCTGAAGAAATAAAAAAATGATTATAAAGACTAACGGGAGAAAATAATTAAAATTGTAATGAGTTAATTTTTATTTCACTTCGGGTTCGAAATAATGCAAATAGAATCTATTGAAAACGAGCCAGGCGTTTTTGCACAGCCTATTTGTTTGAAGTTTAGGAGGTTCAAGTAATGAAAGGGCCCACCACCGAAGCACTGCACAAGGGCCCCCAAAAGCCTTGCTATACGCCACAGACACGTAGGCCTATAGGCCTACACCGCTAGCTGCTCTACATACTTACCTAGGCCTACTTAGGTTATTTCCTTTGTAGGCCTACATTCAAGACCGAAGCCAGGATTTGATTGGGGGGGGGGGGGGGTTCTTCGGAGAATTTCTGACGACTTTTTTTAGTCATCAAAATTTCTGACGACCTTTTTTCAGACGTCGGAAACAGCTTTCTTACCATTTTTCGCCTAATTTCATTTTTTCCATTATGTGCCAGTGCAGCTAATGTATGCATTCTGTTATTTGTTTTACATTTTTCATTTCGGGGGGTGTTTTCATGGTTTTATTTCATGGTTTTTTATATCATGTGCTAGTAAATGCGTTAGGCCTATACTATTTTTTACATTTTCCATTTCGGGGGTGTTCAATAAGCCATTGCATTTTTGCATGGGTGAAATTTTTTGTTAAAATTTTTATGATGCACCCCTCCTATGTTGTTTCTAATGGCAAAATATGATTGTACACCAAATTTTAGATAATTTCATGATGTTTTGACCCCCGCCCAACACGATTAACTGATTTAGTTATAAATCTTCGTTTTCCTACATTATGATCATGACAAAAATCTTTGTAATTCAACAGTTTATTATACAGAAAAGGCAAACTACATAATATATAGTAACTAACAAGTTTGGTAATAGTGCGTACGCAATACACATAACCCAACAATGTAAAATCACTTTACTGGATTTTAAGGTTTTTGTGGAAGAGAAGGTTAATTTCTTTAATGTCTTTTTTGAAAGTTGGTAATTTCGTTGCATTGATATTCGACCATTTGCAATAAAACCGTCTTCGTATTTTATCATTGGTTACACTAGTTGAGAAGTCTTGGCATGGGCGGAGACTTGGGAGGAGACTTGGACGGGGGGGGGGGGGGGGCGAACGAGTTACGCCGAAGGAAGAACGCAAAATTTGGGGCTGACGAATGGCTGAGCCGCCGACGAAATTTTCCATTTCTGCAGACCAAAATTTCTTACGACTTTTTTAGTAATCCGGCCGACCATTTTTCCCGTCAAAAAAAGTTGATGACCTTTTTTTAGTCCTCTGGCCGAAATCTCCATTCATTTATTCGCCAGTGTATATGCAGTGTGTCTTCGTGAAGTCTTTTCTTTAGCGAATGCAGTTCGCACCAAGCCATGCCACCGCGGCGGGACCCTCGGCAAGATGTAGAGCCTGGAGTCCTCCCGGAAAACGAAGAAGGCGGCACTCATTCACAATGTGCGACATTGTCTGTATTTCTCCACAGCAGCACAGTGAAGTGTCCATGCCCTAACACTCAACAATGGGGCGGGGAGGGGCAAATGCATGGGCCGTCCCCACAACACATTCATTGAGGGGACCGTCCCCCTGTTCCCGCCTAAGTCTCCGCCCATGGGTCTTGGATTAGTTTCACAGCTCATTCCGACAGATCGTTCACCACTTTGACATGCCGCACATAATATATGAATGAAATCATGGGCGGAGTTTGGTTTCCTTTCTTGGGGTGGGGGCCTACAACTTGGGCTTCGGTTGGGGCGGAGACTTAGTCCAGATCGAGCAGCGCCCAATTTTTTCTCGGCCAAAAAAGTTGATGACATTTTTAGCCATCAATTGAAGTTTCCTTCGTGAAAAGAGCCATTTTCCCGAATATAATTATTATCGAGTCTGGGCGTTCTTGTGGGTGGGGAAGTCCGGGAAAAGATACCATTTTCATAGCAAAAAAACTGACTCTGGACCTTCTGGTGGGGCTTAGCCCCTCCCTAGCCCCTGATAAAAACCGCCCATGAATGAAGTTGTTGTTTTAAAAGGTAGAGCAAAAAATTTACAATTTGCTACCATGTTGTCAATGTCCGTTTTGAACATAAAACTACTTTTGAGGTGGGCGGGGGTCAAAACATGACCTACAGACCTGAAAATTTGCAGGCAAATATGTTTCAGTAATAGAAACAATATGGCAGGGGTGCACATGGAACATTCTAAAAAATTGTTTTTTGCAATGGCCTAGTGTTCAAACACCCAAAACACACACCCCCAGCTACTGCCTTGCCTACCTTTGAAATAATAATAATGATAATAATACAATTATAATTTTGGTGTAGGCTAAACGATTCTGATTATCAAGTCCCATCCATTATTAATTTAGGCCTACGTAGCCTACGCGAAAATCATATTTTTATACCCCCTTGTTGCACCTCGAATAATAAGGCTACATTCTGTGGATCCTTCCTAAGTTCCTATGCGTAGGCTATATATAGGCTAGCGTGACCATACGTCCCGGTTTTCCGGGACATGTCCCGTTTTTTGTGGTGCGTCCCGGTGTAAAGGTTTCAAATTACCCCCTCCTAAACATTACCCCCCGGTAACTTGAAACCGGTTTCAGATTACCCCCCGAAAACTAGATTTGCACCAATCACCGCATTTATTGCACTAAGAAAATCAGAAAATTCATCCCGCTTCTTGTTTTGGTCTGAAGATTTCTATCCGTCATCCCACTTCGTGGTTTGCTATCAATATTTTGATCGGGGAAAAAATAATAGCCTCGAAGCCATTTTCTCCATGTAAACTTTAGCGGCGATTAGTATTTTAGTTACAGATGAAAATATTGATAACAAACCACGAAGTGAAATGACGGATGAAAATCTTCAGACCAAAACAAAAAGGGGGGTGATTTTTCTGACATTTTTAGTGCAATAAACGCGATGATTGATGCAATTTACAGTTTGCAGAGGGGTAATGTTTAGGAGGGGGGTAATTTGAAACCTTTACACCGGTGTCCCGACGACTTAAGCCAAAAGGCCAAATTGTCCCGGTTTTTGACCAGTAGGAAACTTGGATACTAAAAATGTGTTTTTATGTAGGCTAAATAACAGAACAAAAGTGCAGTTTATAACCAAAAAGTCGCAACGGAAGAAAAGTTGTCAATTAATATGGAATATTATAAAATTATTACATCTTTGATAGTCTAGTGAGTTTAGTAGGCTAAATAGATTTTAAAAATCATCAAGGTTTAACGAGAAGTTTTTGTAATAAATGTGCCTACAATTATACAATAATTATGGCGGTGCCAGATCTAGGCCTAGGCCTATATCGATTTCGACAGATCGCGCCAGGGTCGTAATGGGAGTTCGACCGCTAATGACAGCACTGAAATTACTGAACCACAGCAAATTCTTTCGACAACTTAAAATGATGTAGGCCGAATTGTATTGTGGAAATTTTACAAAAATCTGATTGTGATGGGCATATTTCCTCCCCAACCCTGCTTGACGCTGAAAGCCTCGGCGGTCGTCTGCCGGACGCTCCTGTGTGCCCCAGAAACATTAAATTTTCCTCTGAACTAGAGAACGAACTGTGCACCGACTGAGAGTGTTCTCAAAATTAAAGAGTAGGCCTACTGCACTGACGACTAGAGCAGGTTGTAGATTTCTACACTGAAATCTAGGTTCAGCATAAAATTTAACCGAGCCTGTATAGCACTCAGCCTTCAATTGTAAAGCCATGTAGTTAAGGAATTAGGCACGCGCGCAATTAGCCTAATTGATATTAATTTTTACAAAAAGTGTCCCGGTTTTTGATGGCCAGAAAATGGTCACCCTAGTAGGCCTATAGGCCTACATACAAATGAGCATCTATGCCAGCGCCTCCCCCCTACAAATGTTAGACCCAATTAGGCCCTACGCCTTGCTAAAGACTAGTCATCTATAAAACATTCGGCACTCCTCCGAAGTCCGGTCCCAAATTATTTCGCATGGCTTATCACATAGATATGCTTCTCCAATGCTTACTTACTCACCCTATAGCCTATCTGAAATGGAAGCTGGATGAAGTTTTTTTTATGGCGGAAATAGAAAGCTGGATTGACGAAATTAAAGCATGAGAAATGGAAGCTGGATGAAGGTTCCTAATAGGTTAAATAGAAGCTGGATTGACGAATTTAACGCATGAGAAATGGAAGCTGGATGAAGCTGGATTGACGAAAATAACGCTTAAGAAATGGAAGCCGGATCAATGATAAAACGCTTGAGAAATGGAAGCTGGATTAAGCCTGTAGTTTTATATCTGAAATGGAAGCTGGATCAAGGTAATTTTAAATTTGAAATGGAAGCTGGATTAAGGTACTCTTATATATGAAATGGAAGATTATAGGCCTACCTTAAACCGGCTTCCATTTCAGATTAAAAAATAGGCCCTACCTTAATCCAGCTTCCATTACTCAATTAATCGTTTTATCATTAATCCAGCTTCTATTTCAGATATAAAATTATATGGTTTACAGTTTATATCTCATCTGAACAGAATTTAGGCTACGTCTACAGTTAGCCTATTATAGGCTAGGCTACAGGCTAATGGACTCTTGGCCTTTTATTTTGCGTACTTTCACACGTGGCCGGTCGAAGCCCCATAGGCCTAGCGCCATAAACACTCGCACGCAAAATCACCTAAATCAATCAATCAATCATCTGCGTAGGCTACGTTATATAACTTATAATATTATTATTATGCCTAACCTATAAATTATGGAGTATGGACAGCCTTTTAAAATAATAATTATGACCTGCCGTCGAGATGACCGGTTTTTACGCAAAGATAGTTAAGAAACGCGCTGCCACCTTGCGAATACAAACTCAGTAAATCGCACAGTCACTCTCTTTCCATCATGCATCGCATTCCCAGACTTTTCTATCTCACCAAAGATTATGAATGGTAAAGAAAATGATTTAGCGTCAACATTCTTTCGACAATAATGCTAAGGACGATGTACTTCGTATTTAACGGATAAATATATTAAAGTGATCCTCCATCGTCGTTAAGACTCCGTGGCGCAACGGTAGCGCGTCTGACTCCAGATCAGAAGGTTGCGTGTTCAAATCACGTCGGGGTCAATTGTTTTATTTACTAAATAATATTCATTTTAATTGAATCAACATTTATAAAGCGCCTTTTATAGGTTGGTTCAACCTATAAAAGGCGCTTTATCAGAGGCACTCCCAGTGTGCATGGCTACGGGATAAAAGGTTTTCCGAAAAGAAAATGAGGAAGGATGGTTAGAATTTGAGACAGAGTAGCCTATCTATTAGGAATGAGTATTCAAAAAAGTGGGACCAATTACAGACAATACGCTGTCATGGTAACGATGACGTTAAAGGCCGTTTTAAACCGGATGGTTGAATTTAAATGACGCAATGAAAACTGATGAAGAAATCAAAATATTTTTCAACCTTACTGAACTGAATCCTCGTCGTTTCGCCATATGTGTCATGGTGAGGACCGTAAATCCCGGGGAGGGAAAGGAGGGAATTCCCATCCCACTTTTTACCCAGGAGAGGGGGGTGTTAAGGAATTCCCATCTCACAATTGTGGTCAGCTGTGTCATAAATTCACTAAATTATGTTAGGGTCAGCAAGCTACAATAGACCGCTATTGTCAGGTGAATGACACTATACTCCAATCGTGGATAATTGAAATCTTGGGCTGTTGGGTTACCAGCCTGGAGGCCAGAGGACCTGCTGTTAATGTAACCATTGAAAGATAAAATCTCTGCTTCTTTGATCCAAAGCAAGAGGAATTTATGACGTGACGCGCCCAATAATAATGTCATTCTGCAAGACAATGCATGGAGATTGCGTGTAAGCAGCGAGAAGGCAGCAACTGACAAAGACAGCTATGATAATATATATATATATATATATATGATAAAATTATAAGCCTGTAGCAAATGTACATATATACATACATACACACACACACACACACACACACACATATATATATATATATATATATATTAGGGTGGCCCACAAATATAAATTTTGGAAATTCAATTCTCCACAAGGCTGCCCTTGTTCCATATGCTATTAGTGATTTATTTGCCAAGTTTCAACAAAATTGAGCAATGTTTACTGGTACCAATTTTCTGCAAGATTTTAATTAAGCATCGAAAAATTGAAAAATATCGCTTTTCGACCATACTCCAATGAGACATGCAATTATCAGCTTTAAACAAACATTGTCGTCACAAATGTGTCTATTAAATCACTCTGTTAAAGCTACTAAGCTAATGTAGAATCAATGACAGTCTCACAAAAATTGGATATGAAATTTAACATGAGATATTTTAGATGTTCTTAATCGTTTTCAAAATTTTAGATTTAAGCTCGATAGGCAGGCTTTGGCTAATTCTTGCCCTGAGTAGTAAGAAGGTCAAACAGTTTTTAAAGAGATCTCTTTGTGACATACATCTCCGTTAGAGGATTTCCTGTCCAGGCATTCAATGATAGCCCCAAACTAGGCCTATGTCGCAACAGGTGCTTCCTAGATATATCTAATGACCAACATGTGAAAAGACTCATTTTTCCGACGTTTAGTTTTTGATGAAATTATAAATTATTATTGTTTACTGACATTAAAATAAGGCTAGCATAGCAGTGAGGTATGATTTAAACAAACCAGACTTACATTTAGATTATTATGCAAAATATGCAGCCTGTTTATCTTTTTAAAATTTCACTGAATTCTTAACATGGTTACTAAGGAATTTTGCATTCCAAAAATTATGCAAACTTTGCAATTTTCTTATAGCCAAATTTGAACAGCTGAATCATATTTTGATTCAACCTATAGACAGGAAAATGATAGTGCAATAAAGTTTGTCATTTTAAAGCAGAGATTTTACACTTTAAAACTGTGTATGACACTAAATTTGTTTAAAAAATTGAATTAAACTTGGTTTGTGTCAGATGGTAAATATTACCAGGCAACTTTTTCAAGTCTTTCCGGTAGAAATTTCCGACCAGCATAGTAAATTCATTGCTTTAAAATGTGATTACCTATTTTATTTGGTAAAAATTTCTAACATACGTAATAAATACCATACTTTTAAAGGTGATGACTATTTTAGTACCGGTACATCAAATGAGCACTCAGCTGCCGGGAAATGTTATGTGTAAACATACATTTACCTATGTCAGCAAGACCTGTTTTGTATATAGTTTCTCTGGGAGTAAATATTACATTATGTTCATGTAAAAACAGCTCCAGATCTTCTGTAGGGAATGTCATTCGGAGATGCCTATAGATAGATTAAAAACTGATTACCAAGGTAGCAACCATTACTAGTTTTGTGACATCATCAACTGTTTATTCATTTTCTTAATGAAATTCTTCAAGATTTCTCCATTAATTGTTGTGACTGTCTAGAAAAAATGTTCTTGACATCCATAAGAGCCAACAATGTTGAGAGCTTCTGGATGATGCCATGAAGAGCTGCGGTTTTTGTCAAATGAGCCATTTATTACACAAAGTCAAAAGACCAACATTAATCTCATATCATATTCAAGGTTGGCTTAACAAATTAGGCCTACAGTAAAAAATACTGGAATAACCTAAATTAGCAGTATGAAGAGCAATTATAAGTTAAACAATACACTTGTATTAAAAGCAAATTGCAAGCGAAAAACTTTAATTTATAAGTTGGCAGCAAAAGTTTGAAATTACCTCCAATTCAGCAACAGCAGCTTTCTAACATAAAGAGCTTGAAATAAGCTTCTGTTTGTATATAATCTTATAGTTATCTATTTATTTAAATACACTTGACATCTTGATTATGACTTAGAAAGATGGTCCTTGGAATTCATGAGTGCTACTGTCAATTCATAATGTTACATTAATGTATACCTGCTAAAATTTGAAATACACATTTTACGTGAATCCTAAATAAAAGCTCTCGAAAATTGGTACCTCTAAACATGCTCAGATCTCTTCAATTTTTTCAACACACAGTCTTCTAGTCAAGTGGAACAAGGGCAGCCTTGTGGAGCAGCATATTTTGGAAAAAATATTTTTCCCATGTAAGTTTGGGCCACACTAATATATATATATATATATATATATATATATATATATATATATATATATATATATATATATATATATATATATACACCGTGGTTCAAAAAAAGTAAGCCAAATTGTTTTGCATATATCTCTAATACCTGATGACATATCAAACTGAAATTTTCTAAATATTTAGAGAAGTGGACCAAGAATATTATTTCAAAATTTCAAGAGATAAAGTTGAACGGATAGAAAGTTATGAATATTTAAACTTCATATGCCGAAATTTCAGTTTACAAGCAATTTTCTGTTATAGATTCAATAAAAAGTAAGCCAAACTGTTTTTCTTTCATCACTGATGTCTGATGAGTAATCATAAAAAACTTTTCCCCAATATTTAGGGAATTGAACCAAGAATAGTATTCCAAAATATCATGTCATAAATTTAAAGGGATAGAAAGCTACGAATATTTCAACTTCATCACCCGAATTTTCAGTTTTCATCAAGTCTGTTATGGTGTCCGTTGCGGTTTCGACGCTTAGCCGTTCCCATTTTAGTCTTCAATGACCCTGAAGTTAAAATTAATGGAGCCTATTATCGCGATGTTCTGTTGTTACAACATCTTCTATCTGTAATAAAAAATCTAGTCCCAGAAGGCAGCTTTGTTTTTCGACAGGACAGTTCCCCAGCCCACAGAAACCATCGAAATGCTGACTTCATTTCTCACACATTATGGCCTCCGAACAGCCCAGATTTGAATCCTGTCAACTATAAAATGTGGAACGTGATGCAAGATCGAGCCTACCAGACTACAACCCATGATATTTACGATCTGAAGCAACGCTTGTTGGAAGTGTAGGATGGCCTGGACCAGAGGATAATCGACGTTGCTGTTGCCATTGCAATGGCGCCAGCGCCTCCAGGCTTGCGTGCAAGCAGGAGTAGGACATTTTGAGCATCTTATTTAATTAAATTATCAAACCATACTGTTGGGGCCATATTGTTAGTTCAATTCTCTACATATCTGGAAAAATTTAGAATGATTAATCATCAGGAATTGGAAATAATAAGGAAACATTTTATTGAATCTGACAGAAAATTGCTTGTAAGCTGAAATTTCGGTATATGAAGTTTAAATATTCATATCTTTTTATCCGTTCAACTTTATGTCATGAAATTTTGGAATCATATTCTTGGTCCACTTCTCTAAATATTTGGAAAATTTTAGTTTGATATGTCATCAGGTATTAGAAAAATATGCAAAACAATTTGGCTTACTTTTTTTTGAACCACGGTGTATATACAGACATGCAATCATGATTCGTAATTATGGGGAACGGACATTATCCCCTGGACATTATCCCCCCGGACATTATCCCCCCGGACACTATCCCCCCGGGGTAGGACATTATCCCCCCAGTCTATTATATCATTACCTATAATAGACCTATGTTAAGTTAATAGGCCTATCTATAAAATTACATCACACATTAGTTTATCTTTGTAAAAAGATGGTAAGTTAATTGCAGGTGTGATATGTATATCGTATATCGTTCATTCATCTAGGCTAGGCTCATTCTACTGTGAAACGACGCTAATAAGTCTACGAAGCTTAGACGTAGCCAAACTGACGTTAACAAACCTTTCTTCTAGACACTAACAAATAGGTCCTACAGTACCGTTCACGTTATAAATCCGAGAATTTTGGTCGACTAGTCCGAAATTGGCGTGTAAATCAGTAAAGATTCGTCCGCAAAAGACTGGTTTTTCTCGCGCTAATGTATTTCTTTAGCGGTCGTTAGCGGTCATTAGCAAAGTCGAGGCTCCTCCCACAAATCATTAGCTGGATCGCTAATGACAGCGGAGGCTCTGCAGTATGCATTATTCTATACTGTATGCCTAACTGTCTTAGCACTTTGCAGACTGTTGTCG
>OX243824.1:26896967-27079467 GCA_945859605.1 Lumbricus rubellus | reverse complement strand
AGACTATAAGAGATTATAATATAGGCTGGGCCCGCAGTCCGCAATCAGTGTAGCCCGGGCCCCCTAAAAGTCGCCGGGCCCCTGGGCATTTGTCCCTCTGCCCCCCCCTCTCGGCGGGCCTGATTATGTCGTCTAGGATTATCGACTGACTTTCCGACTGGCAGACAGAATTGCAGAGCGAACAGGAGGCGAAAACGCATTCCAGAGTCCAGATAGGACCAATTGAGGCAAATGATCCATAGTTCTCGACTGAGTTCTAGTACGGGGAACAAAATGGAAAGTTTAATGGAGAACAAGGTGGACGGTGGGAGAGGCAGAAAGGGGCAAGAGTATTACTTCAACCATGATGATTCACTCACTTATGTCTGTGCGGAAGGCAGCAGGAAACCACCTCACACATCTCATTCCCAGGGGCGTAAAGCCAATGAACCTGCCTCGACCATCATCATTATCATCATCATCGTCATCATCATCATCATCTTGTCGGAAGGGAGCGCTCTAAGCTGCATTCGCACGCTCTTGGTGGGGCAATAAAGTCGCCTGAAACATAAAGCCGTATCAGATCGTATAATCGGTTCTTACGGACCCCTGGAACTTTAATCACTTCTATTTACCAAATGCCACCTTGCCGTCAGATGCCAGCTGAGCCAACTTGGCATACATACAAATATACATACATACATACATACATACATACATACATACATACATACATACATACATACATACATACATACATACAAACATACAAACATACATACATACATACATACATACATACATACATACATACATACATACATACATACATACATACATACATACATACATACATACATACATACATACATACATACATACATACATACATACATACATACATACATACATACATACATACATACATACATACATACATACATACATGCTTTCAAATCAGACATCATCGTCATTCGCCCCCACTCCTCGTGTGTTTGTGTGTTAATTATTCCCTGACCTGCCTGCATGTTTGGCGTCGGCAACTCAATTTCGTGTTAGGTAATTAATGCGGTTTCCACATCTGGGTTTTATCTCTGTGGGTCACTTCTTCCGCTAATTGACTTATTACTCTTCACTTTCTCCACCAGACGCTCGTTTGACTGATTGACTCCCGATATCAGGATTCCAACAGGAGGGGAACTAGATTAAACACTGGCATAAAATCTAATGATCCTACTTACATGCACACACAGTAGATAGCAGATACATACAATGTAGATACGGTACACAAACACATACATACGTGTACATGCATACATACATACATACATACATACATACATACATACATACATACAATGTCATACAAACACACAAACATACATACATACATAGTATTGTATTGTACTGTATTGTATAGGATCATTTATAAAGCGCCTCTTACAGACTATCTATTCAGAGTCGCTCTCAGCGTGACAGCCCCGAGGTAATAAAAAATCAAATAGGGCTGAAGATCTTACTACGAATAGTTGGAGGGAAGTCATTCCACACACACACACACACACACACACACACACATATATATATATATATATAAAATTATATATATATATAAGGGCCTACAATACATGCATACTTAATGCATATACACATGCGTACATACATACAAATATGCACACACATACATACACACATACATACATACATATCAATACATAATATGCATACATAATACATACATAAATGCACGTACGCATGCAAGAATGCACACATACATGCATGCATACATACATACATACATACTTTCAATTAAGTTAATTAACACTTTGGAGGCTAAATATTTTTTTGGGATTATGTTCCATAAACTATAAGCTGAATATATTTCCATATATCTTGTATATTCATATATTCATGTATATGCATAATTCAAATGTATATATGATATTGTATGTGCATTTATATACATATATACATGTTTAATTGTATATATATATATATGTAGGCAGTGTAGGCTTGTATACACACATGCATACATTATATATGTATAATATATACATATATGTATGTATATATGTATATGCATATGCTTATATACCGCCGTTCATACGTATATACGTATATATGTATATACAAGATTGTACAAATGCATGCATATATGTGTGTATATATTGTGTGTAGCCTAAGTAGGCTCTATATATGTATGGCAATGTCTGTATATGTTAGGGTGACCATTAGGGTGCTCCAAAAAAATAAAAGGTGAAAATTCTTAGCTCCCCGGATATTTTCCCATGCGTCTCATAGAGATGAGTCTAAAAAACCAAATTTTAGGATTCTACATCAAGGTTAAGCCTTGCCACCAGCACGATGAAGTTTAACATTAGCCGATATTTTTCGGTTGAAAATACAAATTGCCGGTATGTAAGTATACATGGAAAAACTAGTATGTGTCTATAATTTTTTGGTCAGAACATGACCCTAACTTCAAAATAATGCAACACTTCTCCACAAACTGTTAGCCTGCTGCAATTCGATTCCCACTCCCACAGACCTACAGATCTTACAGTGTTACATGTATAGGCTACAGTACTGTTTCAAGAGTTTCCTCAGTGCTTAAAATCTCAGAATCTGTGTGGATGAGCTTCAACCACCTGTAGAGTAGACTATCGTTGACATTCATCCTTTATGACTGTAGGCCTATTTACAAAGTATGTTATTAGTTTCATCGCTTCTTCCATTCACGAACAGATAGTCATGGGCTATTATAGTATAGAGCTGTTTGCTGGAAATCCTCAACAGCTTTCCACTCTGCTGCTGGTAGTAGCCTAAGTTGATCCAATCACTTTCAATATTAAGTAGGTTGAACAACAAGCACTGCCTTTTTGGTAATCAAATGAATCAGTTTTGAGGATGCAGTCAGCTGCGGAAATATCCTACTTAAATTGGGGTTTCCAGTGGTTCTGTTTGTCTCACTGTCAGAAGTTGGCGAGCGATTTGTGGGTTTTTCGATTCAGAAACTGTCCTTAGACATTTATGATATCTTGCAGAAGAAATTGTGTCAATCGCATTGATCTTCAATCAATGCGATTGACACAATTTCTTCTGCAAGATATCATAGATGTCTAAGGACAGTAACTTCAGCTCCTGTAACATCTGAACCAGTCGTGTTGAAATCAGTCCAGAACTGCAGACCATCTAAAGGTGGATCCGCAGCAGACATTGCTAAGAACCACGCCTTGGCAAAAAAATAAGGCATTGAACGTGCAAACACGACTTTATTGGTATTATTTCCCGCGTTGCTTATATCTTGCCAAAGACAATTAGAATGAATTTGTATTATACCCTTGTCTACCCCTACCTCACATATTGCAACCTTGTTTGGGCATCGACATACGAATCCAGGCTTCATAAACTTGTAATCTTACAGAAGAGGGCTGTTCGTATAATTGCGGGTATTCGTAAACGGGAACACACTGGCCCTTCCTTTAATGAACTTCATCTCCTGAAAATTGACCAGATAAAGGATCTCCAATTTAGCGAGTTCTTTTTTCGACTCGAACACGGTCTCCTTCCTTCGGTATTCCAAGGTTACCTCCCTCACGCCTCTGACATCCATTCGCATTTCACTAGGAATTCATCTGCTTTTCGCCCTGTCAAAGCTCAATCTAATACTAGGCGGTTTACTATTAAATCTTATGGCACTAATGTATGGAACACAATACCAATTGACATTCGTCAATCGAGTAGTCTGCAGGTATTTAAAAAGAAACTTCGTGTTCTTCTACTCTCCTCCACTAATGCTACTTGAAGTGCACATGACCATGTGTAGTTAAGATTTTAGTTAAGTACTTAGTTAAGTTTGTTTCTCTATATGCTCTTGACAATATAAGCTTTTCTGCAATCTGTCATCACCTAATTTGTTTTAGTCTCTTTCTTTTAAGCTATCTTGATTAATTTTTCTTGGGACTTTTTTACTTGGGTGACCCTTCCCAGCGTGATGTCCATCCCTTTTGGGCCCCCCTTTGTAGCCAATGCATGCATGTTTTGTACTTTTATTGTTTTCTTGTTTTCTGGTTGCAATAAAGTGAATTGTATTGTATTGTATTGTATTGTATTGTATTGTATTGTATTGTATTGTATTGTATTATAATTATCGTAAAGGTCCAGAATCTTGGCCTTGACGTTCTTCTTTCGTTGCTCAACAACCCCAAACTTATTTAATATTGCTTTTCACTGCTTTTTGAATCGTTCCAGCAGCACGAACATTTGGATCTTTTTTAGATAAACGAACAAACTTAAAACATCTCCATTTATAGAAATTCCGTTGTCTGACAATTGGATAATTGGCCCCCAACAAGCCATATTGCCTCGTCATCACTTCTTAAAAATAGTTTATCTATGTTTAATAAACAATCTAAGACACACCCAGGCAGTGTGAGAATTTCTTGGTTTGGATTCTACACCTTAGTCTTTCTTAAGATCCACAGTAAAGTTTTCATTGCACAACGCAACTCCACATAAATTAATGTATGATTTCCATGCAGTAAGTTTTGTATAATTCTCATACTGCACCCAGGGCATCTAACATTTCTTATAATAAATAACGTCAAGCACATATAAGAGCTTGTAAAATAAGTTAATCATCATGAAATAATTAAGTTTTCCCACCAATTCCAATCATAGTCTCCAAATTGCCGATTTTAAAGAAAATTCCCATGTATTTTCATATTGTAAAGTTTTTATGCCGGTGGCAAGGCTTAACCTTTTTCAATTGGTCTGAAACTTGGTACAGTTGAACAAAATGATAAATGGAATGGGAAAATTGCCAGGGAGCAGCATTTTTAAAAACTTTTTGAAAATGCATTAGATTCTGGAGCACCCTAGTGACCATACGTCCCGGTTTTCCGGGACATGTCCCGGTTTTTTGTGGTGCGTCCCGGTGTCCCGACGACTTTTGCAAAAGAGCTAAATCGTCCCGGTTTTTCACAAGAGAGAAATATGGATATTAAAAGTGTACGTTTTATTTAAATGATAGAAGAAAGTGTAGGCCTAGTTTGTAACCCCAAACGAAATGTAAAGAAAGAGAAGTTGTCAATTTATATGGAATATTACATCTTCAGTATTTAGAATAGTGAGTTTAATTAACAGATTTTAATAATAATTATCTAGGGGTAACGAGAAAGTTTTCATAATATAATTTCAGTGGCGGCACCAGATCTAGCTATAGCTAGGCTATTATAGACTATCATTTCGGCTGATGATAACAGCAGGGGCGGATCCAGGGGGGCAATCCGGCCATGGCCCCATTTAGAAATGCCCATGTCTCGTGCCCCCCCCCCAATTCGGTTCGAACAAAATAGGTCGCCAAATGTTTCTTATGAAAAATGGTAGGCCTATGTTTCTGACTTTTCGATCGGATGACTAAAAAAAGTCGTCAGATTTTTTCTGCCCAGGATCAGCCAAAATTTTCCGGACCCAAGGTAAGAAATTTTGGCCCCCTTCGAAAATTTCTGTATCCGCCTCTGGACAACAGTTAGGCTACTTATAATGCCGGCAATTTATGCCGCCATTGTAATGTCGAACATTCTAAAAAAAATCTGATGGTGAGAGGCACATAGCCTACCCTCGCCAAACTCCACTTCCTGCTCGTTTTCCATAGAAACGAGATTTCGACATTCAGCATTAAAATAAACTGTGATCACACCAGCATCGATATGTCCGAAAAGCGTTGGCAGAACAGAACTTAACTAAAAAACACTCCTCAAAGAAATATCAGAAACTTTGAATCGTCAAAGTATGCAGTAGGCTAGGCCTACACTATAGGCCTATGCAACAATGGCTATAAGCTACTGCTATGGTCACTGTTGACTGGATTAGACCTTCGTATAGGCCTACGGTGTGCATTTAGTATAGGCCTAATTAAGGAATTACAATTGGCAGTAATGTTTTCAAAAAAAGTGTCCCGGTTTTTGATGGTCAGAAAATGGTCACCCTAGTATATGTAGGCTATGTATGCATGATATAGGCTATATTTATATTATACATAAACATATAAATATACAGACGTATTACAATAGGCCCACATACATTTATATATTCATAAATATATGTTAGAGCGTCTTTTTTATTTCTGTAGTACATGTATGCAGAATTTTATAATAGAAATTGTCATTCGATGTCACCTCATCGCAAGGGTACTCTCCATGCATCGCTTTAGCTTTGTGCATTGCTCTGTGCATTGCAGATGGAATAGAATGCATTTCAATTATATATATATATATATATATATATATATATATATATATATCGGCCAAATGGCCTTCAGCTGAATGAATGTTTATGTCATAGGCACCTTAATTAAGTTTATTAGGCGTAGTGTGTGGGCCTGATGGTCATTACTATTTGAACTCCACATAATTGTACACGCATGTATAATTTGTATATAGTATGCCCACCCTCTCCCTTGCATGTCTGCTATGTCTCTCTGTTTGACTACATTATTCTGCATTCCCAGTAGCTCATGTATAAACATTCTACCCTCGTATGAATCGCGATATTAAATTTTCTAAAGCCCCACTCTAAAACAAAACGCAGCACCAGACCTTCGTGTCCACGCATCTGTTTGTATATATAATGCCCGTCTTACATGCGCTGCGACTATGTATTCTTCATTCTGATTCTTGGTCCGTTTGTATACGTCTGTTTCTTAATGCCTTTGCTGCCCCCTTCTTTCTCTGTCTTTCATATCCAGGCGCGGATTTAGAGGGGGGGCGGAGCCGGCGTACGCCCCCCCTTAAACCTGCAGAAATGTTCTAAAGCTAAACTGACATAAAACTAATATAATTGCAATTTAGCCTACGATTTGGAGATCTTGCAAAGCAAGCAATTCGTGGTCTACATGTAAGTCTCATTCCATGCATCTAATGTTTAAAACATCGACGCACTCACTGCTGATGGTATACTTCATTACTATCATGATGAGCTGCCTTCTCCGAATTCTTTTCATCAAGAGTTAAAGCTTTGGCAGCAGATGTGGAGAAACGCTAACAGCACACCAAGCACCCTGTCGGACACCCTCGCTGAATGACAGCCGCTCCTGTTGTATTATTGTATCCAAATACTATCACAATAGTCATGGGCGGAGTTTGGTTTCCGTTTCTGGAGGGGCTAACCCCGAGTCTGGGCCTTCTTAGGGGGGCTAACCCCGAAAAAGAATACCATTTTCATGGTAAAAAGTTGACTCTGGGCCTTCTTGGGGGGGGAGGCTTAGCTCCCCCCTAGCCCCTGATAAACTCCGCCCATGACAATAGTTCACATTTTGCTGCTCACTTCTGTCACGACTTGCAGTGTTGAGCGAGCAAATTCTAGTCTGCGATTTGTGAAGTTGTGTTTCCGAAGTACAATGAACGAGGACTCATTTTATTGTTTGTCCACAAGGACATCAAGTTAGACATTGATGACAATCTCAATGTCTACGCCAGAAAGCATCCAAGGAGAATGACACTTTATTATTTCCTTTTTGGATCAAGGGTTGCATGATCAAAGCCGATAACTGATTTATAATCGTTTCACTGTTAACCTTCAGTGGACACCAGTGGTTTTATATGAGAAAATATATATTTTTTTAAAGTTCCATGACATTTTCTATAAAAAGGATCATTATAGTTTTGCATGATCTAATTTCATACATATCAGTGGCGGTGACAGGACAGGGCTAGGGGGCTAAGCCCCCCTAAACGTGGCTCATCCCCCCCCCAAAAAAAGCTGAAAATGTCTAAAACGGCTTACTTCGTAATAAGGAAACTAGACAATGACCAACGGCAACGAAATCAACTATAAAAATTATTATTATAGTGTAGATGCTTATGCCATTGGCGGCACCAGGGGGTGGTCATGGGCTTAAGCCCCTAAATGTGACTCAGCCTCATCCCAAAGCAAAAAACAATGAATGTCCATGTATCGGCTTAAAAGTTATTATTTTTATCTTATTTTCGGACCTCAACTGCGGCGGACGGTCATACATCGACTCACATGTGAGACATCAATTGCGACTGGGCTCGACTCCCGGACATCGACTCTCTCTACCACTTAACACCAGTCTGCGACTCTGCAAAACGACTTCTTTTTTGAGTTTTCATGATTTTATCGTTCAGAAATAGCTGGCAAAAAAGAGCCTAAAATGGCTCTAGTTGAGGTCAACAGAGCTAAAAATGCGTTACCATACCCATGCGTTGCCATACCCATCATTTAAATGTACCTCTGTGTTGCGACATTAATTTGTTTCAGATGTGATTATAGGCAAAAACAAATGCATACTTGCAAGCACACGTACATACATGTATAAACTGAAGTCCTTGCATGCTATCATGTAAGTTTGAATGTATCTACATGTATGTATGTATGTATGTATGTATGTATGTATGTATGTATGTATGTATGTATGTATGTATGTATGTATGTATGTATGTATGTATGTATGTATGTATGTATGTATGTATGTATGTATGTATGTATGTATGTATGTATGTATGTATGCATGCGCTGAGCAATTGTGAGTGAAGAACTTGCCCAAGGTCCTTACGCGACGAGGTGGATTCGAACCTCGAACTTTCCGGCTCCAAGGCAACGACGCCACCACTACACCACCACGCCCCGTGTTTGTATGTATGTATGTATGTATGTATGTATGTATGTATGTATGTATGTATGTATGTATGTATGTATGTATGTATGTATGTATGTATGTATGTATGTATGTATGTATGTATGTATGTATGTATGTTTGTATGTATGTATGTATGTATGTATGTATGTATGTATGTATGTATGTACATGTATGTATGCATGTCTGTATGTATGTATAATTGTATGTATGTATGTATGTATGTGTGTATGTATGTAAGTATGTATGTATGCATGCATGCATGTACGTATGTGTATGTATGTAATATGTATGCTTGTTTGTATGTATTAGCCTAAAGGTTTCCTCTCTTTTTTATATTGGCGCATGTACAGTACAATGCACATGTAAGCAATGCATAGTCGGTCATGTGTGCATGCACAATGCACATGCATGTACATGTACATGTACAGTAGACCTCACCGCAAACCGTTGATGGTTGACCATGCAGAGCGACATAATGGCAGAATGCAGACGCTAATCGATTACATTAATCATCACCGCTTGGACGGTGTTAGCTCCTCCCATATCATTAGCAATCCAGTTTAGCGGAAGATTCTCTGGAGATTCTCTGGAGAACTGCACTCCTTTTTGGACTCATTAACGTCTCTTTTCTTGAGCGAAAGTCCCGCTAATCAGTCTTTTTGGCAGAACGGTACTGTACATACGATTCTCATTCGTTTATTTCACATCTAATTCTATGCCTACTGAGTACTGACATTAATTGGACCTACGTCAATGACGTTAACAAACCTTCGTAGGGCTACTTAATGTAGACGACTCCCATTTGTTCATTTCTCTACTGTATTGAATTTAATTTTGAATGGAAAGGTCAGATATAGTTACTAGTTAAATGGCATTAAGAACTTTCGAAGTCTTATCGGTTACGGTACTATTCTAGGATTTGTACTTGAAGGGGGGGGGGATTTTGTCCGGGGGGATAATGTCCGAGGGGGATAGTGTCCGGGGGGGATAATGTCCAGGGGGGGGGAATAATGTCCTACACCCCGTAATTATATATATTATAATTATATACATTCATACATACAGAACACGCGTGCATATATACAGGGTGGGCCAAAAGTATTTGTTCAACTTTGAAGGCCTATAACTTAGGCAGTTTAGCAAGTAAGTGTATGCTTAATGTATCAAATTAAAGGTCGTTATATCAGCTATAAGTCCGACAAATTTCATTGCGGTAGCTTGCACTACGCGCCATACAATTATTTTGTACCGCACCTACCTTGTTTTCTGACCTAAACAATAATTTCATCATTGTGCCGTTAACAGAAGATGACAGCTTTGAAAGCCTATAACTTAGGCAGTTTAGCAAGTAAGTGTATGCTTAATGCATCAAATTAAAGGTCGTTATATCAGCTACAACTGGTCAAAAATTTACATTGTTAGCTTTAATAATAATTGCGTAAAACTACTGTACTGGATATGTATCAGTTTACAATGATTTTAATTCGTCTATCTTGCAAAACACAATACATGGAAAATTAGTCTTTGCAAGTTTGCATTATTGATAGCCATTAAGAAATCCAAGAATTATTTAGTCAAATAAATATTCAATGTGTCTTCCACAAGCTCGAATGACTGCATGAATGCGACGTGCCCATTGATCTATGGCTCCATTGATGAGTTCCTGGCTGATCTCAGTCCAGCAACGAGTGATGACACGCGTTTCAGATGCTCGACGTTTACTATCCGTTCACAATAAACCCGTTGCTGCAAAGCACCCCAGGTTGAGTAATCAACGGGGTTTAATTCGTGTCTATTAGGGGCCAGTTATGTGGTTCGATGAACTCAGGAACGTTCGCGTTCAAAAACTCCACGGTATGACGAGAACGATGAGCGATGTTGTCAGCGGTACGTGCAGAACGAGGACGGCCAGTAACAGGTTTACGTTTAGAACTTGCACTCGCGTCAATTTGTCTAATTAATCGGTTGAGATTGTTTTTACTCCAGTTTCTAGCAGGAAATTCATTCATCATTTGATAATTATGCATTTAAATGTTTTTCAATTCTTAAAATTCGAATCAAAGTCCTGTCATCTTCTATTAACGGCGCAATGATGAAATTATTGTTTACGTCAGAAAACAAGGTAGGTGCGGTACACAATAATTATATGGCGCGTAGTGCAAGCTACCGTAATGAAATTTGTCGGACTTATAGCTGATATAACGACCTTTAATTCGATGCAGTATGCATACACTTACTTGCTAAACTGCCTAAGTTATAGGCCTTCAAAGTTGAACAAATACTTTTGGCCCACCCTGTATATAATTATTTACATATATATATATATTTATATATAATTATTATATATATATAATATATATTAGGGCTGTTGATTTAATCGCGTTAAGGCATGCGATTAACGCGTTAAAAAATTGCGATTAAAAATTTTAACGCATTAGGCCTAATCGTACATGTACGCGTTAATTAGATCTGATTAAAATGGAATCAGAGGCAGAAAACTCGTTGTAAACTGAAGGATCATACTTAAAACTAGTGATACATTCTTTGACATTCCAAAAAAGAATTAGAGTATTATCATAGCAATTCGTCGCTCAATTATCGCCTGCATGAGAACCAAAACATGCATTAAACGCTAACGATGAGCCGTCGAGATCGGGCGCATCGCATTGTCCACTAAAGTTGTTTCCTCACCCCGTCAGACTGGTTTACTATCATTTGGTCGAAAGTCATTTGGTCGAAATCATTTGGTCGAAATCATTTGGTCGACGATCGAAAATCAAAAGATCGACATTCAAAATGAAGCGAGAGAACTCCGACAATTTTACTACAAGTGCGCACACTCAAACATACATACCAGTGATGTATAGGACTCGAGTCCGGCAAAAGACTCGAGTCCGACTCGAGACCGATTTTCATCGGACTCGGACAGTCAGGACTCGGACTTGGACTCGGACTCGAAGCCCTGGACTCGAAATTTGTAAGCCATCATTGTTTGCCTTTACCCCTGAGATTAGGGCCGTTCACAATTTCGCACCTTCCTCACACATTCCTTTAGACGTGTTCAGTTTCGGTCCATGGACTTTTAATCGTTCTGATGCATTGAAAATTGTCGCACCTTTCGTCTTACAGTCCGTTAGGCCTAGGCCTATACACTGTCCTTGATTTATTGGCTAATTCATTTGGTTTTCATTTCACTTTGGAAATGTTTTTCGACGCTATGTAAAATTTCGCACCTTCCTCACACTTTCCTTTTGACCTGTTCAGTTCGGTCTATACTTGACTTCGACCTTTTCATCGTTCCGATGCATTGACAAAATTTCGCACCTTTCGTCTTACAGTCCGTTAGGCCTATAGCCTACACTCTCCTTGCTTTATTGGTTAATTAATTTTGTTTTCATATCACTTTATGTAGTTCAGAACCTCCCTCTCTCACAGACTGATCGTGGTTCAAGTGTGTAGGCCCTATGTGAGTGTGTGTGCCGGAGTGTGTGTAGGCCTATGTATGTTTGAGTGTGCGCACTTGTATTAAAATTGTCGGAATTCTCTTAAACATGCTTCATTTTGAATGTCGATCTTTTGATTTTCGACCATTTGATTGTCGACCTTTTGATTGTCGATCTATTGATCGTTCGACTTTTTGATTGTCGACCAAACGATCATTCGACTTTTTGATCATTCGACATTTTGATCGTCGACCAATTGATTTCGACCAAATGATTTCGACCAAATGACTTTCGACCAAATGATAGGATACCCGTCAGACTACCAGTGCCGGTGACACGAAAAGGATTATCCCCCAAAAGCTATCCGGGAAGGATGAATTAATTTATCCCCCCGGATGGAATTAACCGGTCTAGACTATCCGGGGGGATAAACCATTCTATCCCATTTTTTGAAAAATGTGTATAATTAAAACAACTATATTCTAATCAAAATTTAAAGTGACTCTAATTGTTTTAGGTGACCTGAGCAATGCCAAGAGAAAGGCAACTCGAATTTATTTAGTGTCTCCGAGTGTTTTTAAGTGTTTTAAACGTTTTAAGTGCTATAAAAACAAAGCAAAACAAATTATCTAGTAGGAATAAACATACCTGTTAGTGTCATTGTTCAAAACAGAGCAGATGAAAATTAATTTGCAAAAATAAAAGCACGCGGAAGTGTTTTTTTCGACTTTTCCTCATTTTGGGAGATACTTTTAATACGGGGGATACTCTATTTCGTGACACCGGCGCTAGGGTACCTGAGGCCCCCACAAAAAAACTTGAGGCCCCATACCTTGAGGTATCTCAGCAAAATTGCTCATAATATAGCCTAAGTGCTGAAAAGCCTTCAATAAATGTCACCTCCCAATTGGTAATTTTTTGGAATTTCCACGCTGTAGCCTAATGGTAGAATTTTAAGCTGTCATCTTTGCAAAATTCCTCATTTTTTAATGCTGTTAGTCGTGGCTTTATTAGGACTTCAGAGTGTCCCGTCTACGTTGTTTAAATTTGTCAGATTTGCCAACTTTAATGGTAGCATTTTATAGGCTGTCATCTTTAAAAAATTGATCATTATTGATGGACAGTGGATGGTACTTATGAAATATTTCTGAAATATTGGGGATACAAGGACTCCGTTCCAAACCAAATTGTGGGGCCGTGCCCCTGTCCACACCCTCCGGGGGCCTCCCCCAAGTCTCCCCTTTGGTTGCGTAATATTATTTTGTATGCTTTGCGTTGAAACATAGGCCTAATTCGGTGCGTGGTTTAAGGAATGAACCGTCATGAAAAGTATAATTATTAATTACCAACTAGGCCTACATTTGAGGCCCCTTGCAAACTTGAGATCAGACACGTACCAAGGACATCTGAGGCCCTACGCAGGGTTTAATGTTTGGGCCTCGCGCAGGTTTTATTTTGGAGCCTCATCCGATTAGCAATTACAATAAGTTACAATAATTTTATAAATGTTGTGTTTGAGAAAGTGGACGAAACTGCCTGAATAAGTTTAAATGGCTAAGGCTTTAACGCCCAAAATCAGTATGATAATATTTGCATTAGATCTGCTATGGCAGTGCCATATGGTTAGTTGAGGCATGCACCAGACCGGATCTGGAACCTCAAATAAATGTGCCGGTTTAATAAATATAGTCATAATTAGGCATAATGACCAGCTAAATTTGGGGCCCCTGGGGCCCCTTCAAACTCGGAGGCCCCCGGCCGGGGGTACGGGGGGGGGGGGGTGCTAGCGCCGGCACTGTTTATACTAGGCGGTAGTGAGGCCCCTGATGGATCCTGTATACCTACGGGCATAAAAATGTTTTAAAAATGATAATAATGTTCTTACTTAGGCCTGATATTTAATTCCCTAATGGATCATAATTATGTAGGCTACTTCAGGGCATTTTACAAAGTAAGAAATTTTAATAATAAGGTTATGATAGTCGTGCCAGGTGCTATTGGCAGTTCATAATACTTTGCATTTTTTCTGCCTCAGGTTGGAATAACAATATTCATTATAATTCCAGCCTACGGTTGTCTGATTTGCGCTCCACAAGTTACCGTTTGTTTTGAACTACTAAGCTTGCAACTCGAGAATAACGATTCTGTTATCATCTGCAACCGAGCAAATTTATTAAGCGAGTCTTGTGTAATTATCAGTTGCATGTTTTGAAGCATCAGTTTAATCAGCTGTTTTATTAGTTCCCGTTACGCTTGCTTGGTCTTTTCGTTCTGAAGATGACGATCGAACACAGCTGTGCGTAGGCAAATGAATTACTGATTATACACTGTAGGCTAGTTTCATTCAAATGGAGGACCAAAAGACAGGACCAAACGACAGGACAAAGTAATATCAGGAGACGTCATTTCGACTTAACGTTCTTAACTCTGGTGCCATCAGAATTGAGAGTGAATACGGAGTAGGTGAACATGTAAAAGATTTCTTAATACTCGTGTGACCTTTAATTCTCTTGTTTTATATTTTGAATAGTTTTCATTAGTTCCTTTTGAGAGTTTACAATATTGCAGGAAATTTGGGAGTTTAAAATATTGCAGGACAGTGCACAATGTTAAAGTAACTGAAGTAGCAGGTAGGCTACGCTCATTATAGGCTGTATCTTTGTAGTTCATAAACAGTTAAACACGGTCTAAATTTATATACATAGACCCTTATAAGTTGTAACACGGGTAAAACTAAACGCCCTACATCGTCTCTACCACCACAAAGAGGCTGCTCACTGGGAAAAGCTGGTCTCGCGCAACGCCAAGAATCCCAGACGTCTGTGGTCGTCGATCTCGGGGCTTCTTGGCAAGACATCTCGCTCCTCTGAAACACCTGCATTCACTGCAACTGAATTTCTTGAGGCACTGTCAACAAAGATCGACCGCCTTCATGCATCAACTGCTGATGCACCTCCTCCAACGTTTACCTCAACGTCAACGGTCTTTGATGATTTTAAACCTGTCACTGAGGTTGACCTTCGGCTAGCTTTTGCAACTGCTAACTTAAACTCATGTGAACTTGATCCACTACCCCCATTTGTTATTAATGACATTTTGGATGACTTTAGCTCCTTTTTAGTCTACCTGTTTAATAGGTCCCTCTCTGAAGGTTGCATCCCTCCCTCTCAGAAACGGGCCCTTGTATTTCCTTCACTAAAAAAGCCTAACCTTGACACCAAACTTTGCCAAAATTATCGGCCTATCTCAAATCTATCCTTTCTTTCTAAGACACTTGAACGCCTTGTCTCTCTGCAGTTTCTACCTTACCTTGAGCAATCTGGTCTCCTTCCTGCTAATCAATCTGGTTTTAGGGCCCATCATTCCACCGAGACAGCTCTCCTTTCTCTATTATCTGAAATCTATTCTGCTGTTGATAGGTCTGAGGTCTCTCTATTGGCCCTCTATGATGTCTCTTCAGCTTTTGACATGGTCGATCATGATATCCTACTCAAGCGTCTTGAGACCTCCTATGGTGTTAAAGGCCTCCCCCTATCTTGGTTCCAGTCGTACCTTTCTGAAAGAACTCAAATGATTATATCTGGTGACTCTCGAACCCAATGGGTTCATGTTAATCTGGGTGTTCCTCAAGGTTCAGTTCTTGGACCTCTCCTATTTATTCTTTACACGGCTGACATCTCTTCTCTTTTTCCGATTTGTAGTGCTGCTGGCCATCTATTTGCTGATGATGTTCAGGCTTTTGTCCATGGTCCCTCGTCGTCCCAGCTGCTATTAGTTGCTCTTATTGAATCCCTTACTAATCATCTCCACTCATGGATGTCTTCAAATCGCCTTTCGCTTAATACTTCGAAGTCTCAATTCATCTGGCTAGGTACTCCCCAGCAGCTCCAGAAGCTTGATTTCATTCTGCTCTCTGAAAGATTTCCGCTGTTTTCCTTCTCTTCAAGTGTGCGGGATCTGGGTGTTGTAATTGATAGTTCACTTACCTTTACTGAGCATATTTCCAATGTTACACGCTCGTCATATTTCCATTTAAGACGTCTCAGAGCCATTCGTCGCTCTGTCTCCTCCTCCATCTTCACTACCTTAATTCATGCTTTTATATGTTCACGAATTGACTATTGCAATGCTCTCCTCATTGGTCTTCCTAAAGTTCGTTTTTCACCGATTCAGTCGGTTCTCAACTCAGCTGCTAGATTGATTGCCCGCCTTCCCAAGTACTCTCACGTCTCTACCTTTATGTTTCATGAACTTCACTGGCTTCCTCTCCGTGCTCGCACACAATTTAAGATCCTCACTCTGATCATAAAGGCTCAACGGGGTCTTGCCCCAAAATATCTCACCAATGTTTTACTTCGTCCTCACTCAGCTTCCTCCCACCGTCCACTTCGTTCATCCAACAGATTTGACCTCTTGGTTCCTCGGTCTAGAACTGTTAGGCTATGGCTCAGTCTCGATCATTTGTCTCAATTGGTCCTTCTCTTTGGAATGCCCTTTCTCCTTCTGTTCGCTCTACACTTCTTTCTGGTAGTATCTCCTCTGCTTTGTCTCTTCTCAAAACCTGTTTCTTCTCGCGGGGCCTTGCGCACTGGGAGCGCCTCTGAACGATTCATCCTACTAGAGGCGCTTTATAAATGTTTTTAAATACAAAAACACGGTAAAAAAGCTCCTTCTGTTAAGCTGAACTGCTGATGATACAGCCCTGTGACCCCGAAAACGATAGCAATAGCGTGATTTTTAAAAGGTGAACTTCGAACCTTAAACCCTATAATTCTAGGGAAACAAAATGGTGAAATAAGTGTCTTCATCACATTGGTTGTAGGTTTTTCACCTACTGTAGGCCTATTTATTTTCTAAGTGGTAGGCTTATTATTCGCTTTCTGAAGGTTATAATATTTTATATTATATAATATGCTTAGTGGAGAAAACTTTGTTGACATACCGGTACCGAAACTTTATTACATACGGAATAAGGATGCAGATGAAAATTAGACTAGATTGGTTCGGTAATCTGCTACTACTGTAACATGATAATCTGTTTCTACAAAATTTAAGTCTAGAAAAAGTTTTGTGGTTCATTCATTCATTCATTCATTCATTCATTCATTCATTCATTTCAGGCATTTATATAGCGCCTCTTCAAGAATATCTACTCAGAAGCGCTCCCGACCCAACCACGGCTAAAGAGAGCAGTCTTAAGAGCAGAGTAGAACGTAGTCTCAAAGGCTCGAGGCATTAGACGTAGTTCCACAGGGAGCCCATTCCAGGTTGCAGGGCCAACAACAGAAAAGGCACGGCGCTGCACAATAGAAGTGCGCGACCGGGGGACAAGAAGCTCAGCCTGCTTAGAGGAGCGGAGAGAGCCACGGCGCTGGACGCTCAGGGTGGAGCAACAGAGCTCCTGTAAATAGACAGAGGCCACACCCGCAAGACAGCGCCAAACCAAGGAAGATATTCGGTAAGTGACCCTTTGTGAGAAAGGGAGCCAGTGCAAGACATCCCGCATATAGTCAGTCACATGGCCGAATTTTGGGATGCGACCGACAAGGCGTGCCGCAGAGCGCAAGACCCTGTCCAAGCACCCAACCCGAGTCACCGGAAGACCCGCATAGAGGGCTCTGCAATAGTCTAAACGTGAGACAACGAAAGAGTGGATAAGCGTTAAGGCAGCGTTGAAGGTTAAGGAGCGAAGCACCACTCTAAGCTGACGCAATTGGTAGTAGCAGCTGAAAGCGAAAGAGAAAGCTTACTCGAGAGATGAAGTTATATTCATCTTTCGTGCAGGGCTAACGAGACAAATTTCGGCCCTTGGGCAGCCGCAGAGCAGCAACGGCCCCCTAAACTAGGCTACATTAAAGCTTCATGAGACATTGTTTTAGAAACAAACCGAAATAATAAAAGTGCAGGTAGGCCTATTCCCTAAGATTTTATATGCTCTACAATACGATATTAGTCAGTTGCAAATTTGAATTTGCAATTGATTGTAATTAATTCGCTGTAATGTGATTTTTTTAAAAACATAATTATGTCGTAAACTTCATACAGGTCTAGGGCTCTAGGCCTATATAACTGCTGTCCATGGTGACTTAGTGGTTCCTTTCACTCGCTCTGCAATAATGCAGAGGCACTCGACGTCCTCTGTGGGGTTTGGGTCCACTATTCCGAGGGTCCACTATTCCGAAGGGCCACTATTCCGAACCCTACACCTAACTCTAACCCTAAAGCTAACCTTAAACCTAACCCAACCATAACCCAACCCCTCACTCAAACCCTAACCACCCTAACCCCAACCCTAACCGTAAACCTGACCCTAAACCTTGTCCTAACCCTAAATCACCCCAATCCTTACCCTAACCACCCTAACCCTAACCACCAAGGATAACGAACAAAATATAGCGGATATTCGGAATATTAGGAAGGCAACGGGAGACCACCTCCCTACTCATCCCGAGGTATATGTAAAATGACGACAATATCTATATAGAAGAAATTGTAAGAGAAACACTGGAAGAAGTGAATGAGGGGATAAAGGTAGGAGGAAGACTGATAAAAGCTCTGAGGTTTGCGGACGATCAGGCAATGTTGGCAGGCACTCAAGAAGGATTACAAAGAATGATGGATCGATTGAACATGATATCGACAGAATACGACATGAAAATAAACATCAAGAAGACAAAGGCTATGAGGATAAGCAAAGGAGGAAATAAAGCAATTCTTAAGATCACAGTAAACGGAGAGGAAATAGAGCACGTGGAGAAATTCTGTTACCTAGGAAGTATGATCACAGATGATGCAAGATGCCATGTAGAAATAAAAAGACGAATAGCCATGGGAAAAGACGCATTCAACAAAAGAGGGGAACTCCTCAGAGGAAAACTAAATATGAATCTAAAGAAGAGAATGGTCAAGACGCTGGTGTGGAGTGTGGTACTGTATGGGTCAGAAACATGGACAATGAGAAAGGATGACATAAGAAGATTGGAGGCTTTCGAAATGTGGATTTGGCGGAGAATGAAGCGTGTCAGCTGGAGGGAGCACAAGACGAACGAAGAAATACTGCAGATGGTGGGAGAGGAAAGATCAATGCTGGAGACAATACGGAGGCGACAGAGAAACTGGATTGGCCACATCATGAGGAGTGACACCATAGTACGAGATATCATCGAAGGAAGAATGGAGGGGGAAAAGACAAGAGGAAGACCAAGAACAATGCTACTGGATTGGATGATGACAAAGGACGGTTACAGAGGGCTAAAGATGGATGCACAGAACAGATATGCGTGGCGTCATTGGACATATGAACCTGCCTGACGGCAGAGAACCAAAGAAGAGAAGATTCGGAATAGTGGACCCTCGGAATAGCGGGTCGTTACCCCAAAATGTAATAGCCAGAAAAATTGGTTTAAACTTTCCTGGGAGGCAAGTGCCCCTCTTGCCCCTATGTGCGGGCGCCCATGTCAACTACAGTACTGTGAATTACACCTCTCCTTCATTTATTAAGATCAACAAACATACTGAACGAACTTAATTTGAATTGTTTTAGAAACTTTCAGCGATAAATGAGTTAAAATGCCATCGTGTTGATGGATGTGTTATGAAAATATTATAGAGGCATAAAAATAAGTAAATTATACAATGAGTAGGCTAATTAAAGAAAACTTATTTCGTATTTTAGATCTTAATTCCAAGCGAAGGTTTGACCTTAACCAAAATATTGGAGTTTAGCCATGTATTCGAAATATGTGTTGCGGATTTTCATCCTCAGTACACTTCTCCTGATTTGCCTGACAACAGCTATACGCTATGCTACATTATTAATTGATCCGTTAAGCAAGGTTCTCCGTTTCGGAAGTTCAGAAGAAACACTCGATAGCAACATAAAGAAGATGTCTGGCTTGCATGTACTCGAACCAGCGAAGTTTGACAATCAGTCGGATGTGAAGTGCGTCACTGCGAAGCTCGGAAACTTGAGTTTTCCGATATGTGTCTACGATGAGAATATCGATACCATTGTCTCAAAAATGATCGTTGTCGGTAAATACTTTGAATCGGATCTAGTCCAGAAGATGGTCAATTTCTTTCGCATCCATCCTGACATGTCATTTGTGGATCTTGGCGCAAACCTTGGAGCTTATTCGCTGCCAATTGCACATTCCAGTATTCATGTTGTCTCAGTTGAACCCAACAAGGACACTGTGCGACGATTGGCAAAGTCCGTTCATCTTGGACGAATAGAAAAGAATATCGATATCTTTCACTATGCTCTTTCCAATGAGGAATCGACCACCTTTCTGAAGTTTGATGCATCGAACCGTGGCGATACATACATGGTCGACAACAAATCCTGCCCTGGATGTATGTCGGTTGAAGTGACTGTACTCAACAAACTAATACCATTCTTAAGACACAAGAAAGCGATCATTAAGATCGATACACAAGAAGCAGAAATCAAGATTTTCCAGAGGAAAAGCGCTGGAAAATTCTTCGACGAGATTGATGTTGTGATGATCCAGATGGAATGGGTGCTGTATCCTCAACGCTACGGAAAGACGGAAGATGGACGACGAAGAGTTGATCGTTTCCTTGAATTCTTCTATCAAAGAGGTTACGATGTGTATGATCCAAGAACAGAAAGAAAACTAGACGCCGATTGGACAAGATGGACCTTCGACGTTCTGCTCAAGAAAGAGGATTTGCCAAAGAACCAACTGTTTCTTATTTGAATGCATTGAAATGGTGTTTCACACTACAAAAAGACATTTAAAACTGCAATATCAACGTTCTGTAAGGAATAACTAGACGTCCAAGTTTCGTTGATCCACTGTACCTGATTATTATAATCAGTAGCACAGAGCAAGAAGGTTCACCCTTAAAGAGCAGGAAGCAAATTTTCCCAAACCCACATTGTCCGCTTGCGAGTAGTGACGTCACTCGTTATTATTATTACGTCACTTCAATAATATGAAACCCCTACATGTATGATGTATGATGTAGCCTATTAATAAGAGCGAGGTTAAAAATTGTGCACATGGTCAATCCCAATATAAAACAATTTTCATTATTAGGCCCTATTACAGTTTTAATAGGCCTACTATTAATTATTGTTATTGCAGGCCGTCTGTTCTGTATAGTTAAGATTGATGTTAATTAAGAAATTTAAGATAACTGCATAACTGTATACTGTAAACCGGTTGCCATATTGTTGAATAAACGAAAATTATTATTAATGTTTGTATTATACAGGGGGGGCCATAAAAAAGGAATCCCTACGATTTTTTACCATTATCTTGGCCAAAAATAAGAAACCAAGCTGTAATCCAGTCAACACCGAGAAGACCTATTCGCTAAACTTAGAAGCCTTTGCAAATTCATTCCAATTCGTATGCGTGAACCACGCAGTGTCCACTTTAATCCAACAGATTGTAAACAATAAACTTTCACTGAATTACTCTGATAAATCTGATAAACTAGACATAAATCAGATAAACTAGACATGACAAATGCTGAAGAGCAGTGCTGTTTTTAAGGTATTTTTAGAACTGCACAAATCCCTTATTTCTCTTTCCATCTTCCATGTCAAATTATTTCCAAATGGTGGACAATTACCTTACCCCCTAGTTTTAACTGTACAATAGTGCTTCTACAACTGCACAGATCCATTTAGAACTGCACACTTTGTGTACAACTGCACGCTAAAAAAAATCCCTGCTGAAGAGTTTTAAGTCATTAGTGGGATGATGAACAACGAGTGAAACATTTCCTAACACAATTTGACCAGCAATGTCGACAGCACGAGCAGACAAATCTACAGACGGCTCTCTTCAAGCGCTTTGCCCAGCTGACGGCCGGGCGTGATGGCAGCTGAGCCCGGGCGAAACTCACAAAAATCTCCTCGAGAGTTGTTTGCGTGACAGAGTAATCATCCATGGCTGGCAGTCTTGACCTCAGCGTCTCCATTGTCCGAAAGATCTCGCTCAAACGAACAGACTCGTTCGAAACAGAACATAGGAGGATGCTGTTCTCAATGTCCTTGAAGCTGGAGCCAGGAAGACTGGCTGCGAGGTGGGTCCTCACTTCTTCTGCTGTTTCGTTGATGATATTGGCTTCTGTGGTGTGTGCATGGAGTTTAACGCTGAGTGTGAAGCCAGCACCGAATGTGCTCTTAAGATGTTGAGAGCTACCGATACATTGGAATCGACCGTTGACCATGATGGCTAATCGTGTACACAATGTCTCACACTCGTCCATACTGCAATACAAAAAGAAACCTTCCACTCAAAAGTTAACTAAATTCAGTCAACAAATTTACAGCCTGGGCGCCTGCATATAAAAAATTATGTTCGTAAGATGGAGCAAACCACAATTGGTCTAAGTTAAATTTCTTAGCAGGAACTTGAAAATGCAAAGGGTAATTGAGAGCAAGAGTATGTTCACATAAGTTACTAACTAGTGCATCTGAATTGCTCTGCTGTTAGAAGTGATTTTCAAATGTTGCCATAAGATCAGATTAGAATGTAAAGGTTTAAAACTGTAAACAATGTCCAAACAAATTCATAACAGAGATGCCACAATAACATACATCATAATGAAAAACTACAAGGGTATGCTATAGATATAACTTAAGAAAATTTATGCTTGCTTAAAGTTAAACTTCTGTGTTCCATTCTATATATGATTTATTCATTACAGAGATTTGCATAACGTACCTATTCTAGAACGCTCCTGACCCAACCTGGACTATAAAGAACAATTTTAAAGCTGCGACAAAAAGCATTGAGCTTAGTAAACCCTAAGAATAAGTTGTAAAGACAGTGGAGGGCCATTCCATACGATGGGATCAACAACAGAGAAAGCCCGGTGCTGTCTAAGAGCAGTTCGTGCCTGGGGAACGAGGAGCATTATTATTATCATTAATACAGAGAAAATTGCTAGAAATCAAAAGGTAGGCCTACTGTTAAAAAACATTTCGATTTTCCAGAGTAAGTGTCCTTCATGCCCCTATGTGCAGTGCTGTGGTTGTTCATGATATACAGGCCTATAATACAACTCCAAGTCAACCAGTAATTATTGGTTAACTATGGAGCAGACGAAGACTGAGGCTGACCTGTGAGTGCTGAGAATGACGGTTCGCTTGGAGTGTCGTAGCTTAAGCAGAGTGTTCCACAAATGTCGCCTTGCAACTGGATCGAGTCCACTGGATGGTTCATCGAGTAGAATGACACGAGGCGAACCAATGAGAGCCACGGCTGTGCTCAGCTTCCGCTTTGTTCCACCACTGAAACAACACCAACACAATGTGAATTGTAATTACCCTAGACCTTAGTCTTCTCATGCAGGACTGCACATAGGGGAAACCCAGCATCTCCATTTACAATGTACATAAAACTCAACTACTAACAAAACAGACAGCCTGCAATACACAGCGCTAATAGCACCCTAGTGGTGGCGTCGTTGCCTTGAAGCCGGAAGGTTCAAGGTTCGAATCCGCCTCGCCGCGTAAGGACCTTGGGCAAGTCCTTCACTCACAATTGCTCAGCGCTTCGGCGTGAAACTCCAATGCAGTGTTCGCTCTGCATTCGGGAGCGCCTCTGAGTAGAGAGAGCTTGAAGGGGTGCTATAACAAGTGCACATACAAACAAACACCCTACAAAGCACGTCCACCCTACGAGGACTCGAACTCGTTACCTCTCACTCTCCATGCCAGAATCTTATCCAATGTGCTACCAGGCCCCACTAACATTAACTAACTTGCCCAGACATTTTCAGTCAGACACTTTGAAGATTTATGACCACTGCTCAAGGCACAGCGTACCTGTAGGTTTTAACGAGGCGGTCAGCATCTGTTCGAAGAAGCAAGGCATCTATGAGATCCTGCACAGACAAGCGAATCGATTTGCTGTTGACACCTCGAAGGCAAGCGTAGAGACTGAGCAACTCTCTGCCGGTCAACTCATCTATCAATGCATCTGTTTGTGGACAATAGCCAACCTAAAACCATATAATGTGATGTCGCGTAATTAGACATTTATATAGCACCGCTAGAGTAAAATAAATAATCAAAGCTGCTTGCTTCAGTAGTCTGCATGGTATTCGTTACATGTCATTAAGAACTACAATTACATCAGTTAGAAAAACAACACACTCTAGAAGTCACTAGCAGTAAGTAAAAGTGCACACTTGCTATGGCCATTTGATTTTCATTTACACAGCTGATAAATGCCATTGTGTACTGTAATACAACACCCAGATATAATGGAGTACCATAGCAAAGTATCTTGGCAAAGACCTAAGTGACAGCTCATCTCTATCAAAGGTTGACAATGATCACACATTGGCCAGGTACCTGGAAGGACAGTAGTACCATAATATTATTTCAACTAGACACAGGAGTACAGATACCTGGAACATAAATCTTCAATTGCACGCAAAAATGAAACAAAAAATTTGAATAATTTAGACATTGGAGTTACACCTAAATGCTTAATTCAAGCCGAATGAAATAAATAAGAAAGGTGAACCTGAATGAAAATGTCCAAAGAAACTACTTGGCATTGTGAATAACCTGGTGCCCCAATACTAGCATTTAATTGGTGTTCCAGAAACATGAAGATTGCAACTGCAATAACTACTCTCAGTAGTTCTAACACAAACCTAGAGTCTTCGGAACCACTAAAAACCCTGGTTATGTTGCCCTTGTTATTGTTATCTTACCTTTCCAATTCTCCTTTTGATGTCTTGGCCATACAGAAAAGCAAGACCTTTGGAGATGAATTTATCACCCACAATCATCTCAAACACAGTCGTTTTTCCAGCGCCATTAACGCCAAGCAGTCCAAAGCATTCTCCTTCGCCGATTCCTACGCTCAACCTATCAACAGCAATGAAACGACCAAACTTCTTCGTCAGCTCTTTGAGTAGAACTATTTCAGAGACAATGAGTTGCTCTTGAGGCGTCTCGTTTATTCTTCTTCGCTCAGCAGCCCCATCATCGTCGTCATCTTCCGGTAAATCATTGTCATCTCTTTGAGAATTTGTGAACTTCATTTTGAAGAAGGTCAATGCGTCTTGCATACAGTAGCGAAAAATTCGAAAACGTCCACTGTCAATCAGAATCAAGATGATGAAGTAGAGAAATCCATCGGAAGTCAGGTACAAAAGCACTTGGCCGATTCCAGTCCTTGAATCGAATCCTAGTGGGTTCTCGCTGTATATGAAGCAACGATCCCTGCATGTGGCTGGTAAAGAAAACAGGAAAATTATCTGGAAGACAATGCATTGCCAGATAACTGAACATCATGTCAAATGAACATCATATCAAATGACATTCAAGTCTGTCTCGACGAATTTTACTTTCAAATACTGCTACAACAAATGTGCCATAATTAAATTATTATTATTATTAAATTATTACATTATTATTAATTATTATTATTAAATAATTATACTGATTGGAACGTAATGTGTCCTAAACCAAACTATCTTCCACTATTTTAATCGTGTAAACAATCTAACATATTACACAAATGCATACAGCACAGAAAAGCTACAAACACACATAAAACATAAGACACATTTATATGAAAACCCTCGCTGAGCCATGTGTGCTATGTTGGATGGAATACTCATTTTGTGATGAGGAGAGTACTCATTACAGGCTTTAACCTCCTCTCCCGATATGGGTAATGTGTAATTGTGTATGGAACTGGAGCAAATTCCTCACCACTATCAACTGATACTTGGTTGCTCAATAAATGCATAATAATAAAAAAAAGTGCTTGTACTAATAATACTAAAACTAATAATGCCAATACTAACTAGTGCCACTACCACTCTACCGAGTTCTAGCAGTCCTAGAATGAATTTTTACGTCTCCAGATAAATTTGTTGAAATCATGAGTGATAAGAGGTACTTTGGTACTACTAAAAAAAGAAAAATAATAATAACAGCATCTATAATTATGTACAATGTATTGTATTGAATTAAGTACAAAGTCGAGCATTGTCCAGCTATGGGTGATTTTTATTTATATTCGGCAACCAACTAACTCAGGCACTAACCCTTGCAGCATGGATGGCTGGCATGCATTGAACAGCTGAACACAATGCCCTCTCTCTGGCACAGGATACGCAGATTGTAATTCGTGTAGAGCGTATTCAGTCCCTTCATCAGACCATGGCTAGGAACAAGTTGGCTGACCAGGTCCAACATCTTCACAATATACAGGAAATCCACGCCCTCCGAAGCCACAAATCCCACAACTGACGTCAAGGCAACTACAATGTTCACTTGTTCAGCAACTGTATGGTGTTACAAAGACTATGCGATATTAAATAGTATCAAATTCAGCTTACAGAGTGATTCCAGTTAATCCATAAAGTTCCCAATTTCCGAGTAGAACATAGGGTTGATGCTCACTGCTCAGTCCCCTCTGAGTTGTTTGATTTGGCAACAGACAAGTACTAAGGTCTGGATCCAATTAAGGTCTGAACCCTCGTTAATTAAAACTTGATCACATCATCTCTAGCAATTCAATGCTGGCACACCTCTCCCTCGCCAGAGTTGTAAGCATTTTTGATAATGCTTAACTATGTCTCTTGCAGCTCAACAGCACCCGAGAGAAGGAAACATGTGACCCATTGTCCCGTCACAGTGCGAAACATAGAGAACACTTCACATCAGAGATGGGCATGATTAGTTACATTTCTAAACGATTAGATTTGGAATTAGCCACTCAAATTTGCTAATCAATCATACGTAAAATAGCAGAAATCTTGTAGCCAATACATTAGATATGAATTCCATCAAATACACAAAAGAATAAAATCACTAACCAAGCAAAATATTGACTATGGTCAGCCAGATGAATCCCGAGGAAGGCACAGCAAAGCTGAACGAAGTCAAGTACACAAATGGCAGCATAGCCCAGCCGTACAGCGTAAACAGCAAAGCAACGTACATCCAATTCCCATCACTAGCAAACGGTTGGATACGGAAGATGGCAAACGACGCAACGACCATGAAGCACAGAAGCTCAAAGACAATCCAATCGCAGAGAAATGTTGACGACCAGAACGACCAAGCAGAGGCGCCGCTTATCAGCTGGCACCGCTTCGTTCCAAGCGAACGTTCACGGATGAGAAAAAGCGCGAAGCTAATCGTAAGAAACGACAGACCAAGGACGGTGCTCAACACTATTGCAGTTCCCTCGAAATCCTGCGTCGCCTGGTCGTCCACGGCTTCTTCGGATGTTCTTGGAAGCGGGTGGTTGATTGTCTCGATCCTCCAGTCGCTGTTCCCCATTGTGTACCCGAAAACAGCATTGTCAAAGGCGTTGAGAGAAATCGCCGACGTATGAAATGCTTCGTCGTTGAAAAATGCTATCGCGTGGATAAGCGAGAGGCTTCCAGAGTTCAGTCTGCTCAAACAAACGGCAATTTCGAAATGCTTCTTGTAATTCACAAGCGACTTTTTTCCCTCGCCAACCAGATATTTGCGCATCGTACCGCATAGTTTTGCACCCAATCTGCTGTTGTTGACGTTGACAAGAGTCACATCGGTGTTGAAACCTGACGAATAGTTGGAAGCGAAGTTCGCAAGATCCCTGTCTGGAGTGGAAGCAACGCCAAACCCATACACGACAACAGGATGAGAGAAGATGGACAGATCCATTGCGAGGGAAGGTGAATCCCGAGCGTGGAGTAATCCTCGACGGAGAAGCAGTGGAAGAGCAACAAAGATAAGCGGAACGATGAACTGTGTGAATGTGACCGGTCGATTGCGCAGCGTGTGAAGAGCTTTCTTCGTGAACATTGCACGGAAATGATGAAGACATACATGACAACGTTGACTACATACACGACAGCAAGCTGAAACATTGAATTGAAAAAAATACTAATTTGCAGAAACATTGTACCGGTAAGTAACAAGCAGTCAGAGATCTCACCCTATTAATTCAATAGGGAAAAGAGAAGAGTTAGGCCCAAGGAGCCCTATTATAGAAAATCAATTACATATATATAACTTAAATATATATTATTTATGTATGAGTAAACAAAGTCAAAACTAATTTTAGTTTAAGTCACAATCAAGTCAATTTATGTCAAGCCTCATCTAAATTAATTAATATGCAAAATATCAGTAATTAAAATATGAAAACATGAAAGTAATCATAGGCTCCAATATTCTAAAGTGCCACTTGAAAGCTAAGCACAGGGCACCAGCGTATTCACAAGCAAAATATCAAAATAGCAAGTGGCCTTAATTTTGCATCGAACAAGCACAAACAATGTTTAATAGCAGCTATGGTCTTATTAATTTATTCAAGAATTTCTATAGCACCTGTTCAAAGGGACTATGCAGATTGCAGAGGCGTTCAGAACTCTAGCACAGTGAATAACACACATTGAGTTTAATAAAGCTGTGCAGATTAAGAGCCCTGGCATCAGTCCTAGCTGCTGTGGGAGTCCATTCCAGGCCACTGTGTCCACCACAGAAAAGGCTGGAGGCTGCATAGTTTTGAAGTTCATGTGAATGGAACCAAGAGCACCCCTTCTGTGCAGAATTGAGGAATGGTGGCCTTGGATACCCATGGGGTAACAGAGCTCACGCAAGCAGTCTGGGACATCACTAAACTGACAATACCGAACTAGCGCAGCGATCCTATACTCAATGCGCTGCCAGGTAGTATCTTGTATTATGTGAGGAAAGTTTGACACTTCCATCAATATTATACTTACAGACAAAAGGCTTCAAATGCTTTGATTTCATCTGATTAGAAGATAGAAGCAATTCATTCGCACCAGATGACTCTTCGTTGACCATCAAAGAATTACCTCCTGTCTCGTCCTTCCAAATACTGCTACCAACTCTATCATTCAGAAAAAAATTACATTAATACCCTTCTATAAATACATAAACATGTCTGATATGAACTGAAAAAAGTTGTAGTGATCAATAATGAACATTAGAAAGTATATTGGCAGAATTTTAAAGTAAATCTGTATGTATAATTTGCAGCTTTTAGAAAAATAATAATAATTTAAACAAATTGCTCATCATATCTTCATTTCTGCTAAACTTTGTGCCACTGAATGAATCAGGCTGTTAAGTTATGCGGCCTGCAAACTCACATGCAGGTCTTCTATTGGCACTTAATTTGAGTTTGAGACCTCTGTATTATGTGGTCCCATTTACACACCAATTATACAGTATTATCATGCAATGTTACAACATATACATTGGATACAACTAACATAATCTTTAGAACAGCTTAAACACATGGTCAGTTAGTTATGCGTTCTAGCTTTTATGGTTCAGTCTGCAGGAAATATTTTGCTATGTGATGTTATAAATCGGCTACTGGTCTGTGCACAACTTTTGCACATGCCACATAGTCAAAAGTTTTATTATTTTGTAAGAAACGAAACTTACTTCAGTATTACAGTTTCACCACCAAATTCTTGAACAAATACTAAAGGCTAAAATATATGCTTAAATTAACAGCTATGGAGCCTTCTAATCAAATTTCAAAAACAATTCTAGAAGACACCCAACCTTAGAAAAACTTCTTCTAGTGTTGCCATAGATATGCCATACACGGCTATCCTTAGCTCCTCTTTTTCACGGTCGATAGCATCAAACAGCTCGGCAAATTTTCCTCTTCTATTGTAGGGCAGTAAGTAAGAGACCTCAGCACCAACACTGCACTTCAGTTGCGCTTGTGGAACGAAGGACTCAACAAAGTCTGTTAGTTGATTGATATCACAATCCGGATACTTGTTAAACGTCAAACGATATCCACTTCCTGTGATCAAGTAAAATAAAATAAATGGAGGGTCCGTAGCTCAGTTGAGAGAGTCGTTAAACTGAGTATCATCCACGCGACCTGGGTTCGATCCTCACACAGGGCATTAATTTATTAAAGTTTCTGTTAGCTGCCATTGGCGCTTTGCTGTTGCGTTGCTTGACTTGGGTTCTGTTGAAAATAAGATAGCCCCTCCCACTTCTGGCTTGGCCGAACCAGGAGTGATCCAGCACTTAGGCCATTAGTGTTAAGCTACAAACCCACTGCTGTAAAGCCAACCTGCGTGTCGTGCTATAGTGGGCCGTATTTCGTATAACCTGTCTGTACCTGTAATCATTCTGTGGTCTGTCAGATTGAATCATTAAACGAATATTATTATTATTAAAAATCTGACAATAGAAACGATAATTATACACAATGTTTCAATAAAAAGTAAGCCAAACTGTTTTTGACAATTCTAGATGTTGCCAAGAGTGTACTGTATCGAGAAACAAGTCACATTGGGAATTGTATTGTTTGATGAGCACTGCCATTGTTCTCATACGAGAGGTTTGTAAGCTATTTTATATAAATAAAACTATTGCTACACCGTGGTTCAATAAAAAGCAAGTCAAACTGTTTTCATATATCGCCAATGCCTGACGAATAATCATACTAAAACTTTCCCAATATTTAACTTTGAAATTTTGTACACAGCAGGTTATCTATAAAGTCAGAAAATTTCGTTTGAATATCAAGTATGTTATATGGAGTGAGGAGTGCTCATGTAAACAGCCTCTGTGGTCATTTTGGACTCCAGTGGTACTCACAGAGCTAACCAAACAACTGTTGGAAGGAAAATGAGAAGGGGAAGAAGAGGAGTGACCCACCCCTCAAATACTAAGACGATTAAACCATATCTGTTCCTACCATATTTATTTTTAAGGAACATAGGACTGCCACAGCATTTGACGACTCCATTGACCATGATGGCAATCCTGTCACCCAGAACCTCCGCTTCATCCATGGAATGAGTCGACAGAAGGATTGTGCGTCCACGAAGACACTTTCGAATGAGATTCCACGTTTGTCGTTGTGCATATGGATCCATGCCAGACGTTGGCTCATCCAATATAACCACCTGATCAAATCAACCAGAATTCAGTTAGTCTCAACCTGCCATCTGTTGTGTGACAGAATTGGCCAAATTGTTCTATTTGCTATAATAATTATAATAATAATAGTAATAATAATTATGAAAATATACATGGCGTCATAACAAGGCCTTGCTATTACAAGAGTGCCTTACATTCCCAGTCATATTTCCCTCCATTGAAAAATGGAGAGAAAAACGGGTCCTAACCTTCTCTCCTAGATGTAAGGCGTTCACCTACAATTCTACTAGGAGCGCTATATGAATGAATGAATAAATGAATTGCTATTTACTATGCTTGGCCATTGGACAGTGGTGTGTAATAAAAGTATATAAATAATATTATATCTATAATATAAGGCTGAAAGTTTGTCCTTCCTTATGTTTGTTTGTGCGGATATATTTTTTAACTTTTCGTCCCAAAGTTAGCGCGGAAATGAAAGAGCGTCGGTTTATCAAAATATTTTCGATTGATTCTTACCCAAGATTTAAGGTCAACGCCACTATTTTCAGCTTTTAATTCACTTTAAAACCAGAGTTATTAGCGTTTTAGACAGCTTTTATCACCCACGCTGCCGCATTAAGCTTAGTGAAGAGTCCACAGTCCGAATGACGTCACTCGCGGCCTATAATAACTTCGGTAACGGTTGACACGGAAACCGGTTTCAGTTTACAATAATTACGCATTAAATTTTAGGCAATATTCGCAGATCACAATCGAAAACCCTAAATTCCCCAGTGGAAGGGGGTGTTGGTGGGTGGAAGTGTGGGGTAGGTGTGGGTGCGTGTGGGTGGGTAGAGAGTGGTGGTCTGGGAGTGGGGGAGGGGACGGAGGAGAGGGGTTGGGGAAGGGGTGGAGTAATTATCTGAAAAATTAAATTTCACGGGTGGCGTACTGGTGGAGGTCGGAGTGTGGTGGGTGGGGTGGGGTGGTGCGGGGAAGTTGGAAGGTGGAGGTGGGGTGGAAGGGAGGGAAGGGGGTGGGGGGAGTGGGTGGGGGATGAAATTTTCCGATAAACTAAATTTCACGAATGGTGTACCTGGTGCACGGAGATCGTAGTGTGGTGGCGGGTGATGGGGTGCGGGGGTTGGGGAGGTGGAGATATTTTTCCGAAAAACAAAATTTCACGGGTGGCGTACCGGTGGAGCTCGAAACCCCAAAATTTCCCGGAGTGCGGGTAGATGGGTGGGATGATGGGTGGGTGGGGGTAGGGAGTGGTGGGATGTGGAGGGCAGTTGGTGGGGGAATAGATTTACCAAAAAACCAATGGGGTGAGGGAGGTGGGGGTGAGTGACCGGGTGGCGGTGACAATGGGGGAGGGTGGAGAGGTTGGGAGAGGGGATGGGGTGGGGAGGAAATTTTCCCGAAAAACCAAATTCCACGATGGGTACCGGTGGAGTGTAAACTGGGTGTAGGAAAGTAGGAGATTTGCCGGGAACGGGACGAATCCTAAATCCCCGGGCAACGCCGGGTAATTCTGCTAGTACAGTAATAAAATTCAACACAATATAAATAAGAAAACCACAATAAGACAGGTCATGCATGAATGTGTTAAAATTCTACATTCCCATTCATAATGTAATGTGAATAAATAAGCTTCTAGGGTACTATTGTCCTATTGATATATACCTATTGATATATATTTGGATGTATGATAATATGCATGTTTTGACAGTCTTAACTCAATAGATCATGTATGGTTATCACCATGTCTGAATACTCAGTGAATAATATATGCCAAGTATCTATCAATTATTTAAAAATATCTCTGCCTGCATAATTGCTAGTCTGTGACCGACCTTTGATCGTCCTATGAATGCAATTCCAACGGACAGCTTTCTCTTCATCCCTCCGGAAAGCGTGCTGACTGGAGACGATCGTTTGCTGAGCAGACCAACATCAGCCATCATCTGATCAACTTCATCTTTCGTCTGTACAACTGATGATCCTTTCAGCTGTACATTTCAACATCATGCATACATGCACCTATGTAGGTATGTACGTGTGAACAAACATATTAGTATGCATATACTTGCATATGTATACAGCTTATGTATGTATGCATCTGGGTTTTTGTACAGCACATTTTCATAACTTTTCAAAAGCACTGTGAACACGACTGTCATTTAAGGGACTTAGAAACACTCATACACAGAGTTCGTTAGTATATTGCCCTAGTTGTGAAGTAATGCCCAGTACCCTCTCCGAAACTTCTGATCTTTGCGGCGTGAAACTCTGATGCAGTGTCCACTCTGCGTTCAGGAGCGCCTCTGAGTAGCAAGAGCATGAAGAGGCGCTGTAACAAGTGCACATACAAACAAACAAACAAAACATGCTAAGCATTTACACTTAGAAGAATTCAGAAAGACAAATTCAAAACATTATGCAAACCTTACAGAAGAACACCAGATGTTCCTCAACAGTGAGGCTGTCAAAGAGAACGCTGGTCTGTGGACAGATTCCCAAACTGTGCCGCACGCGGTCCATGTTCTTCGCAATGTCAAAACCATTCACAACAGCCTTTCCACTTGACGGTGGATACAAACCTTTAATAATACACACAATCTATGAGTAATGGCTGCAGGTTCAGTGTTTTTAATACACATCTGCCTTAATACACTTTTTTCATTTGCTGGGTGCGGTGGTGTAGTGGTGGGTTGTGTTTGGAGCCATATTCTCTAGGTTTGAATCCACCTCAAGCCGACGTGTAGGAACCTTGAACAATTCCTTCGCTTGAAATTGCTCGTGCGCTTCGGCGTCAAATTCCGATGCAGTGTCCGTGTTGTAGTTGGGAGCGCCTCTGAGTAATGAGCTTGAAGGGACGCTATAACAATGGCGAGAATTAAATAAAATAAATAAATATGCTTATTTATAAGCTAAACTAAAATCTAGCAGCATGACATGTAAGAAAAAATTCAACTTTTATTAAGTACCTCCAGCTTCACAGTAAAAAATCAACAATCAAATTTGCCAGAATATTCTGCTAATTAATATGAAGATCACCTGTTAAAATGGAGAAAGTTGTAGTTTTTCCAGCTCCATTGTGACCTAGAAGGACAGTTATTTGACCTTCATACACATTCAAGGTCAAGCCAGCAACAGCCATTCTTTTCGAAGACCCAACACAAAACACCTGGATAAAATTTAAAATTATTTATTTATTTATTTATTAAATTGTTTATTATTATGCAAGTTCAAATAATGTAATGTCAAGAAGCAATTTCAACAAATCATAGCACAGGTCTGTGAAAACGATGGTCTTCCTTATGTACAATTTGTACATGGCTTTTGGTACAAAGAAAATTCAGTTTTATGTTACATTACAGAGCTGCAAGTTAGATCACAGACTTTCGTAATGCACTGCATATATAAATTTATAAAGTGCCTCTCACAGTGCACACCAATCAGAGGTACTCCCAGTGCACAGACACAGAGTAAAGAAAGTAGTTTTGAAACGGCAGAAATATGTGCAAAACAATCTTGAATTGTTCAAATTTATTCACCCGTGTCCATTGACGTACATGTGCATCAGAGGTTCACCAGTGGACACTTTCTGGGTTTTAGAGCAGTTTGTTAAGAAGTCTCTGCTCTAAAGGAACATTATACCACTTAAACTATCATAATTATTCAGTGCCTTTCTATTGCAAAGTTCTGATTAAAAACAGGCAATATTCGGTCATTCATTCATTCAAGTATTTATATAGCACCTCTTCAAGAAAATTACTCAGAGCTGCTCCTGACTTGGACAAGGCCAAAAATAACAAATTTAAAATTCTTAAAGATTGTGTCAGAGAGTGACCTAGGGAATAGGTGCAACTTGACCATAACGCCGGGCCAACCACAAAAAGCATGGTTTTGCATGATGGAGATAAATAAGCAAACAGGGATCAAGAGCACAGTCCCCCCCCTCCAACTGACAAGTACCCGACACAAGCTGGCAAAGATAAAGTAGGTAAGTACGTAAGATGTGTATATTGCCTATATATCAAAAACCATTGAATCTTTCAGCAATCTCATATACCTTATTCAGATTATCCATCATAATTCCAGGAGTCTTGCCAATTGGATCTGGCTCAAAATTATCTTTGTCCTGATCTTCATCAGCCGTAGAAAAGAGAGTCACAAGAGGCACAAATTCATCAGCCTCTGAATCCTCATCATGTAATCCATCATCATTTCGTACCAGGAGTTTCAATTGACTTGCAGCTGTGGAATGACTTGTCAACTTCAATCGCAGGCTCTTTCCAAATCAAAACAAATGAAATAATAATAATGATCTTTGCTTAATTTCAAACTAACATGCCACAGTATAACTACAATACATAGCAAGAACAGGTGATCACAAATTATTATAGGAGTCTAACTTAACTGTGTAGCAGTCATGCAAGGCGTCTATCCCATCCTACTGCTACTTTTACCAATGCCATTAATTTTGCCAAATGGAAGGCTGAGTCAACAGTTAAGGAGTGTTCACATCACTTGCTCAACATGATGATTATGATGATAAAGACCGCCATAGAAATACACGTAACAGTCTTTAAAATGTAAACAGCTTCTAATACCTGAAATGGAAAGTTCCACGGCTTTGGAATACCATATTCTCCAGGAAACACTGCCTCAATATACCAGGCAAAGATGCAGTACAACAGTGCATCAAACCAAAGCAGAAGCAAGACATGCAGAAGTGTGAAATCCTTTGACGAGTCAGTCGCATCAACGGTAAGGCACTCCAAGTGATCGCCTTACAAGCAATAGAGGCAAACAAAACAAGTACCTATAGACGCGTACCGTACATATTTAAGCGCCAATCTCCAACACTGGCATGTAGCTAAGGCATGCAGATATTATTAATTTAATTATTTCTCGCATTTGCTATAGCACCCCTTCAATAGCACTACTCGGAGGTGCTCCCGATTACAGCACCGATGCTGCATCAAAGTTTCACACCAAGTACACGAGCAATTGCAAGTGAAGGACTTGCTCAGGGTGAATTTGCTTTGCGGGCTGCAGATTTCAATGATGAATTAATCGATAATTTCTAAACATCGATTAAATTTTTGACTTGTTCAATTAATTTCAATTAATTATTTTACTTATTTCACGATGTAAAGCAGTCGTTCTGAGAGTAAACAGCATGGTGAACAATGATAATGTGAAACTCGTGGTTGAAAAATTAATCTAGCAACAGAAACAAAGCCGAGAAATATCCGACGAATGACTCATTGTATTAACGCTTCTCCTCATCTCGTCATAAAACAACTTATTTGTGAGAAGATCTCCTCACCTGACGACTCCTGTTCCCCAATCAGCTGAGCCCCAAACGCCATCGCCATATTAGACAGAATGGACATGACGACCTTCAACGGCAAACCCAGTGAATCATAACGTGGCTGTAGAAAAAAGTACGGAATGTAGGATATGAGGAATAGCAATCCGCCGACGGCAGTCGCCAAGTTTGCTGCAATAAAAAGTGCTTGTATTTACAGCTGGTACACTTTGCAGGTCTGTAGGTTTTTTTATGTGAAAATGCTAAGCATGTCACACTGATACATTTTAAAAATTAAATTTAAAAACATAGAGCCTGATTCATAATAACAACACAAGCTCAATAATTGCAAATTTCTGAAATTGAACCAAGAAAATTGTCCACAATAGAACAATTTGACATGATAATCATATTATTATTAAAAGGTTATTGGGAACAAACAAAACAGATAAGGTAGGCTCTTTAGACTGAGCGCATGCACCTGATAACTCAGATCGATTATCTCCATCTCTGTCGCTCATTTCCTGTCTCAACTTCTGTACCTGCATCTGAACACTATCGACAGACGACAATAATCGCTTTTCAATACTCAAAATACACACCATTGACCATTGACCACTCACCTCTCGAGAACAGTGCGCTAACAGCCAAGCAGAAGGCGATTGTGGCCACGACGTAGGACATGAGGAATGCAAACAACAGCAGTGGAGAGACACAATGCAGAACCGGACCACCGGCGCCAATGTCAGCAACAAGCAGCCACGTCTCTAGAGCGATGGATATGCTGAGCAGAAGCAGGTAACGAGAAAACCAGGCCAACCAATGCAGTCTCCGATCGAGTCCCATCATCTGCATAGACTCCTACATGAATGATATTTACAAGCAAATTTTTTATTAAAAAGTGAATTTTAAAAATCAATATTAAAAGCCCAGATAATTTAATTCATTTTATAATAAATAAATAAACATTGGAATATCTTTCTTTTTAATATTGATTATTGACATTAACGACCCCCTTAGGTTACCATGTGTATTTGTGTAAACAGCTAATATTATTTTCACTGATGTCAGTGGCTTCAGATTTGTTTGTATCATCATCTGCATAGACTCATTTGAACAATATTTTTTTATTTATTAAAAACATGAATTAAATTATCTGGGCTTTTAATATTTATTAATTATATTTATAATAACGACCCCTTTAGGTTCCCATGTGAATTTTATATGTGATACTTGTTCTCCAGAGTGCTGTTCTGCAGCTGGTTGCATTAAAGAAAATGCCTACCTACTTACTTATCAGCTTGTATTATTTTATTGCTTAACAGAGAAGCATTAGTTCAAGCAAATACCTTAAGACGCTGTTCCTTTTCATAGACAATATCTCTGACAATCAGCATCGACCACAGAAACAATCCTAACATCAGCAGCAGCGGAAACAGTCTCTGTATGACAACGATAAATGGGTCGGTCTTGTATGGTGGAAATGGGAATCTTTCCATCTGCAGATCAATCAACTCATCAGGTTGACTGCTGTCATTTTTAATTGCAGCAATAATAGCCATGTCGACGCTGTACTGAAGAGTAAGAAATGACTCGGCCACATAATCTAAAAGACAATTATAAAGTTAAAGGTAGATTGGCTTCTCAGTTATTAATAATAATAAGTCAATTGTCAACTTAGAACTATTAAATATTAAAAGAACATAAACAACTGTTAGAAACCATAATTATTCTCTACAAACGTTTGTGCATCAAAGGACATTTAACAACTGTTAAAAACCACGATATACTCTTTAAGAGTTTAAGTGAAATCAAACAAATCGTACATGAACTCATTATTTTAAAGAGACACTTCAAAGGCTCTATACTCTATATTATGTTTTTACAAGTACATACAAACATACTTTAAATACCTGAAGTACATACAAACACTTACACAACTCTAAGCACTTTCATCGTTCATTTAAGATAAAAAAAATTGAAAAGTTACTATTAGTACTTCATGATTAGTAACTTACTAATTATGCAGTACTAATTAATAAAAGAATGATTCATGTATATATACCGGGTTGGCCGCCATAGTCACTGGCATCCCGTGGTCCAATTGTCTCCACATCAGGAAAAACCAGCTCAGTATTCCAGCGACTGGATTGCATTCCAGGATCAGGAATTGAAGTGCGAAGGGTCGACGGAAAACGCAGTTTGTACTTAACACTGAAACCGTTGGCTCTTCCAGAATCATCCAACTCTGCGCCAGGCAGCTCCAGAAAAACTACGGCTGCAAGAACGTCGCAGGAATTGCTGTTGATGAAACCTTCTGCATCAGATTGGTTGAAAAGCCACTGATTTTTTTCCTGCCTCTCTGTATAATCTCTGACCAAAATGGTTTCCGAGTCAAAACCAATTGTTTCTGAAAATGACACAGGAAGGAAAACAGAATTCTAGTCAGCTTATCTCTAGGCTAGTTGCACTTCTTAGATATAAGAGGGCCATGATCAAACAGCTTTCGAAGTATTAAAACTGCAATTGCCATAATCGCAACTATTCCAGCTCTGAAAAAGTGAAGTGTCGAAATTCAGCATATTCACAATTCTCAATCAAAATAAAATTAAAAGGCACATAAGAATAAATTTATAACTAATTAGTGAAATAAAGAAACATACAATTTTGAATATGTTTCTGACACTTGAGTGAAATAGCAAAAAATCCAAGGTGTAAATCTACACTTGAATGTACAGGGTGCGCCAAAAAAAGTAATCCCCTACGGATTTTTGTCAATATCTTGGCCAAAAATAGAAATTTTTCAAATCCAGTTTTAAGGTCTTGAAGGTAATTCATATCTACGTGCAATATTCAAATTTCATCGCCATATGTGAAACAGAACAAAAGTTATATCACTTTTAGTGAGGCTACCCACCGTTTTTTGATGATTCAAAAACGCGACGCAACAAAAAGTAACAAAAAACCATTCTTATTATTCTGGCCAATATCTTGGCCGGAAGTAAGAATTTCGAAATGAAATTTTACAGGCTTCAAGACAGTTCATATTTACACATGATGGCCAGATTTCATCAAAATACTTCAAACAGAACAAAAGTTATATCACTTTTAGTGAGGCCACCCACCGTTTTTTGACGATTCAGAAGGGTAACGCATCAAAAAGGAGCAAAAACACAATTGTTTAAAAGTCTCATCTCAAATATTTGTTATCAAATAGCCTTGTTAATGCCAGATGATCATTATTATTACTATTTAAAAAAGAACAGGGTACCAGCGTAGCAGCACGTCACTGAGAAGTCACTAAGCAAGATGACAATGAAATCGGTAAATAAGGAATCTGTCAGATTAATCAACAGGTCCATCAAGAACTTTGCAAAGAGACTCAAAAGAAGTGTTGGCACTGGTGGTGGGCACATTGAACACAAGTTGTTAAGTACTACCAAGTTCATTTGACAACAGTTATTTGAGATGAGACTTAATAAAATCGTGTTTTTGTTATTTTTTGTTGCGTTTCGTTTTTGAATCGTCAAAAACGATGGGTGACCTCCCTAAAAGTGATATAACTTGTGTTGCGCTTGAAATATTTTTATGAAATCTGGCAATCGTGTGTAAATATGAATTGTCTTTAAGACTGTAAAATTTAATTTCGAAATTCTTACCTCTGGCCAAGATATTGGCAAAAAACCGAGTTTTTGTTGCGTTTCATTTTTGAATCGTCAAAAAACGGTGGGTGTCCTCACTAAAAGTGATATAACTTTTGTTCTGTTTGAAATATTTTGTTGAAATTTGACCATTGTACGTAGATATGAATTGCCTTTAAGACTGTAAAGTTTCATTTAAAAATTCGTATGTTTGGCCATGATATGGGCTAAAAACCGTAGGGGATTACTTTTTTTGGCGCACCCTGTATATTTAGAGTCTGATACTTTCTAATTTAAGTTAACATAACATATATATATATATCTATAATAATAAAGAAGAAACTATGTGTGTGTGTGTGTCTGTCTGTTTGACCGGAATGCATTTCCACAGTTTTCGAGCTTTTCACTCCAAATCTTCACTAATGTGTCCGTCTGGGCATGAGACGCAAAGTTGGAGGGTTTTCGAATCTCCCCCACCATGGGGGCAAAAATGGGGGGCGAAACCCCCCAAATTTTTAACCCATAAAATTCAGGTATTGATTTCAAACTTTGCACCTAGACAGAGGGCCATCGAAACCACCCAGTTGGGTGGTTGGCGAATCTCCCCCACCACTGGGGTCACGATGGGGGAGGCGAAGACGGCAGTTTATTAAACACCTTTTAAAATGCTTGTGTGGTCATTATATAATTGGCGAAAAAAGTTCACGAAAACCCAAATTTCACGGGTCGTGTACAGGTGGTTAGGTCGGAGTGTGGTGGGGTGTTGTCGGTCGGGTGGGTGGGTTTGGGGGTGGGGGTGGGAGGGATTTTATTCTCTCCAAAAAATTAAATTTCACCGGGTGTACCGTTGGAGGTTGAAGGGGGGTGGGGGCGAAGATGGGGTGGGGTTGGTGGAGGGGTGGGTTGGGATGGGCGGGATTGGGGTGGGGGTGGGATGGAGGGTAGTGTGAGGGTGGGGTGGTGGGGTGGAGGAGATAGGGTGGGGCGGTTGAACGGGGTGGGGTGGGGGTTTGGGGTGGAGGTGGGGGTGTGGTGAGAGGTGGGGTGGAGGGGTGGGATAGAGGCGGGTGGAGGGGTGGGGGCGGGTGGAGGGAGTGGGGTGTACGGGGTGTAGCTTTGGGGGTGGAGGTGGGGTGGCGGTGTGGAGCGTGGAGGGGGTAGGGTGGGGCGGGTGAACTGGGTGGGTAGACAGGGTGGGAGTTTGGGGTGAAGGTTGAAGGTGTGGTGAAGGCGGGGTGGAGGTGTGGCGGAGGGGTGGGGTGTGGCGGGTTGAGGTGTATGGGGTGAGGTGGAGCTTTGGGGCGCGGAGGTGGGGGAGGAGGTGGGGTGTGTGGTGTGGTTGGGCTGTTGCCGGGTTGAGGGGTGGGGTGTACGGCGTGGGGGTGGGACTTGAGGTGGGGTGGAGGTGGGGTGGAGGGGTAGGGTGGAGGCGGGTGGACGGGGTGGGGGTTTGGGGTGGAGGTGTTGTGGGGGTAGGGTGGGTGGAGGGGTGGTGTGTACGGCGTGGGGTGGGACTTGAGGTGGGGTAGAGGTGGGGTGGAGGGGTAGGGTGGAGGCGGGTCGACGGGGTGGGGGTTTGGGGTGGAGGTGTTGTGGGGGTAGGGTGGGTGGAGGGGTGGGGTTGTACGGGGTGGAGGTGGGGGTGTGGTGTGGTTGGGTTGTGGCCGGAGCGGGTCGTATCCTAAATTTCCCGGGCAACGCCGGGTACCCCTTCTAGTATATATATATATATAAGCAATGTGATGTATACTTTTTATATGCATATTTAAACATAATGTACAAGTAAAATCTAATCAAACAAGAAACATTGCATTTGCTACTACAAGAAAAGTTACTGAAGAATGGCAATTGCAATCATACACTCTAAACTTATAAAGTGCCACCTGAAAGCTAAGTGCATGGCACCAGCTTATTATCGATCACTGGAAGAATTTATGCAAGCATAGCAAGCTACAAAGAAGAGATTATAGAACAAACTCAGATGCAATGTCGGTGGGAAAATGAGTTACATTTATAAGTCCTATACAGTTACGTTACAACATAGCACCAGTATGGCTCTACAGTCTACATGAGAAAGTATCAAGGTGTCAAGAAGGTAATCAGACATAATTATTGTGCCTTAGACTAAAACTTCTGACTATGACTTTCTCACCACACCAGTCTCTGCAGTAAAGCAGACACTACTTCTAAGAATGTGAACAGATCAAACAGGCTCTCACAAGATTGTCAATACAGACAGAGAATAATTGTTCATTGCTTCTTGTACCCACCATTAATGCTTTCAATTCGTTGTACTACACCTTCCATAATGGTTCTTGTGAGAGATGATGTATTTGGAGAGTAGTAGAGTATGCAGCCCAGGTCTAGACTTGTCACTGAGGGTATACTGAAAGAATTCCATGTCGTAGGTGTAGATACATCGGCACTGCGAGGGAGAATTCGCAATGCAATCAGCAGAGAGGCAAACAAAATGGGAATAATGATCTGTACAAGAGTAATGGTTAACTGTCGTTTCTGTAGAAGGTAGTTCTTCCAGAGAAGCAGGACAAACTGACGAGCGCTGCCCATTGCTGTCGAAGATCTCAACGATTACTCCTTTCAAAATCATAATTATATGGAAATGTATTATATGAATTCTGTATTTTCCACAATCATGCACACAAAAATTAAAATTAAACTTTAATCTTATACTGCAAGAGTATTTGAAAATAAGCTGGTGCCCTGTGCTTAGCTTTCAAGTGAGGCTTTAGAAATTTGGATTTTCAATCATGCCTACGGTTTTACAATACATTTTGTTAATCCAGTTTTCAGAAGATGTAAACTTAACTCTTCACAAAGTGTGCCACTCTACATCTGTTGCAATACTGCCAAACTTCAAATTCTTTCTATCCACTGTACTGCTTATAAAGTGTACTCTACTGAATGTACATTTTTCTAATTGGTAAATTTGTATTTTTAGCATTGTACCTTATTCACTCGTTGCAGCATTATTATTTTTAATCAATCCAACTTTTAGTTTGGCAAGAATCTTTCCCATCAATCCATCTTCTGTTTAGGCAATAGCCTAATTCACTTCATCAATCCTGCTTCTATTTAGGCAGCAATTAGTTCATCAATAGGTATGAATCCTTTTCATTTTAAAATACAGTTTCCTTTTAGGCACGAATTCCTTTAATCAATCCAGCTTCTATTTGAGCAATAAGTGCCAACAGCTATCAATCGAATTTCTATTTACCGGTATATTACATCAATCTTTTCGTCGATCCAACTTCTATTTAAGTAGAAATTATTTTCCACGATCTGACTTTTATTTAGCTAGAATTCTCTTCGTTAATCCAACTCGGGGACGACTACCGCTAAAACCCATGCAAAGGCGATTGGCGAGTAATTAAATTCGGAAAAACAATAGTGAACGAATGGTCGAATTAAATTCGGTAAACGTTATTTTGCCATGATAACAATTTGTAGGAATTTTTCTCGTTCGAAGCACTCGACAGACGGCGTGCAGAGGTGGAGTGCCTGAAGGCCAACATCCGCTTCCGCTAAATTACTCGCCTCACACAGGGATGCCACCAACGATCTGGATGCCACTCATAGCTTTCCTAGGCCTACCAGAGTGTATTAAGGAAAAGTGTGCCCACTCACGATTATACGCTGTCTTTTTTAGTTGACTTTCGCCAGGTGGCGCCACGGATACACTGATGTGCATTGCTTACAATGCAGCGTAGAGCTAAATTATTATTGTTCTGGGTCAACATTTATTAAGCGCACATAAATATCATGTATAAATTGTATATACATACATATACTAGCTGAGCATATATTGTATTGTATACTAGAAGGGGTACCCGGCGTTGCCCGGGAAATTTAGGATACGACCCGCTCCGGCCACAACCCAACCACACCACACCCCCACCTCCACCCCGTACAACCCCACCCCTCCACCCACCCTACCCCCACAACACCTCCACCCCAAACCCCCACCCCGTCGACCCGCCTCCACCCTACCCCTCCACCCCACCTCTACCCCACCTCAAGTCCCACCCCACGCCGTACACACCACCCCTCCACCCACCCTACCCCCACAACACCTCCACCCCACCCCCCCCCCCGTCCACCCGCCTCCACCCTACCCCTCCACCCCACCTCCACCCCACCTCAAGTCCCACCCCCACGCCGTACACCCCACCCCTCAACCCGGCAACAGCCCAACCACACCACACACCCCACCTCCTCCCCCACCTCCGCGCCCCAAAGCTCCACCTCACCCCATACACCTCAACCCGTCACACCCCACCCCTCCGCCACACCTCCACCCCGCCTTCACCACACCTTCAACCTTCACCCCAAACTCCCACCCTGTCTACCCACCCAGTTCACCCGCCCCACCCTACCCCCTCCACGCTCCACACCGCCACCCCACCTCCACCCCCAAAGCTACACCCCGTACACCCCACTCCCTCCACCCGCCCCCACCCCTCCACCCGCCTCTATCCCACCCCTCCACCCCACCTCTCACCACACCCCCACCTCCACCCCAACCCTCCACCCCACCCCGTTCAACCGCCCCACCCTATCTCCTCCACCCCACCACCCCACCCTCACACTACCCTCCATCCCACCCCCACCCCAATCCCGCCCATCCCAACCCACCCCTCCACCAACCCCACCCCATCTTCGCCCCCACCCCCCTTCAACCTCCAACGGTACACCCGGTGAAATTTAATTTTTTGGAGAGAATAAAATCCCTCCCACCCCCACCCCCAAACCCACCCACCCGACCGACAACACCCCACCACACTCCGACCTAACCACCTGTACACGACCCGTGAAATTTGGGTTTTCGTGAACTTTTTTCGCCAATTATATAATGACCACACAAGCATTTTAAAAGGTGTTTAATAAACTGCCGTCTTCGCCTCCCCCATCGTGACCCCAGTGGTGGGGGAGATTCGCCAACCACCCAACTGGGTGGTTTCGATGGCCCTCTGTCTAGGTGCAAAGTTTGAAATCAATACCTGAATTTTATGGGAAAAAATTTGGGGGGTTTCGCCCCCCATTTTTGCCCCCATGGTGGGGGAGATTCGAAAACCCTCCAACTTTGCGTCTCATGCCCAGACGGACACATTAGTGAAGATTTGGAGTGAAAAGCTCGAAAACTGTGGAAATGCATTCCGGTCAAACAGACAGACACACACACACACATAGTTTCTTCTTTATTATTATAGATTATCGGTATATTGCAGTAACTATAGCATTAGTAGATGTGTCTATAATAGGATTAATGTGTTTGTATGCTGTTTGTCTAGAATGCAGGCCCACGTACAGTTTCACAGCTATTGACCTGAAACCTCGCACCTTGACAGAGTTTGACCAGGACCACTCAGTGAAGGGGTTGGCCAATCCATCACCTTAGGGGCCGATTGGGGGGGGGGTAAAACAAAATTTTGACTAGCAAAAGCACCCCATTTCGGCGTTTTGGCATGTTTTTGCAACTGTTCATCTCAAACCTTGCACCTAAACAAAGGACCAATAGAACCACACCGCCTCCCACATTCCTGACCCTGGCAGCCGAGGTTAGAGGGTTCCTTATGTTCCCTTGATGTTACCTATGCTCTTCTGATGTTCCCTTGATGTTCCCTTGTGTTCCTTATGTCCCCAGTGTTCCCTTGATGTTCCCTCGTGTTCCTTATGTTATCTCGATGTTCCTTATGTTTCCTTGATGTTCCCTCGTGTTCCTTATGTTCCCTATGCTCCTTGATATTCACTTGTGTTCCTTATGTCCCCTATGTTCCCTCAATGTTCCCCATGTTCCCTTGATGTTCCCTATGTTCCTTCAATGTTCCCTCGTGTTCCTTATGTTACCTCGATGTTCCTTATGTTTCCCATGTTTCCTTGATGTTCCCTCGTGTTCCTTATGTTCCCTCGTGTTCCCTATGTTCCTTGATGTTCACTTGTGTTCCTTATGTTCCCTCAATGTTCCCCATGTTCCCTTGATGTCCCCTAAATGTTCCCTCGTGTTCCTTATGTTACCTCGATGTTCCCTCGTGTTCCTTATGTTCCCTCGTGTTCCTTGATGTTCACTTGTGTTCCTTATGTCCCCTATGCTCCCTCAATGTTCCCATGTTCCCTCGTGTTCCTATGTTCCCTCGATGTTCCTTATGTTCCCCATGTTTCCTTGATGTTCCCTCGTGTTCCTTATGTTCCCTTATGTTTCGCATGTTCCCTTGATGTTCCCTCGAATGTTCCTTATGTTCCCGCGAAACGCTCCCAGTCCAACTACGGCTAAATAGCTATCAACAGGCAAATTCAATTGTTCATGTAAACAAATTTACTGGTGTAATACATATTTACTTTTCACATTGAATTTATTTATTGACTGAGAATTTGATATAGTGCTCCTTCAAGGTTACTACTCAGGAGCGCTCCAAGTCCAACCCCGGTAGAATAAGACAGTCGAATATTTAGCATATAATTATGCTGTAGGTATTAACAAACAAAAAGGGTTGTTCATGTAAAGAATTCTGTAGCTATCAACAGGCAAGTATCAATGTTCATTTAATTCAGCTTACATTTTCATTAGGCAACAATTTAGTGCACCATAATAACATAACATGTTTCATTTTAGCAACGAACACAAAATGCATTAAAACACATCATAGTATTACATTTCTAATTTGTTTGTCGGTTTACTCAGGAGAGCCGAAAGGGGCCAGAGGTCTTGCAAGAAAAGGGGTCACCCGAGTCAATTTAGTTGAGAAAGAGACACACTTAGTAATTCTACAACAACAAAAACAGTTGTATTACTTAGTTACGAAATGATGTGTTGTACTTCAACTTTTTATAGAAATTAGTCTATTGTTAGTACATGCAAAGGGAGTATAATATGGATAGGTTTGAAAAATGCAAAAGCTGGACATTAGGAACACGGGTATTTTTCAAAGAGGTTTCTCAATGCAAATTTCTCAGTAGTAGGGTAAGGGCGGATTCTATATCATCATTAAAAACCCATTAGTGTCACTGATATAGTAACTCTATATCATCATTAAAAACCCATTAGTGTCACAGATATAGTAACTCTATATCATCATTAAAAACCCACTAGTGTCACTGATATAGTAACTCTATAGCATCATTAAAAACCCATTAGTGTCACTGATATAGTATCCCTAATACAACTACGAATTCTATATCAACACTGATATAGTATGGTTCTATATCATCATTAAAAACCCAATAATGTCACTGATATAGTATCCCTAATGCAACTACGGATTCTATATCAACATTGATATAGTATGGTTCTATGCCGGCAATTAAAAACCCATTAGTGTCACTGATATAGTATCCCTAATACAACTACAGATTCTATAATAATATATATAATATATAATATAATATATATATATAATATAATATATTTTCAAAATATATACAATATATTTATTCATATAAATATGATTATATAATAAATATATTGATATAATATATTTATATAATATATATATATATATAATATATAAGAAATATATTTATATAATATATATATATACAATATATTTATCTATATAAATAAATTTACTTATTATATAATAAATATATTTATATAGTATATATATTTATAATATATAAATATATTTAGATAATATATAATATATATTTATATAATACTAGCAGAATTACCCGGCGTTGCCCGGGGATTTAGGATTCGTCCCGTTCCCGGCAAATCTCCTACTTTCCTACACCCAGTTTACACTCCACCGGTACCCATCGTGGAATTTGGTTTTTCGGGAAAATTTCCTCCCCACCCCATCCCCTCTCCCAACCTCTCCACCCTCCCCCATTGTCACCGCCACCCGGTCACTCACCCCCACCTCCCTCACCCCATTGGTTTTTTGGTAAATCTATTCCCCCACCAACTGCCCTCCACATCCCACCACTCCCTACCCCCACCCACCCATCATCCCACCCATCTACCCGCACTCCGGGAAATTTTGGGGTTTCGAGCTCCACCGGTACGCCACCCGTGAAATTTTGTTTTTCGGAAAAATATCTCCACCTCCCCAACCCCCGCACCCCATCACCCGCCACCACACTACGATCTCCGTGCACCAGGTACACCATTCGTGAAATTTAGTTTATCGGAAAATTTCATCCCCCACCCACTCCCCCCACCCCCTTCCCTCCCTTCCACCCCACCTCCACCTTCCAACTTCCCCGCACCACCCCACCCCACCCACCACACTCCGACCTCCACCAGTACGCCACCCGTGAAATTTAATTTTTCAGATAATTACTCCACCCCTTCCCCAACCCCTCTCCTCCGTCCCCCCCCCCCCCCCCCGACCACCACTCTCTACCCACCCACACGCACCCACACCTACCCCACACTTCCACCCACCAACACCCCCTTCCACTGGGGAATTTAGGGTTTTCGATTGTGATCTGCGAATATTGCCTAAAATTTAATGCGTAATTATTGTAAACTGAAACCGGTTTCCGTGTCAACCGTTACCGAAGTTATTATAGGCCGCGAGTGACGTCATTCGGACTGTGGACTCTTCACTAAGCTTAATGCGGCAGCGTGGGTGATAAAAGCTGTCTAAAACGCTAGTAACTCTGGTTTAAAAGTGAATTAAAAGCTGAAAATAGTGGCGTTGACCTTAAATCTTGGGTAAGAATCAATCGAAAATATTTTGATAAACCGACGCTCTTTCATTTCCGCGCTAACTTTGGGACGAAAAGTTAAAAAATATATCCGCACAAACAAACATAAGGAAGGACAAACTTTCAGCCTTATATTATAGATATTTATATAATATATGTATATATATATATATATTTACATAATATATATATATAATATTATAAAAATATATTTTCAAAATATATATTATATATATTATATTATATAAATATATAAATATATTTTTTCAAAATATATAATATATATATATACAATATATTTATTTATATAAATATATTTATTCATTATATAATAAATATATTTATGCAATATTTAGAATATATAAGAAATATATTTACATAATACATATATATATATACAATATTTTTATTTATATAAATATATTTGTTCATTATATAATAAATATATTTATGCGATATATAGAATAAAATTATACAAGAAATATATTTACATAATATATATATAATATATTTATATATAATATATATATATATATATATAATATATTCAGTTTACAATCAGAGCTAGGGATTCTTAGATCGCCATAAACCGTCGACAATTTCAGAGCATTTGTCGATGTGCTGTGCAAAGACCGTCGTGTTAACAAAGATTTGCAGCGACACCCACCTCCTTTATGAACGCTTGAGACTGGCACTGATAGAGAACAGCCAACGGCGGAATGTTTTGAAACTACTAGAAGGTCTATTGACCATTGTATACGCCTCAGGCTGACACTGTGTATACACATGACATTACGGTCAACAGTCTGACATTTCCCACGATCTAGACATTTCCCACGGTCTAAGGCAATTGTAATTTACATATGCGACCGTCATCACGCGTGCTTAAGCGAGCTGTCAAAGCTATCATTAAGCATATGCGACAATCCATTCTCCAAATAATAGTCTACATGCAGAAAATATTGCCTATATAGCTGTACTATCTAAATTTTATCTTTCCATATCGCTTCTATTGTTCGCTATATAATATGGATAAATCTTCTGCGGCGGAACCTTCCGCCAGATAATGCCTTCCGAACTGCTTATACGGCGGAAGGATGTGCACATGCGCCAAATGTATACCGGAGAGACGTGTAGAATCGACCCGAACAGCAGGTTAGGCATCGTGAGGGTCGGTTAGGGTTAGTGTTAGGGTTAGTTTAGCCATTAGAAACTCTTGTTCGGGTCGATTCCCGAACTTCCGCCGTATAAGCAGTTTCGGAAGGCATTATCTGGCGGAAGGTTCCGCCGCAGAAGCTTCACGCATATAATATATAATATACATAAGAAATATATTATATATTATATATAAATATATATATTCAAAATATATAATATATATATATATATATACATCATATTTATTTATTATATAATAAATATATTTATACAATATATAGAATATATAAGAAATATATTTACATAATATATAATATATATTTATATAATATATATTTATGATGAAACTTCTAGAAGGTCTATTGACCATGATTGCATACGCCTCAAGCTGTCAGTGTGTATACGCATGCCATTAATGTCAGCAGTCTGACATTTCCCACGATCTAGACATTTCCCACGGTCTAACATCAATCTGACATTTCCCACGGTCTAGACATTTCCCACGGTCTAAAGGAACAATCTATTGTAATTTACATATTCGACCGTCATCACGCATGCTTAAGCGAGGTGCCAAAGCTATCAATAAGCATATTCGACAATCCATTCTTCCAATAATAGTCTACATGCAGAAAATATTGCCTATATAGCTGTACTATCTAAATTTTTCTCTTTCCAAGTCACTTCTATTGTAGCATGTATTATCGTTTATTCTCAAGCGCTGAATCACAGTATGTATTTTATGTTTATCAACTCTGTATTATAATGAAGAACATTAGCAACAACCTTATTATGTGACTATAGTTTGAATTGGCAACGACAGAGGATAATCAGTACTGCTATGACTTGGATCTTCCAGAAAGTTCTATTGTTCATTTTATAATTTATATATATATATATATATAATATATATTTATTTATTTATATAAATTTATTTATTTATTATGTATTATTATTATATAATAAATATTTATTTATTTATTATACATATATATATATATAATTATACAGAGTGTACCTAGATCTAGTTTTTTTGGTCTTGTCTAGGTTTCTAACATTATTCTTTAATGATCCAATCTGACAAACCGCAGCATGATTAGCCTACAGCAGTGATTTTCAACCGGGGTTCCGCGGAACCCTAGGGTTCCGCGGGCGTCGGCCAGGGGTTCCGCGGCAGTTTGGTAGAAATCTTAGTGCACCGACGTGTCTCTCTCTACGATGCGTTCATGACTTAAGCCATGCACAAATTCGCATTAAACTTGAAAAATGCTTTAATACACATTGTCATTAACACTGATCCAGCATAGAACGTATCTTCAATTTTAAATATTCTATCCATCTTTCAGATGGATGAATATTTGTTGGCGAAATAGAGCGAAATAGAGTTGTTCTCTGACAGAGCTTTGCGCACTGGACTTAAGCACTTTTAGAATTATAGGCTTAAAGCAAGTAGGCCTATTTGTGATGTGATACTAAAGACTGCAGCAGAAGTGCAAGTAACTATTACATGTACATAGTTTACTACATATAGGCCTATTACACAATTTCACAAACCACTAAGTAGGCTACTGTTACAAGGCTATGTAGGCCTATTTATTAAAATACTGGACGAGTGAAACGCGTTGGGGTTCCGTTGGGGTTCCGCGAGCGAATACGTGCTTTGGAAAGGTTCCGCCACTAGAAAAAGGTTGAAAACCACTGGCCTACAGATAGGCTTCACAGCCGCTACAGGATTGTATACGCTATATTCAGATAATTAACTAAGCATTATATCTGAGTGCTCGGTTTATTATTCAGTGTGAACATTATAGGAAAGGTAATAATATACGGGCTCCGCTTGTCCACTTCAGAACTGGTGTAGGCCTAAAGGTTTCAAATTACCCCTCCTAAACATTACCCCCCCCGTAACTTGAAACTGGTTTCAGATTACCGGGGTAGGATGAAACCGGTTTCATCCTACCCCCTACGGTTTCAGGTTACCCCCCCCCCCCAGTGAAAAGCGTTGTTTTCGTCAATGCAGCTTCCATTTCGCCTATGGAGAACTTTCATCCAGCTTCCATTTCGCCTATAGAGAACATTCATCCTGCTTCTATTTCATCCATAAAGAACCCTCATCCAGCTTCCATTTCTCTAACCTTCATCCAGCTTTCATGATGCATTTCACCTATAGAGAACTTTCATCTAGCTTCCATTTAACCTAGGCTATAGCCTAGAGAACCTTCATCCAGCTTCTGTTTAATATATAGAGAACCTTCATCGAGCTTCTATTTCTCTAACATTCGTTGAAAGTATCAGGCAAATGTACTTAAGTAAAAGTAGAAGTAGAATGAATTTTAATTACTTAAGTAAACGTAAAAGTAGGCCTACTCATCACAAATTTTACTTAAGTAAAAGTAAAAAGTAGCCTAGCCCCTTCAAATAATACTTTTTAAGTAAAAAGTAAAAGTAAGCCTACCGAGTCTTTCTATAAGATAGGCTAACTCAATCGATTATTAACCTTCAAAAATACTAAATTCTCGAAATGGCACTTATCGTGAGTGTAGTACGCACGCTTACGATTCATATTTCATTGTTAGCACCAAAGTGTATTACACTTTGTGTTAGCACAATGCACAGCTGAAGAGTCGTTCTACTGCACCGATGGCAATGTAGGCCTATCCAGCGTGCACCACCCTTCTAAATCTATTTTTAGGCATGCAAATTTGAATCAGCTGTTTTAGCTTAGCGTAACAAAATGTTAGGCCTAATTAGCGCTTTGAAGTAGGCCTAACAAGTGTCACATAAATTGTAACGAAGTAAAAGCACTGAAATATGGGTAAAATTTTACTTCGTTGAAAGTAAAAGTATTTAAATTTTTTATACTTCGTTACATGTGAAAGTATTCAAACTTCTACTTAAGTACAGTAACGCGTTACTTTTACTTCGTTACTGTACAACACTGCATTCATCCAGCTTCCATCTTCTTATAGAGAACCTTCATCCAGCTTCCATTTCACTTACAGAGAACCTTCATCCAGCTTCTATATCATCTATAGAGAACCTTCATCCAGCTTCCATTTCTCTAACCTTCATCCAGCTTCCATTTCACCTATTAGAACCTTTATCCAGCTTCCATTTAACCTGCAGAGAACCTTCATCCAGCTTCCATTTCACCCTATAGAGAACCTTCATCCAGCTTCCATTTCACCCTATAGAGAACCTTCATCCAGCTTCCATTTCACCCTATAGAGAACCTTCATCCAGCTTCCATTATCTATAGGTGAAATAAAAGCTGGATTGACGAACAGCGTTTGAGAAATGGAAGATTTCATCAAGATTTTTTTATAAGTGAAATAGAAGCTGGATTGAAGAAAACAACGTTTGAGTTAAATGGAAGCTTGATTGACGAAAACGTTTGAAAAATGGAAGCTAGATGAAGGTTCTCTAGAGGTTAAATAGAAGCTGGATTGACGAAAAACAACGTTTGAGAAATAGAAGCTGGATTGACGAAAACAACGTTTGAAAAATGGAAGCTGGATGAAGGTTCTCCAATCTCCATAGGTGAAATGGAAGCTGGATTGACGAAGACAACGTTTGAGAAATGGAATTCATTCGGAATTCAGAGGGGTAACCTGAAACCGGGGTTAGGATGAAACCAGTTTCAGATTACCCCAGGGGGTAATCTGAAACCGGTTTAAAGCTACCGGGGTAATGTTTAGGAGGGGGTAATTTGAAACCATTACAGTTTACACCGGCCTTTTTCAACGTGCAGATCTACGCAAAACGTGCAGTTGTAAATGAATTTGTGCAGTCGTAAAAGCAATCTTGTGCAGTTGCAAGCTTAATCATAAGAAAAAGTAACGTACTGCAGTCGATTTACCACGGAAAATCGAAATGGAACGAAGGAGTGGAAAAATAAGCATGAAGTACAAATTAGGCTACCGAATTTCAAGTGCGGATGACTTAAGAAAAAGGTTGGCCTAATCAAATTTTGTATGCGGCGACTTGCGACATCCTTGCGGAAAACTTGAGACAAATTTCTAACACTGACAAACGACAAAAAAAGGCCATCAGAATTTTTCGCCCGCGACTTGCGACAAGTTTTGTAAAGTTTCCACAAACGACTAGGTCTAATTAGGTCGTGAGAATTTTTCGCCAGCAAATCCACACTAGAAAAAAAAATGGTTGCGCAGCTGTAAAATTTCTTTTAAAGGCCCTGCTTCAGAACAAAACTGAATGGCAAGTGCACTCGCTATTTTAGATTTTATCGTTTAGCTTGGAACGATTCACCTATAATAATTATAGGCTACGCGGTTGATTATCAGCCAGGTGCAAGTCAGCAACGAGCATAAAATTTGACCTTTCGGCTTATAACTTAGGTGACAGGTGGCTGAGTTACAAGATAAGCGCGCTTATACTTGACAGTTGGAAGTCCACACTGGGGGCACAGCCCACTGTCAGATTAAGCCTACTGCTCCTTAAAAGAATGAGCAAACTTCTAGTCTGCTAGCTAGCGTATTATAGGCCGTCCACTCTGCCTTCGGGTATTTATTTGAGAATTAGTAATTTGTTCGGTGCGTTGTTCTTTTAGACGAGAGTGTTAAGGCGTAGGCCTACGCTATGTCGCCGAACGTTTGATCAACGCCTCATCGTCGTATTTTGCGCGGGTATTCTTACAGGCGGAATGTTACTGTACGGCACTAACACGTTTGGAATTATTGCACCCGCACCGAACAAGTTCAGGCTGAATTTCATTCCAGAGAAGTACAAACAATGCGAAGATCTTGTTGAGAACAGCCCCGTATACGGGATCCAGCTGTCGGAAATGAACCAGCAGAAAAGTAAAGAGTTCGAAGAAGTCGTCCGTAACGTAACCGGGGGGAAGGGTGTTGAAGGTCACTCGGGTCAAGTCAAGGGCGAATACCTGATCATGCATCACCTTGCCGGACAACCAGCTGCCAGGGTAATCTGCGAAACGGGGTTCAGCATCGGACACAGTTCGTTCAACTATCTGACGGCCAACGACAAGGCGATCGTTCATTCATTCGATCTTGGAAAGCACGACTACGCTCACAAGATGTCCGAATACTTGAAGAAACTCTTTCCAACGAGGTTCTTCATTCATTTCGGGGATTCGACGAAGACGATCCCAGAATTCATTCGCGCCAATCCGGACTTCCCATGCGACCTAATGTTCATCGACGGCGGTCACACGTATCCGATCGCATTGGCTGATATCAAGAATTTTGCAAAGATCGCAAATCTGGAGGAAAATGTTATGGCATTCGACGACTATCCTACTGATTGGGGAAAGGGCTTTGGTAAGGCGTGAGACGATGCAGTAAAAGAGGGGATTCTTAAGGAATTCATGCGCTGTACTTTTCAGCAGTTCTCAACAAGTCGGTGGCAACGTGGTTTAACCATTGGTCGGGCTTTGAAGAAACCAGCAGAAGACGAGATTGCCACGAGTAAGCCATGAATGTTCATTCTGTCTTACCTCAAGGAATCGTGGTCGCATTCGACTAGACTAGTTGTCGTATCCCGTGTAAAAGGGCACTTTATCATCCTAGTGGTTAATCGGTTGGGTTTAACTTACTCAAGAAATTCTTCCAAATTCAACGAACTCCCAGCTTCTTATGAAATATATAATAGAATAAAGTTATTCAATATCATTCAATTGCACAAACAAATAACAATCCTATTTACCTAGTGTGGCGAGTTACTTAGGAAATATTATATTTGCTCTTATCTGTCGAGTTGTATGAAACTCGAATGTCTTCGGCTCTCTCCGTCGTCCAATTGTCGCAGTCAAGAATGTTGATCAGACGGTTGAAATGCAGTCATGGAAGCAACCACACCAATCGCCTTACTCGTATCTTGCCGTGAATCAGTTGCACACAAGATGAATCATCGCATTCACCTCACAGCTCTTCTCCAGTTGACCAAACGTCCTTCGTACTTCACACGCCGATCAGCTGTTCGCTAGCCGATTCAAATTACACGACTCTTCAGACTGTTGCCTAAGAGTTCGTCTTCTTCGCAAGTGTCTCACACTTTACACGATGATTATTATGCACTAACGCAAATTTCTCATTTAAATTGCGTTGCACTTAATGCACAATACTTTGAACTATCGGTTGATCGTCCGAACAGTTCAATTACCTTCGTCTCTACTCTGGAAATCACAACTTTTGATGGATCACCGCAGCGAATCAACCACCATTTCCAGATATACCTGCAGAGAGTCAAAAACTCAACGTCCACTTCGCTGACGTCATTTTTAACTCGTCACGTCATTCGCTTCCAGTTTGCACCAATCACGAATAGGCTTAGCATCCTTTGTTGTCATGGTAACCTTGACCACTCGTTATTACGCTTAGCTGCAGTCATTGGTTTTATGTATTAATATTTTATATGTTGCCACACATATTACCTAAACTCGCCAATTAAATTGCCTAGCTTAACTTCTACCTATAATTAATAATTATACATGCATAGCAAGTGTTTAATTTGATAATCATTTAATATAACCACGACAAATACCCTTTCTTCAAAAGTCTGTACACAGGCTTTATCAACTTATCTAATTATCAAATTACAATAACTGCTTATGCCTATGCTTATACTACTTTACACAACATCACAACCTAACACAACTACTTCTTATCTACCTATAGTATCACCATTGATTTACTTAAATCTTAGGTCAATCCTCTACTTAAATAATCGGACATTACGTTATTACATCCCTTTATGCAACGTACTGTAAAACAATAATTCTGAAGGGCAAGGCTCCACCTCATGACTCTTGCATTCTTCATCCTCCCTTCCTTCATGTACTGTAGTCCACAATGGTCAGTCTCGATCACAAACTCTCTTCCACACAAATATCGATCAAATCTACTGATTCCCCACATTATGGCTAAACATTCTCTTTCCTCAACTGAATATCGCATCTCTCTTTCCAACAGTTTTCTACTCGCATATGCTATCGGATGGTTTATTCCTTCATATTGTTGAATAAGAACACAACCTATCCCTTTTCCTGATGCATCTGTCTGTATTATAAATTCTTTCTCCAAGTCTGGTAACCTAAGGATTGGTGTCTTAGCCAGTGCTTCTTTCAACTGCTCAAAACTTTCACCTAACTCTTGGTTCCATTCAACATTGTTAGGAGCTAACTTTTTAGTCAAGTCGCTCAACGGTGCCATCAATTCTGCACAATGTGGAATAAACTTTCGATAGTAATTTATCGCTCCTAAAAAGCTTCTCACTTGCTTCTTCGTCTTAGGCTGTGGCATTTCCACAATCTTGTCAATAGATTCTCCCTTAGGGCTTATATCGTCGTTGTTCAATGTATGGCCTAGGAAATCTATCTTGCCATATCCTAGTGAACATTTCTTCGGTTTCAATGTCAAATGAGCTTTTCTCACTCTTGTGAAAAACTCTCTTAACGTCTTCATGTGTTCGTCCCATCCTTTCGTATGAGCAAGAATATCGTCGACATAACTTTCTAGATTTTCAGTTCCATGTAATATTTTCCGTATCAAGCGATTATAACTGGACGCGCTATTGACTAGTCCAAATGGTAACACATTGAACTTATATAATCCGCTTGCACAGATAAATGTGGTTAAGTCTTTTGATTCTTCGCTCATTGGTATCTGCCAATACCCTTTACAGAAATCGAACTTGCTATAGATTTTACTTCCACTGAGTTTATTGAAAATATCCTCATTCGACATCATCGGTTCTGGATCGAATACTGTCACTTTGTTGAGTTGTTTATAATTACAGCAAAGTCTGTTACTTCCATCTGACTTCTTAACAACTACAAGCGGCGCTGCATACGCTGCTTCCGATCTTTCTATAATTCCATTATCTAGCATCGTCTCTAATTCTTTGTTTATCTCCGCTTGGAGGTGATATGGCGTTGGATAAGCTCGTAACCGAATTGGCTCATCACTCGTCAGATGAATCTCATGCTTTACCATATCTGTCCTTCCTGGCTTATCACTGAATATGTCCTCATGTTCTTTCAGTAGTTCCCCTAATTCTCTTTTCTGTTTTTCCGTCAATTTAGGATTGATATCCACATCTTTGTAAGTCTCCGTTTGTTTACTTACATATAAGCTTAATATCTCTTCTTCTTCATCTTCACCATCTTTACCATCATGTACTATCGCCGAAATGTATGCTGACGTTTCTACATCATTACTTTCTCCCTTTCTCTCGTAGTACTTCTTTAGTATATTGATGTGATATGTTTTGAGTTTTCCACCATCAATTTCCACTTTGTAATCATAATCTCCTATTTTCTCTCTGACTACAAATGGTCCTTGCCATTTTACAAGCATCTTATTGTTACAACTGGGTAACAGTAATAAAACTTTATCTCCTATCTTCAACTCTCTGTATCGTGCTTTCTTATCATAATACTTCTTATTCTTTTCATTTGCTTTATGTATGGCCTTCTGTGCCATATCACATGTTTCTTCTATTCTTTCTCTCAAATCGGTCATGTATGTATAAACATCTTTTACTTCATCCTCCACTTTCTCATTTGTCCAGAGTTCCTTCAATATCTGTATTGGTCCTCTGCATGACCTTCCAAAAATTAATTCAAAGGGTGTGAACCCATGACTTTCGTGTACAGTGTCTCGTAACGCGAACAATAATGGTGCTAAGAACCTGTCCCATTCCTTGACCTGTTCTCCTATTAGCTTCCTCAACGTTGCTTTTATTGTTCCGTTAAGTCTCTCCACACATCCATTTCCCATAGCATGGTAAGGACTAGTGAAAGTGTGCTTGATCAACAACATCTTGTTAACATCAGCCATCAGTTCTGAAGTGAATTGGCTCCCTCTGTCAGTATGGATTTTCTGAGGAACACCCATGCGACAATAAAAATTGAACAAGGCTTCCGCCACCTCCTCTGTAGTTATTCCTTTCAGTGGAATCGCTTCTGGGTATCTGGTACTCAAATCCACTATCGTTAATATATAGCGATAACCTCTTGATGACATAGGTTCTATCACTCCGATAATGTCTACACAGACATGTTTGAATGGTACATCCAGTACCGGAAGATGTCCCATCGGTGCTCTGTGGCTCACCTTTTTGTCTACCGACTTTTGGCATACATCACAACTCAGGACATACCTTTTAATTTCTTGTCCTATCGATGGCCAATAAAATTCATTCACAATTTTATCATGGGTTTTCTTCATACCCAAATGTGCTGACAATAGCGAGTTATGGGCCACGGCTAATACTTTACCTCTAAGTTCCTTCGGGACCATTAACTGCCACTTCGCATCATCTTCCGTTGTCTCCATGAATCTCCTATACAAAAATCCGTTCTTCTTCACATAAAGAACTTTCTCTGTTACACTGTCATCACCACTCCAATCAATTGCTTTATCCCAAAACTTCTTCAAAGTCTCATCTTTGCTTTGTAACTCTTTAATTTCTTTTGTTGATACATTTAAATCCGGCATCTCAGTAACTTTCAACTGTTTGTATTTTGTTACTTTCTTTGATTCCGCTCTGGTTTCAACTGCTGCTGTCGTTTGGCACACATCATCATTCTCTATGACGTCATCCGTTACATCATCATTTAATTCACTTGTGACTTCACTCGCAAAATGAACTTTCTTTTTGTCACTTTGTCCTTGTGACTCAACACTTAAAGATTTCTGAATCTTTTTCAATCTATCCTCTCTATTCTCGTTATCATCTGTATCACTCCGATCACAGTTTATCATGTTATCTGTAGTTTCTTTCACTACCAGATATTTTAGTCCCTTCATCCTACCGATAATTACTGGTTTCACCGGTTCTTCCATTACCATTGCTTCAACGTTTCCTGTAAAATACTCACTTTCAATATTAACCTTTGCTGTCGGAAAATTTCTCAATGTCCCATCGATTAATATGCATTGGGCTTCTCTTCCTGTGAAATCAACATCATTTACCAGTGATCTCTTGACAATACATGTGCTTGACCCAGAGTCATATAGACAACTGGCATTCACACCATTCACCTTTAGCTGACCTTCGTTCTTATTCTCTAGGTCATTGTCATCATCTCTCCTTTCAGTAATCATTGTACTTGCTGCCAATTGTATCGGTAATTCCTTTTCACGTTCTTCCTCTTTTCCAACTTCATTTAGTTTCAACATTTCATTTGCTTGCGCTATCTTGTACGCCCTATTCTCATATACTTGTATAGCCGCCGCAGTATGTTTAACAACTCCTTTTTGTTTGTGTGAACAATCATATGACTTGTGTCCGGTTCGGCCACATGAGAAACAAGTTATCTTATGTTCAGCCGCCTGCTCTCTTTCTCTGCTAACTCCTCTATTCATACTTCCATTATGATTCGTCTCCCTGTTCTGTTTCATGTCTCCTCGTCCTCTATTTATGTTTCCATTAAACCTCTCTCTTGATTTATCGTCGAACGGTTTCACATTCGGCCTTTCGTTACTGAATTTCACTGGAGGCCTTAGACTACTTTCTGTGTATTTATATCCGTGCGCCTCGATATAAGACTCGGCACAGTTCAAGGTGTCCTCTAGACTCATCTTGCCTCTTTCTTTGAGGAACATCTTAAGTTCATTGCTACACGTAAGGTAGAACTGATCTCTTAATAATAAGTTCTCCATTCCTTCGTAGGTTTTCTCGAATCCAGCTTGAAGTAGCCACTGCTGCATATATCTCCTCAACCTATGCACAAAATCTGTAGGTGTTTCACCTGACTCCATTTTACTCATCTTAAACTTGTTACGATATCCACCCTCTGTTAATTGAAACCTTTTTAACAGATGTCTTTTCAAACACTCGTAATCTTGTGTCTCCTCAGATGACATTCTTTGATACACCTCTAACGCTTTTCCTTCAAGATGCTTGGCTAGCATCAGAGACCAATTTTCTGTTGCTATCTCGTATGCCGTGCATGTCCTTTCAAACCTTAATAAATATGCATCCAAGCAATCTTTATTCTCATTGAATACAGGGAACTTGATATCCTTCATTCCTCTGTTATGGTTATTGTTTCCTTGGTATGAACCATCGCCAACCATTGTGAATGTGGCCTCACCACGATTCTGATTATTCCGAGAATCAATTTCTCTCATCCTCAATTCACATTCAAGCTTTTTGACTTCAAGGTCCATATCTCTCCTAGCTTGACATTCGGCCGCTTCACGAACTAATCGCGCCTCATTCGCCTCTCTTTCAAGTCTGGCATCATTCGCCTCTCTTTCAAGTCTGGCCTCATTCGCACGACTTTCCCGTTCCAGTCTGGCGTCATTCGCCTCTCTTTCAAGTCTTGCATTATTCGCTTGATTTTCTCGTTCAAGCCTTGCATCAGCTATTTTTGCTAACTCTAATTCTTGTGCTCTGGCTAGTCTATCTTTTTCAGCCGCTGCCTCATCTTTAAGCTTTCGATCTTCTCGTTCACGCAGTCTGTCGTCTCTTGCTTCCTGCTGTCTATCACGCACAAACGTCTTCAACTCATCACCTTCCATTCCCATCTCTTTAGCGAGTTTAACCCACTGTTCATGTTCTCCAAATGACGACATGGTCTACTTACTTGTTTACTCAGTTAACAAGTATTTCCCAATAGCTTTCGCTATTCAAGAATTAAATTCTTCAAAAGATAATCTTAAATAAGATTAATAAAATGTTCCCTCTTGAGATGCGTACTCTATGGTTACGCGAGGTTAATCTTTACTAAACAATTCGCATCGAGTAAACGCTTATTAATAAAGTCGTTCTTTCGCAATCGCAAAAGCGATAACTTTTAAACTATACATTTTCAATACTTGAGATTATTGTTCGTTGATATTTCGAGTGTTAGTTAAAAATCCAGTTTTAATATTCCGGAACGTAGGACCCCATAGTTGTCGTATCCCGTGTAAAAGGGCACTTTATCATCCTAGTGGTTAATCGGTTGGGTTTAACTTACTCAAGAAATTCTTCCAAATTCAACGAACTCCCAGCTTCTTATGAAATACTAGAAGGGGTACCCGGCGTTGCCCGGGAAATTTAGGATACGACCCGCTCCGGCCACAATCCAACCACAATACACCCCAACCTCCACCTCCACCCCGTATATCCCACCCACCCACCCCGCCCCTACCACACCTTCCACCTCCACCCCAAACCCCCACACCCCGTCCACCCGCCTCCACCCTACCCCTCCACCGTCCACCCCCACCTCAAGCCCCACCCCACGCCGTACGCCCCACACCCTCCACCTGGCAACAGCCCAACCAAACCACACACTCCACCTCCTCCCCCACCTCCACCGGCCACACCCCACCCCTCCACCCCCACCTTCAACACACCTTCAACCTTCACCCCAAACTCCCACCCCGTCCACCCACCCAGTTCAACCGCCCCCACCCTACCCCCTCCATGCTCCACACCGCCACCCTACCTCCACCCCAAAGTCCCACCCCACCCCGTACACCCCACTCCCTCCACCCGCCCCCACCCCGTCAACCCCTCCACCCGCTCCCATCCCACCCCATCCACTCCTCCACCACACCGCTAACCACACCCCCACCTTGATCTCCACCCAAAACTCCCACTCCCACCACCCCACCCCGTTCAACCGCCCCCACCCTATCCCCTCCACCCCACCACCTCACCCTCACCCCTACTCTCCACCCGACCAACCCACCCCACCCCAATCCCGCTCATCCCAACCCACACCTCCACCAACACACCGACCCCCACTCCATCCCCCCACCCCACAACACTTCGACCTCCAACGGTACACCATCGGTGAAATTTGGAGGGGGGGAATTTTCCTTCCCACCCCACCCCCAAACCCAAAACCACCCACCCGACCGACAACACCCCATCACACTTCGACCTATCCACCGGTACACCACCCGTGAAATTAGGGTTTTCATGAAAATTATCCCCCACTCCACAACACGCCACCACTAACTCTGACCTCCACCGTTAGCCCTACGCGTAAATTAGAATGGGACTGGGGGCGGGAAGAGAAGGAGAGGGTTGAGGAAGAGGTCAAGGGGGAAGGGGAAGAGGAGGTGGGACTGAAATGGGGAGGGGAGGGAGAGGAAAGAGAGAGAGAGAAGAGAGAGGGGAGGGGGAGGGGAGGCAGAGGGAGGGGAGAGGAATGGGACTGAAGGCGGGAAGAGAAGGAGAGGGTTGAGGAAGAGGGCAAGGGGAAGGGGGAGAGGAGGTGGGACTGAAACGGGGAGGGGGAGGGAGTGGGGAGAGAGAGAGAAAAGAGAGAAGGGAGGGGGAGGGGAGGCAGAGGGAGGGGAGGGGAGGGGAGGCAGAGGGAGGGGAGAGGAATGAGACTGGAGGCGGGAGGAGAAGGAGGAGAGGGTGAAGGAAGAGGTCAAGGGGAAGGGGGAGAGGAGGTGGGACGGTAACGGTGAGGGGAGTGGTATAGGGGGAGGGGAGAGGGGAGAGAGAGGGGAGGGGAGGTCTGTGGGGAAGGAACGGTGTGAGGGAGGAAAGAAGAAAGAGAAAGCGGGACAAAGAGGGAGGGGAGGTACCGAAGGGGAGGGATGGAGAAGGCAGGGAGGCAGAGGGATGGAGGGTGGGGCGAAAACGGGGAGGGAGAGGGAGAGGGGAGGTGAGAAAGAGAGGGGATGGGGAGAGGGGAGGGGAGGGGATGCAGGGAGGCAGAGGGAGGGAGGGGAGTGGAATGGGACTGGGGGCGGGAAGAGAAGGAGGAGAGGGTGGAGGAAGAGGTCAAAGGGGAAGGGGGAGAGGAGGTGGGACGGAAACGGTGAGGGGGAGGGGTAGAGGGAGGGAGAGGGGAGAGAGGGGAGGGGAGGTCTGTGGGAAAGGAACGGTGTGAGGGAGGAAAGAAGGAAGAGGGAGCGAGACGAAGAGGGAGGGGAGGGACCGAAGGGGAGGGATGGAGAAGGCAGGGAGGCAGAGGGAGGGAGGGGAGGGGAATGGGACTGGGGGCGGGAGGAGGTGGAGAGGGTGGAGGAAGAGGTCAAGGAGGAAGGAGAGATGAGGTGTGACGGAAATGGGGAGGAGGGAGAGGGGGAGAGAGGGGAGAAAGAGGGGGAGGGGAATTTATGTAGGGAGGGATGATTTGACTTGACAGCAAAGCAGATTGGAAGATCATTTACATCAGCTGCTGTCGCCAATGTATATAAATAACCACGCAAGTGTTTAAAAAGGTGTGTAATAAACTGCCGTTTTCGCCTCCCCCACCGTGACCCCAATGGTGGGGGAGATTCGCCAACCACTCCACTGGGTGGTTTCGATGGCTCTCTGTCTAGGTGCAAAGTTTGAGATCAATACCTGAATGTTATTGAAAAAAATTTGGGGGGTTCGCCCCCCATTTTGGCCCCCATGGTGGGGGAGATTCACAAACCCCCAACTTTGCGTCTCATGCCCAGACGGACACAGTAGTGAAGGTTTGGAGTGAAAAGCTCGAAAATTGTGGAAATGCATTCCGGTCAAACAGACAGACACACACACACACACACACATAGTTTCTTCTTTATTATTATAGATATAATAGAATAAAGTTATTCAATATCATTCAATTGCACAAACAAATAACAATCCTATTTACCTAGTGTGGCGAGTTACTTAGGAAATATTATATTTGCTCTTATCTGTCGAGTTGTATGAAACTCGAATGTCTTCGGCTCTCTCCGTCGTCCAATTGTCGCAGTCAAGAATGTTGATCAGACGGTTGAAATGCAGTCATGGAAGCAACCACACCAATCGCCTTACTCGTATCTTGCCGTGAATCAGTTGCACACAAGATGAATCATCGCATTCACCTCACAGCTCTTCTCCAGTTGACCAAACGTCCTTCGTACTTCACACGCCGATCAGCTGTTCGCTAGCCGATTCAAATTACACGACTCTTCAGACTGTTGCCTAAGAGTTCGTCTTCTTCGCAAGTGTCTCACACTTTACACGATGATTATTATGCACTAACGCAAATTTCTCATTTAAATTGCGTTGCACTTAATGCACAATACTTTGAACTATCGGTTGATCGTCCGAACAGTTCAATTACCTTCGTCTCTACTCTGGAAATCACAACTTTTGATGGATCACCGCAGCGAATCAACCACCATTTCCAGATATACCTGCAGAGAGTCAAAAACTCAACGTCCACTTCGCTGACGTCATTTTTAACTCGTCACGTCATTCGCTTCCAGTTTGCACCAATCACGAATAGGCTTAGCATCCTTTGTTGTCATGGTAACCTTGACCACTCGTTATTACGCTTAGCTGCAGTCATTGGTTTTATGTATTAATATTTTATATGTTGCCACACATATTACCTAAACTCGCCAATTAAATTGCCTAGCTTAACTTCTACCTATAATTAATAATTATACATGCATAGCAAGACAGTGTTTAATTTGATAATCATTTAATATAACCACGACATACTGATATAACAGGTAGGCCAACTCCAAGCATCGACGCCTTCTACGGATTGATTTTTTCGGATAGACCTACTGCAAAAAAAGTCCATTAATTTTCTGCTTTCGAGACATCAGAACAAGAGCGATGCTTGCAACGTTGTTAACTTGTTAGTAACGTTCGATGTTTGATGCCTTTCGGTAAACACGGCGATATTCATGTCCAAAACTTATTACAAGAATGTTACTGTCGCAAAGTATTGATTTAACCAAACGTTTTAGCAAGTTGTCTAAACCTAAGCGTCGATCGATGGCGTAGGGTAGGGTGGGGCAGGACGCCCCCTTTAACGTTTGACATCACCCACAGAAAAGTTGCGCAATCTGAAGTCAACCAAAATTGATGACAAGTAGCTGCATTATATGCACTATTCAGTAGAAATGTTGATTTTACTTAATGTTAGTCCAATTCGAGAAAAACTCAATTTTTATTCAACTAGTGTAAAAGGGCTTCTTGCCCCATACATGGGGCAAGAAGCCCTTTTACATGGGGCAAGAAGCCAATGGCGTACATCTGACGTGGTCAAGCCAAATTATGCCTTCTCCATTTCTAAGATGTGCTGGAAGAGTAGCTGTTCATATTTTGGAGGAAAAACAGAATTGTGGCGTGACTTGAGCCGCAGCAAGGCAAGTTGAACCATAGGCTGCACGTACGCTGTGTTTTCCGCATGTATTTGCACACCGTCTTAAAATTCAATTATATACCATAGAAACATTCTTTTAGCCTACACAGTATTGCACAAAGCAAGGACAATGATATGAATAGGCCTATATATTTTGTAACATAAATAATTATATGAAACTAACCAAATTTATTGATGCAATTGACGTTTCCATCTGTATTGGGGGAAAACGCCCCGGGCGGGACGTTTTGCCCAGCAGCGTATGAGGCCTTTTGCCCCATCCATGGTTGTCTGCTATTATTGATTTTGTCGGTTCTTTATTAAACTGAATTGATAACTTTAAGGCTTTAAGCTATATTTCTGTTGTGCATTTATTTAGCTAAATAATGACATAAGGCTCATGCCAATCCTTAAACATGAAATTAATTACAGCTGAATGAACTGCATACGAGAATTAGAAAATAGACACGAAAAACAAACTTTTATTTCCTGTCTTCCACCGAAACAAGAAATTGATCACGTTTTAACTTCTTATAATTCTTAATGGCGTCTGCTGTCATGGGCAGTTATCAAATCCCACCAAAAGTCGTCAACTGCAAAGATATTCAGCGGGGGCGTCTTCCCCACACTAGGCGTTATGCCCCACCCTACCCTAATGTTATTTTGGTGGTTATACCATACACATTATCGTAGATATTGATTATAGCTTTCTTATCAAAGTCTAATAGGCTACCGAGCTAATTAGCTTCGGACCGTTCCATAAAATCTGTTGTTTCTAATAACTAAGTTTCATAGAGATCTAGGCAAATGAGACCAAGTCGAGTCTTTGAAGCATCCCAAATCCCAATTAACCCTTTAGTGCCCATGACGGAAAAACTTTATGAAATTTCTTGGTGTGGTAGACAATATGGATGGTATAACGGGAAAAATATGGAAAAAATTTGCAAACATCAGGTATCAAAAATTTCGGCATTTAAATTCTTGTCCCTAAAAAGGGACAGTGGGCACTACAGGGCACAGGTTTATATATATGGAAATTCTTAAAATGTGACATAGTTACTTCACTTGTATGCTATTAAAATATGAAAATTCAACATATAAATGAAAAGTAACATACAGATAGATGAAAGGCAGCAAATAGAAATATCAAAACCAGCTATTAGGGGTCGTCCATAAATGACGACACGTAATTTTCCACGATTTTGACCCTCCTCGCCACACTTCATCACACATGTCATATGATATCTAGTTAGAGACCATGACACATCGTCACATATTATGTGTGACCCCCAACCCTATGTGCATGACGTCATTTATGGACGGTCCCTTATCCCCTCTTCCGGCTATCCTGACTATAGTCGTCCTTAGCAGTTGACTTTTATATGGCAGACCCGGTTATACCCGTTCAACTGATATTATGAACTGCAGTGCAAGGCAAAGCGTCGTTACGGTGCACGTAGATGGTTGAATACGAGTAGACATACGTACAAATGTACGCACGAACGTACATGCATAAGTAAATATGTACGTATGTACATACGTACATATATACGTACATACAAACATACATGCACATACGTACCTGCGTACATACCCATCTGCGTACGTGCTTGCGTGTGTGTACGTACATACATATATACATACATACATACATACATACATACATGCATACATACATACATACATACACTGTCATACATACATATATATATATATATATATATATATATATATATATACGTACCTGCGTACATACGTACCTGCGTACATACGCACCGGCGTACATACATACATACTACCTACATGTACGTACGTGCGTGCGTACTTACACATACATTCTTGCGTACACGCATATGTACCTACATGCATGATGATGATGTTGATGGCTCTCTGCCCGTAGGCATGTTCATTGGCTTTACGCCCCTGGGGATGAGATGAGTGAGGTGGTTTCCCGTTGCCTTCCCCACAGACAATGATGGCTAAGCAACTTTCCCAAGGTCGCTCCGCAGCAGCTTGCACCCCTGTGTCCCACACGAGCTATCCCGAGATATCTAAATATCCGAATGTTAACTCCCAGCCCGGGGCTTGAACCGCAGTTCGTTGCAACCAACGGACGTATGCCGCTCTCGCTTACCGGTGTAGCTAACTAGACTCTCAAGCACACATTCTACCTACATGCATACATACATGCATACATGCATACATCAGGGCCGTTTTAAGGAATTTTGGGGCCCTAGGCCCAAACACTAATTCTAAAAGTAACTATGAGTCTCATCTAGTTCCCCTCCTCTGGGGGGGGGGGGGGAATCAAGATTTATGGGGGAACGGAGAAAGAGTATATGCCGGTCGATCGCTGAGACGTAAAGCGCCGAGTGGGGAGGGGCAAGAGGAGGAATGTGCCCCTCCACACCGGAAATTTTTTGAATTTTGACATTGCAATGGCAGCATTTTAAGCTTCCGTTTTAACAAAATTTCTCAATTATCGCAGTGCTGACCTGAATATTCTAAGACTTGACTTCAATAAATGTTCTTATAATTAAAATAATTTCTTTTTCAGTTTCCACAATGCATCGTAAGCTGCGATCCTTACAAAATTACTATGTTGTTTCATTGCTGACGAAAAGAGTGGTTGAAAATTTCTCTGTCCCTGTCGCTGTCCCTCTTCCTGTCCCTCTCCGTCTCTCTCACTCTCCCTCCGTTTTCCTCTCCTTCGCTCACTTCCTATTTCTGTTTGGATGCTCTTTTCAGCCACAGCAACGCGTGGCCGGGTACGCTAGTTTGTTAATAATAATCCTAGTATACTGCTGAAACAACCTGCATAGCAATATACCCTATTTGTACTAGAAGTGCAGGGCCAGATTAAGGCATGTTCAACATGTTCGGCCGAACAGGGGCCCCCACACTTTACACACTTTAGGGGGCCTCCACAAATGGTGAAAAAAATGCTTGGAGCAAATTTCGACGAAACGACTATTTTCCCGAAAATTTCGCCAGATGACTAAAAAAAGGTCATCAACTTTTTGGCGGATGAAATGGTAGGATTTTCCCGAAAATTTTTCCAGATGACTAAAAAAAACGTCTTCAACTTTTTGGACGGATAAGATGGTATGATTTTCCCGAAAAATTTTCCCGCCGGATGACTAAAAAAAAGATCCGCAAAAATTTCCCGAGCAGGGCCCCACATTGCTTAATCCGGCCCTGTAGAAGTGTAATATAAATGTTAGTTTAACATACATCAAAGTTCGTATAACATGTTGCTAATTTGTTATGTGATGTAGTCTATTATTTTGGGTCGCCGCGGGGCCCCCCTGTTGCGCGGGGCCCTAGGCACGTGCCTCGCGTGCCTAGGCGTTAAAACGGCTCTGGCATACATACATGCAAACATACATACATACATACATACATACATATATACACACATGCATAAAATAATGCATACATACAGGCATGCATGCATACATGCATGCTGTATGTATGCATACATACATAGGCTACATACGCAAATACATACATATATGCGTACATACATACATACATACATACATACATACATACATACATACATACATACATACATACATACATACATACATACATACATACATACATACATACATACATACATACATACATCCATATATACATACATTCTAGCATTGGGATGGTACAGAAATATACCATAACGATTGGATCTAATAGGCTCCAGTGGTCATAAAACCATACACACAGCTATTTTTGCCTAACGAAAATAGGGTACCCTCTAATGCCCACAGTCCCTTTTTAGGGACACAAGTTCAACGCAGTACAGCAAGTACACCATTCACAAGAAACATGCAACAAAAGTATTCCTGCACAGGCTAAGTAGTTGTACTACCTAAATATGATTCACTTTATTCAATTTACTGAGGTCATTTAATTGAAAAACACCCACCTTTGAGCATGAAATCATGATTTGTGAATTTTCTATTAGTGGATGTTCATAAGGAAATATTATGGACATAATGTTTATGTACATACAAAGAAAATGCTTCAAATAATACTAGAGACATTGCTAAGTACAGCAAAAAAAGAAACTAAAAATTTGTGGTTCATTTATGATAGACTACACTTGATTAAATTTGTGTCCCTAAAAAGGGACTGTGGGCACTAATGGGTTAATAGCCTAATCAGTTAATTACCCACGCTGAGAGATTTGCTACGGTGCTACCAAGAAGTTTGCGTCAGTGGGATGAAAATATAATGATGGATTAAATATTTATTTAAAACAAAGGTAGTATAGTACCGGGTATTTGTTCTTAGTTGAACATTTAATCTTCAGAGCGCGTTATGATCGTACGCGGTCTTGATAGGCCCTTTGCGCGATTTTGTGTGCGCGGTTTTGATAGTACATTTGTAAATCACCATCTAGTCTAATATGCCTAACGACACACCATGCACTCATGGCAAATTGCTATAAAACATCCGGCTTGGCTAAAACTGAAGTTGTCGTATCTTACACTGCCCCCATATTTCTCAACCTTAGAATTTTAAAACTCGACCAGATTTGGACTTTGCAAATAGGGGAATTTATGTACCGGTTTGATCGAAGCCTTCTGCCACCTATATACAAAAATTATTTTCAGCTTTCATCCCAGGTTCATTCTCATTTTACAAGATACTCTTCTTTGTACCACCGAACCTATGCTCGCACTAACACGCGCCAGTTTTCTATTAAGTCTAGTGGGGTTACCACTTGGGAAAAAATTCCAAGGGAAATAAAATTGAGCCCCAGTATTTGGACATTTAAGAAGAAATTTAGCGCCTTTCTAATAGAAGGTACCAAATAAAATTAAAGTAGTGTTCGCTCAGTATGTGCATTGCAGTTGGTCTCTGTACAGTACAGTTCAGTAGCCTATAGTTAAGATTTTTTTGTTCTTTTTCATTATTGTTTGTGACTCAGCAGTGTTGAGGTTTTCAGTTTCCTGTTTTTGTGTTTTGTTTTTTCTTCCGTTCTCTAGTATAAGTTGCTTTATCTTTTTTTGTCAGTCACTGTGTTGATTTTGCAAAGACTTCGTCATGGCCACCTTGCATCGTCAAGTCATTAATAGTTGGTGTCCCTAGACAGCGGGATTTTTAAAAATCCCTTTAGGGCCTCCCTTTTTTGTAGCCAATGTGAACGATGTGTGAACCTTTCATGTATACTGGTTGCAAAATAAAAATATTTGATTGATTGATTGATTGATTGATTGAAGATGACTTTTCTGTTTCATTATAAAGTACTTTTCTGTTTCATTATAGTAATAATAACATCTTCTTTATTGACATTCAATCTGACAAACCGCAGAATTATTACAGGTACACTGGTACAGGTTATACGAAATACGGCCCACTATCAGTGGCGGATCCAGAACTGTTTTTAGGGGGGGCCAAAATCTTGGGAAAAAACCAAGAAAATGTCAGAAAAAAAATTTTTTTTAGTCGTCTTCCAAAATACAATTACATCCGCCAAAAAAGTTGATGACCTTTTTTTTTAGTCCTCAACTTCAAAACCGAGCGGGGGGCCACGTCCCATACAATTTTCCGAATAGGGGGGCCAATATCCATTGTACCCATATTCGTATTACTAATTTCAGACCAAATGGGGAGCCACGTCCCATGGCAGTTTTCAATGGAGGGGGCCATGGCCGGATTGGCCCCCCTGGATCCGCCCCTGCCCACTATAGCACGACACGCAGGTCGGCTTTACAGCAGTGGGTTCTGCTTAACACTAATGGCCTAAGTGCTGGATCACTCCTGGTTCGGCCAATCCAGAAGTGGGAGGGGCTATCTTATTTTCAGCAGAACCCGAGTCAAGCAACGCAATAGCAAAGCGCCAATGGCAGCTAACAGAAACTTTTATAAATTAATGCCCTGAGCGAGGCTTGAACCCTAGATTATGCTTGCTGTAGCCTAGGCCTAGTCATTCATTTTCACAGTGAATAGCTCATTCACCTATTTTAGAATTCACTTTTAAAATAGGACCATAATATTAATAGACCTACACAGAATGATTATTATTTTTAGTCGTCTGCCAAAATACAATTAGCTTCGGACCGTTCCATAAAATCTGTTGTTTCTAAGTGGGCCTATCATTTCAGATTTAGTTTCAAATAATTAATTGGGATTTGGGATGTAATAATTCTGCGAAAAGAAAAGGAAAGCTGGTGCACAACTGCTTCGTAGATTTCCAGAAAGCGTTCGATTCGGTGAGACATGATGTACTACAAGCGGTGCTCAAATCTTTTGGAGTGGGAAGAAGACTGACACAGATGATTAAATATTCGTGCGAAGAGGCGAAATCGGCGGTCAGAGTGAGCGGAGAGATTGGTGAGTGGTTCAACATCTCAATAGGCACAAAGCAAGGAGATCCCATCTCACCGACAGAATTCATCACATACTTGGAAAGAGTGATGGAAAAAATCAAAAACAAGAGAACAGGAATCGCAATTCATGGCACCAGAGTAAACAACCTGATATTCGCAGATGACGTGGACCTGATAGAAGAAGACATTAACAACATACAGGAAAATGTGGAAACTTTGCAAAAGGAAGGGAAAGCGGGAGGTCTAAGAATCAACATCAGCAAGACAAAGACAATGACATTCGGGAGGAGGGAGAGTACGAAGGTGGTGGAGGTGGACGGAGAGAGCCTAGAGAACGTAGAGGAATTTGTATATATGGGAAGCCTGCTGACTTGGGATAATGACTGTGGGAAGGAGATAAACAGAAGAATAGCGAAAGCAGCAGGAGCAATGGCGGGTTTCGGAAGTATCTGGAGGAGCCGAGAGATTAGTATACAGACAAAGATAAAGATCATTAAAACATGCATATTCAGTGTAGCCTACTGTTATATGTGTGTTTTGTTTTGCAACTTGTTGTTATTTTTCGCTCGCTATGACTCTTAACATCATTTCGGCTAGTTAGTGCAGAGAGCGCCTCTGAGTAGATGTGTCTTGAAGAGGCGCTATATAAATTCTCAGAATGAATGAATGAATGAATGAATGAATGAATGAATGAATATGCATGTGAAACATGGACGCTACGCAAACATGACAAAGACAAACTATTAGCATTCGAGATGAGATGCTACAGAAGGACATTACGCATCAGATGGCAGCAGAAGATAACGAACAAGGAAGTACGCAAAAGAGTGAAAAACACCAGAAACATCATACAGCAAATAATGGAAAGGAAGCTCAATTTCTTCGGACATGTATGCAGGATGAACAACAACCGACTAGTAAAGCAGACCATATTCGGAATGACCGATGGTACGCGAATCAGAGGAAGACCAAGTAGAGAATGGTTGGACGATGTAAGGGATTGGTGTGGCATGGACATACACGGACTCAGTCTAATAGCACAGGAGAAGAGTAAATGGAGAAAAACAGTGAAACTTGCGATTGACACCAACGGGTGTTGAACCCACGGACGATGATGATGATGATGATGACACAGTTATAATTATGGTCTTTAAATTGCTTCTCTTGTCATTTTCCATGCACTCTGGTAACCTAGTCTACTAGTCCAGATTATGGATATGCGTGACACGCGCACCACGTATAGCTACTCTAGCAGTGCCTCATTCATCATCCATCGATCCACGCATCGCAAGCTGCCAGACGCAGACCAATTACGGAACACAATAAAGAAAAAACTGTAGGCCTATGCATGCATGCTGTCCAAAAGTGATCAGGTAATAATATCCAGATGCCTTCCGCATGGGCGGAGTTTATCAGTGGCTGGGGGGAGCTAAGCCCGCCAAGAAGGCCCAGATTCAGCTTTTTTTACCATGCAAATTGTATCTTTTTCCGGGCTTAGCCCCCCTCCCCTCCAAGAAGGCATTACCCCCCCCCCCCCCAAGAACGGAAACCAAACTCCGCCCATGGCCTTACGACCAATCTCCCACATCCAAAACTCTTAAAGTCTTGGACAAACATCATCGGATTGTTCGTGCGCAATTTACTGAAATACAATAGGTCTAATTGCGCCGAAAGTCTTTCATCTCTCTTATCAGCGATAAGCCGTTGGGTGATTACTCGCATGTAGCCTACTTCACAGAAGAGAGTGGTAAAAGCCTAGAATGAGCTTGCAAACACTGCAGATAGAAATCTAATCGTTGTGATTGCAATAATGTAGTAAGGTAGTGAAGAGAGACTTTCTATCACACGTCTACGCAAGTAGGCCGAGATCTAGAGCGTGATTAATTAGAATGTGATAGGCCGACCTAATAGGCATTAAACAGCCCCCTTAGAACAGAACTCCGTTTAGAACAGATTTCGTCGGTTGTGTAAGACTACTGAGTATGATTTAATTCACAAAATGCCATCCTTTTCTTTATTCACTTGATGCATTCGATGCATCAGTGGGCCTATCATTTCCGATTTAGTTTCAAATAATATTGCTCAGCAAATTTTCGGGAGTCATGGTGGTCTTTTTATTTATGAAAATTCTCTGTCGCTCATTGAAGCATCGAATACCGCAAGAGGAAGCCCCGGACGTTTGGGAATGGTGCGAATATTACGAATCCTTCAACCCGACCGAGGACCATAGCTACGTCATCGTTGACGTAAGCGATACGTCAAAGGCCGTCATCGTCGCACTCTACGGCGTCATATTGATACTGGGACTTCTGGGAAATCTAGCGGTGATCGTACTCTATTCAAGCATGAAGTCCCTCCGTTCCGTCCACACCGTATTCATATTCTCTCTGGCGGCCAGCGATCTCCTGGTGACAGTGTTCTGCATGCCCTTCAACCTGGTCACCGTTATCGAGCGCACCTGGAACTTTGGAGACCTTTCGGAATTGGCCTGCAAGATGGTGCCGTTTATCGAGTCCGTTGCGGTTACAGCAAACTTGCTGACACTCGCCTGCATCGCCCTCGATCGCTACTGGGCAGTCTTGAATCCTCTCGAGGCGAAATCCTTCCAGACGCTTCGAAGAGCAGCCATTCAGAGCGCAGTTGTCTGGACGGTAGCGGTGATCTTCGCAATTCCGAATCTCGTTTTGTATTCGATGATCGTAGTCGTCAATATAGAAGTGATCGCTGTGGGACCGGAGTTGGGTCAGTTTAATCACAATGAGGAAACCCAGAACATCACCATTCCGCATCCGAAAGGTTCGACGGCGCATTTGTGCCACGTTTCTACGGAGAGTCTTCTTCCGATGATCATTAATCGATGGCTGTTTCTCGGTCTCGTCTTTCTCCTGCCACTCCTCATCATGGTCGTCGCCTACGCCAGAATAGGGCGCCGTCTGTGGACGCGGAAGACGGACCCTTCGACCGCCACCAATCCCCCAGCGGACGGCGGCGGCGGCGAGACCGGGGCGAACTGCGTTACGTCTCAAGTCCTTAACCGGAGATCACGACGCGTTGTCGTCGTACTGATCGTCATCCTGACGCTCTTCTTTATATCGTGGACGCCGACGATGCTCTACGAAACGATCGGATTAACCCTTGGTCTGCAGACGACGACGACCGTCCTTCTGGTGCGCTACTACCTGCAGTGGTTCGCCTGTAGCAACGCCTGCACCAATCCCATCCTCTACGTCTTTCTTCACGACAAGTTCAGGCGTCGGTTGGCGCAGTCGAGGCTGTGTCGATGGTGCCGCTGCAGATGCCGCTGCACCATCTTCCACTCGAACCGGGTTGGACCGGATCAACGAGGGAACGATGGCGCCACTGCTGCTACTGAAGATCCGCCGATGACCTGTGACCGTGCGATGCACGAACCCAGCTCCTCCGCTATGCAACCCACTGGAGGAGACTTTGATCACAGCATATCGCACGAAGTAACGCAGTCGGCGTTTTGATTTGGAAACGGTGAACACGATTAGGCTACGGTCTATATGTCTAATATGAGGCAAATATGAATCGACATATCGTCCTTCTTGGTCTAATAATAACCCTTGGCCTGCAGGTCTTTATTCTTACAAATAAATGCTTGTCTCGTCTGAATTCCGGTCCAGGTAGCCTACTCCAGTTAACGCAAAAACATTTAGGACTAGAAATTGACATTTGGCTCTATTCATAATTATTCTTTGGCAAAATTAATTGAAATAAAGCGCGAGAAGTCGCTGAATGTTGCAAATAATTTACAAGAAGTTACGCCTAATACGCAAACATTTATATAACTGCAGCCAATGAGCACAATGTAGGGCGGTCTACCAGCGCAACATGCATGACCCGACGTCTCATCTAAAGCAGGCATCACTAAGACGGTTCCCGGACAATTCGGCACCGGACAATTCGGACCGGACAATTCGGCACCGGACAATTCGGACCGGACAATTCGGACCGGACAATTCGGAACCGGACAATTCGGACCGAACAATTCTTTGCAGCCCAAATTCGTGATGGACTTCTCCATCACCCAAAATGTATAGGCCTACTGTCGAAACTAATAATAATCTGACACCTCACTATATATCTGGCATAAAAAACATTGGCCTATAGGTATGAAACTTACATTGATCTAAATGAGATGCCTATAAGTTGATAATTTACTGCATTTAGCTACTAATTTCAGTGTCTTATTTCTGTTATTGGATAAATTTTAGAAGATCAGACAATATTTGTTTGGTGCCCTATAATTTTATTTCATACCATTGATAAACAAAAGTTTCATAGCCATAAGAGCAATATTTTCACATGCACTCCGAATTGTTCCGAATTGTCCGGTCCGAATTGTCCGGCGCCGAATTGTCCGGACACCCACTATAGGACCAATCACTAATGCATAGGCCTATCATAAACAGTAGGGCCCAACAAAAACTCGCATTCCGACCGCACAGAACAAGCATTTGTAAAACTTGTTTAATGTTTATATCGCATTCACATCGGGGCAATAATTAAGCTGACGTGCCATCAGGATATGTCACAGAGTCTTTTCTCTTGTCTACTCTTGCCTTGATTAGGAATCAGGATTATGATAATTCGGTTTTTGTGGGTCTCTCGGACATCGAGGTAAATAGTCTGAAACGCGTCCATAACTCCGTAGCTCGGGGTTAGGCCTATATAGGCCTAATAGCGAGTCCCACTAAAACCAAGTTACTCTGCAGTCTCACTCCATCAGCTGCTTTGGCTTCCTGTTCAGTCCCGGATAAAATTTAAATTGGCCTGTTTGACCTGCAAATCCCTCAGCCCAGGTAGTCGATCATCTCTACGGACCCTACCTTAAACGTGTAACAGAGTTTGCTTAGTCAGAGCTAATGTGATGGGTCTACCTGGATCGCTAGGATTTGATTAACTTTTAAAATAAGGAAATGGGGATGTGACGGGTCTGGTAGTGATTTGTCTTCCAGTTTTCCTGGCTTCTGCCAAAAATATGCCTGTCAATATCAACATTTTAGGTCCTATAATGCTGCGTCTAATTTTGGTCGGAATACGAATAGGCTAAGCGTGACGTAGATTGGGTTAGGATTATTATATTTTTGGCGAAATAAATAAAAAGTAATCTTACCTTCAACAGAAACAACTCACAATCTCCGAATAGCCTACTCGTGCAGTCGAAACAAAACACAAAATGGTGTCGGAATAAAAGTCAATACCGGTAGAGTCGGTAGACGGCGACAAGCTCGCGGGGTGCACCAGAAGGTTCCCGTCTGGAAACCACGAACAAGACCCGTACGGGTCCCGTGAGTCAGCCTGTATAGCAGCGGTTCTCAACCGGGGGTCCGCGGACCCCTGGGGGTCCGCTGCGATGTGCCTGGGGGTCCGCGAGCAAGTCCTGAAAATTATATCTATTTCTTAATTTAAAACGTAGAAACAGATAATTTTTGTCAATTTTTCAATATTTTCCATTTTAAATGGCGACATGAAACTAATAGGCTACGCTGGTTAATGACAAACTCATCTGTTTTAGATGGTCGGTTTGTTTCAGTCGCTAGAGTGCAGACTGAAATCTATCTTAGACCAGGCCTTAAAATTGGTTAGGCTAATTTCATCAAGGCACCTTCACTAAACTCTCATCTTTTTTGTTACATTAGGTTCGGATGTGGAAATCATGAACAGTTAATGCTGTATAGGCTATCACTGGTTATCAACGGGGATAAGTCTGTAACTAGGTCTGTCTCTAGATTTCGGGATGCTTTTGAGAGAGTTTCTTATGGAAAAAGACCCTGCAATTCATTTGAATAACAACTCATGGGTTTCAACTCTGGCTTAGTTAACTGGCTGGCATTCTTGAACAGCTAAATAAACTGAATTACTTTATGCAAGTGATGCAGACAAATCTAATCACCCTTAGTGATAAAGTGTCTGCTTTTGCAAAAAGATGATATCTGGTGCAAAACGGATAGTGGTAGGTATCTTGACACATTTGATCAAATGCATGAATTCGCATAAAAATAAGGAAATGCTCAAATTAATCAACTAAAATATTTTTATTTTATTTCCGGACATATATCCATGCAAGAGTTCAACTTGATGCATTATTTTGGATACAAGCTTCACATGAATATCTAAAACTGCATGAGAAAGCTTTCAACATTATTTCACTGTTTGCAACATCATATCACATGAGTGTGAATATTCTACTCTGGTAACAAATAAAAATTATAGATCACGGCTTGAGGTTTAAAATGGACTCAAATTGACTGTTTTGAGCATATAAACTGTGCTCGAATATACGTGCCTAAAGCTTACATTAAAACAAAATACAGTTTTTTCTAATAAATTTCATATAATCTTATTAGTTATATAATTTATTTTGAACTATAGGAGTGCAGAGGAATATAGGCAATATTACAGCATGCATGGAGGTCTACGACGTGTATATAGGATAATAGAGTCGCACGTACATTCGCGATAATGCGCCAAAGGCGCAAAATTTTATTGGGGGTCCGTGACCGGGACCCAAAATTTAAAAGGGGTCCGTGATCGAGTCTGAAAAGGTTGAGAACCGCTGCTGTATAGGACCCGTAAGGTTCCCTAATGGGTGTGTTGGCAGGAGTGCTTGACAATGTGTAGAGGACTCTGGAAAGAAAGTTTTTAGGCTATTGTCTTTTGCGGGAGCCGGAAATTATGACGTCGGGGTCGAAGGTTAGGCTATAAACCATAGGCCTAGTCATAGGGGGAAATAGGTCGTGAAGGACATGGCAACTGGTCCATATAGCTGTCTAGGTGCAACGTTTCAGATTAAAAACTGAGAAAGTATGGCGACGGAATGGAAATTTATAGCGAAAATTAGGGTTTTGGCCCCGTACGTACGTACGTGGTGGTAGATATTCGCAAATCCCTCCACCGGGTGTCCCATACCCACGCCGACACAATAGCCTACGCCTAGTGAAGGTTTGGAATGAAAAGCTGAAAAACTGGTCAAACAAACACACGCACACACACACACACACACACACACACACACACACACACACACACACACACACACACACACACACACACACACACACAGAATCTTCTCTTTAATTTTACTGGTGATGTGCTTTGATGACGTGGCATGCTTGCATTGCTTCGCAGTCCACATCTTCTCTAAAAAAATCCAGTAGGCCTTTTTCTCTGCTGCTTTGACGTCACTGGGCGGCTCAACATAGGAAGCTCTGTCTAATATAACATATAATGTCGTTGCTATTACTAAAAATGCGCTACAAGAATTTCCTGCAGACATAATTCAAGATGGAATCCGCTAGTACTTTAATTTGAGCGTAGTAATGTTAGGCATTATTTTGGTCCCCCCTAAGGAATTTAAAATAATATATTTTACTCATAATATCACGTAGAAATCGGAAGATGACAAGCGAAGCTTCTCAGAAAAATGGCCAGGGTCAGACCCAGCCGAGCGAGACTGGGCGTGTTAATAACTATACGCAAAGAGTGGCTCAGTGGAAACAGCAGGTTCGGTCGTTTCCTAGAAGCAAAAAGCTCGAGAAGCTGGCCATCTACTCTTCGTGTAAGGTAAGTGTGACTTCAGCACGCTTTCCATTATTGTTTCGGGTTAAACCGTCGTTTGCGTTGCTAAAGACACATCACAGTTTCAATCCCATAGTCACTTTGGGAAATGAATGCGGTGTTTTCAATCGTGTACTTTACGTTATTCAGCAATTACAGCATCGGCTGTGATAAATAGAATTTGGATTAATGAAAGTAATTTTGGTTTTGTTTGCATTAGGAACACTGCTCCATGCTACCTTGGCTTTTCTTTCATGAACGATTACTCAAGATACAGTAATTAGTAGTTAGTTGATATAACGGTTCACTCATGCCCGACAAACAAAAAATTTGATTCACGACTGTTGCCCTATTGGCTAACGCATGCACATGCTTTTGATTCTATCAGGATGGTCTATAATCTAGATTATTTCTCACGGCCTGGATTGTATTAATCTTTGCTTCGATCCCGCCTGATGAGATCTGCAAAACAGACTCTGGAAATGTTCCTTGAACATGTAGATTTACTTTGAGTGCGGCATGAATTTATGAAACCCAGATAGGCTTCATTCCTGAAATCCATTTTCTATGTGCAACTCAAAGTTGTAGAAACTTAAGTTTTTTCATCCCCCAGAATGACAAAAAGCCAACTGACCTGTCTGCAGGGCAGAGAAATCATCACCATAATCAGATAGATTCGCTGTGCTTATTGGTGGTGAAGTATATGGTCATTTAGATCCTCAACTCTATTGCGGTCTTTTATGTTGTCTTTATAGTTTGATGCATGTAAGTGCAATGGGTGGAAATATAACAACAACAACGTGCAGTCTGCGGGTGCAAACAGAGTTGAGTCGGCCCAGTCGTCGGATGGAGTTGCGGAGCCATGCCGAAGCTGTGGACACACTGTTGGTAAGTACCGTCGATCTTAAAACTTGTAATTTGAGACTGTTTTTTGGGGTGTGCTGTAGTTAGGAGCGCCACTGAGTAGTTTCCTTGAAAATGCGCTATATAAATTCTTGAATGAATGAATGAATGAATGAAAGTGATGATGGTTTTTGGTATAATGTGGTTGATGCTGATGAATTGATAGATGGTGGTATGGAGAAGGCATTGCTCATGGCATGTTTTAACCTGAATGTGTTGAAATTATGATAGTGAATAAAGTGCGTCTTATATGTAGGTTTTTTCCAATGAATATGTTGGCTTTATAAATGGGAATAAGTAATGATCTGTGATTTAAATGTCTAAAAAACCTTTGTGTTCTTCGCATGTTCATCCATGCAGTGGGTCCAAGACAGAGAAGGAACAGCTCTGCAGATTTTAATTTTGTCAATGTCAGAAGAGTCATATACAGAAATTTAATTACGATAGTTGGCCATAGAGAGACAGAAGACAGTATGAGAAGACAGAGAGAAGGAATTAGAGAGGGAGAAGGAGAAAGAAGTAATGAGGTAACGAAATTGGAGGGAGAAAGGAAGTGAGGCATGAACTTTGTTGTGTCTGTACACTGTACAGGTGTAAATCGTGATTCAAGGGAAGAGGAGGGATTTATGGTAATGGTAACACTCTGGCGCAAATAGTGCACTGACGCAAGATCGCTCACAGAGCTCTACCCTCTCAAAGATTTACTCACCCTTCCATTTGGCAGATGCCTGGCATTACAGAATGAACAGTAGGGTGTTATGGGCGTCTTGCATGACTGCCAAGACAGTTAAATTCAACTCCTTATGAACTTGTGATCATCTGTTGAATTGTAATCACACTAATACAGTGTGTCATTTTGAAAAGTTAAACGAAGATTAAATAATCATTTTTATTGTTGTTGTTGTATTGTAATGTCTTTTTTATGTATACTCATTCAGATGCGCACACTGTTCATCTGGTCGACACAGCTGAGGAAGAACTGAATCGTCTGCTTGGCATTGTCGTCGACGTTGAACATCTTTTCACGTGCGTTCATCGAGAGGAAGACCCAGATACAAAACAGGTCTTCTTCTATCTCTTCAAGGTATGCTTCAGTATATTATCTTCATTTAGCTAAGTGCTTTTTACAGGGCGCTGTGTGTAAAGTTCACGCAACAGATTCAACTCATATGTGTGCATTTCAGTAGGGCAACATCAGTTGCAGTTGTATTATATTTGATTGGCTGGGCTGGGAGCATCTCTGATTAGGCTCCTTGAAGACTCATGAGGCCATGGGCGCCTGCAGAAAATTTTGCAGTAGAGGGAAAAGCACGATGGCCACGGTTATATTTTTTAGCAAGACGTTGGAAAATGCAAAGCAGGAAATAAAGGACATGTAAGCTTATGCATGGGTATTTTTCATAGAGGTTTCTTAATCTAAATTTCTCAGTTTCTCTTTTTTATCATTTTTAGTATGAATAATTTCTCTAGTGCAAAAAAATGAAAAAGTTGAATCTACTATATATAGCGGTTGTGTTTTTGCAGAGCTCTGCATTGATACATATCTACAAACATGTTGCTGCAAGTGTAATGCTGCATTGATTGCAGGTGTAGCTAGTATAAATAGTATAAAGACTGCATATCAATGACTTCGTTATCAGTAGCATGGATTTGTTCTGCTTTGCAGCATTTGCGAAAGTGCATTGCGAACATGAATCAGCCGTCAGTGGAGGGACCTCTTGGCCACCCACCGTTCGAGAAACCGAGCATTGCTAAGGTCAGTGAGTTCATCTTTACAACTGATTCTCTGTCTGTCTGTCTGTCTGTCTGTCTGTCTCTCTCTCTCTCTCTCTCTCTCTCTCTATATATATATATATATATATATATATATATTTATAATTTATATATATATAATTTATATATATATATATATAATTTATATATATATATACTATATATACATGTTTAGAGTTCCTACACGTGTTCAGATCATATCTGTGGCTGAGTGTCAAATACTATTGATTTTATTGATTTTATGATCGAAATGCAGAGCACATCGTTAATCAATGGTTTCAGAAAATAAAGCCATACGTAGTAAAATGATGTTGAGCTCTTCTGCAGGAGTCTTGTCAAAATTTTTCATGTACATATATATTATAAAAAATATGTTACATTTTTAGCCTTATTTTAGGTGGATTTTCCATGACCAAGTTTGGACAATTATGCATGGTTTTGTTCATATTTAACAGGCAGATTTCATATGTTTACATTTAGCTGACAATTTTCATTTTAAATCCATACTTAACTGACAAATTTTATGTTGAAGTTATATTTCACATTGCATTTATCTACTGTTGATTTTCCTGTTACAATAAGATTTTAATTGACAGATTTCACACTTTGTTTACATTTACTGAAAATTTAATAATGATCTTTTTATATTTACATTGATCATGTATGTGAAACAGCAAATAAATTGGATGTTTTTGTTCAGGGCATCACGAACTTTGTGCTCTACAAGTTCGGTCATCTGGCGCAGAAGGAATGGCAGACAATGTACGAAGTGGCAAAAATGTTTCTGCATTGTCTCAACCACTGGAAACTGGAGACGCCAACAGGAAGGAAGCAGCATGCGCAGACAGATGATCTGTCAACCTACAAGATGAACTACACCAGGTTTAAGGAAATGTCTGTAGATTTTAGCGACAGACTCATATATGGACGGTGAAGAACTCGCCAATGAAAAATTCTTTGACTTTTTTCTTATATCATTAAAATTATTCACTCTTCGTTCACGGCTGGGCAGGGACTCAACTTTTAGTAGGTATCTTCTTGATGCAACGCTACATCAAGTTCATACTAATTGATCAATTTGCGTATCTCATTGCAGGATCTTGGCCATTCGGAAGTACCCCGGAGAGATTTGTAGTGGGCTCTATGCAGATATTCACTTATTGGTACATACCTGCTTGCATACGTAAATGCATGCTTACAATATAAATACATAGTACATACAACCATCTATTTATGGCAGGGGTGTTAAAGAGCTGGCCCGCAGGCCATTTCTGGCCCGCCGATGATTTGTTTCTGGCCCGCGAAGCCTTCTCTAAAGATTACAAAATTAGAGGATGAAGTTCAAAATGTTATATTTTGCAGTAAGCGTCTAATTATCCAATACATGGAGTTTTTTCTTACTGGCGTCATTTTTGCTCAGACGCACGTACAGCTCTCTTTAGACTGTGTACTGTGTGTAGGTCTATCTATTGTTTCCGGTTGGTTGTCTGTTAAAGAAAATTTGAAAGTTACGAAACACTTATATTATTTAAAATGTTCTGGGAATTGGCTGACCAAGCTTGGAGCTCCCTGTCAGATCACCACCCAATTTTGCTCAGAACCTTCGGCACCCTGGGTTAGTGTGAATATCTTGGAAGTTGGAAGATATTCACACTGACCCGCCACTTGTTGGAAGATATTTACACTGGCCCGCCACTAAAAAAGGTTTGACACCCCTGATTTATGGCATTACATATGAAAAGTTTTTTATGTATTGCATTACATGTTTATGAAATGTATAAAATTTGTATATACATACTAATGGCATTACATATAAATTGAACAATACATGGAATATAAATATGTACTTATGGCGTTAAATTTCCAGGTGGCTTTGCTACTGTCACGTGCCAGCGATCTGTGACAGCCTGCCACGCTACGAGACGACTATGGTCTTCGGTCACACTCTGCTCAAATCTGTTTTCCACACAATGCGTAAACAACTACTCGATAAATTTCGTGCGGAAAAGGACAAAATGGCACCAGAGAAAAGAACCTTTGTACTCACACACTTTCCAAGGTATCGTCTCTTTAAAATGTATCTGCATCTATTTATTCATGAATTTATATAGCATCCATTCAAGGCAGTTTCTCAGGGAAGCTCCTCACCCAGCCATAGCTTAATAGGATAGTAATAAAAAGTATCACTAAAGACCATTAACAAGAGAGCATAGAGTCAGAGGAAGTTCATTCGAAACCTTAGGACCAGTAGCAGAGAAACATGATGCTATCTAATGGGGGGGGATGGTATTAAAAATGCTCTCTTGCCACTTCTTGCAGTTAAGGGGCATATATTTTTTATTTAATTATGGAACTTAACATAACACCATTCCAGAGCGATCAGAGAGAGAGAGAGTGAATGCGCTTAACTGGACAAATTCTTGTAAACTGTCTGCAAAGATCTGGTCAACAGCTCCAGAGAGTGGGAAAAAAGAGCTGTTATATATAATAAAGAGCAGGGAACCCATGACAGGGCCTTGAGGAATTTCCAGCTTAATGTGGATTCGTTTGGTTCATTGCATACGGATGACTATGTGGTGGAATTACGATTTAGGTTTTTGTCTATGCTTGAGGAAGAAGTTTACGGTCCCAACTCACCGATCTGGGATCCAGAATTCATGCAGACCAACGTTCCAGGCGCTCTATCCAGTGAAGCAGGATCAGGTAATCCAAGCGTTGAGCTTCCACATGTCATGTGTAATTTGTGTATGACTGTAGGAGTGTAGGGGGAGTTTAGGTAAGGTGAGGTATAAGGTAAAGTAGAAAAGGTAATGTCTGGTGAGGTTAAGTCATATCCTGCCATGTCAGTGGTTGTAAGGTAATGAAGGTAATGTACCTGTAAGATCTTCTTCTTTCTGTTCTCTACCCTTAGGCAGGTTCAAATGTTTGACGTCTCCATTACCTGTAAGATAATGTTAGATAAATTTGCCTAGCACATTTGAGTATCTCTCAAAGGGGCTTATGTGTTGTATGTGTTTGCGAGACTTGGCTACCTAGCATTGTTCGTGTTTATGGTTTAGTGGTGCTGTTTTTCTGTTATTTATTATTTATGGTTTTTATTATCTTTTGTATTCTAATTAAGAATGACTCTATGTCTGAATATCATTGAAAAGTTATCAAGAAAAAGGGTATTAGTTTTTCTGGATTCCTTTTTCACTGTACTTATTGAGTCAGGATTGTAATAAGAGTGATGATCTTGGACAATAATGTGATTACAGTTGTGATTAGAGTAGATTCATTAATGTATCTGAATGTTGTAATAATTTCCAATTTACTCTTTCCAGCTTTGGAGGGTGGAGCAAATCTCGCAAATCTTCCATGATTGTAATAAGAGTGATGGTGTTGGACAATAATATGATTGCAGCATATTAGCAGTCATTAGAGTAGATTTTTTCATGTATAGTTTATCTGAATGTTGTAATAATTTCCAATTTACTCTTTCTAGCTTTGGAGGGTGGAGCAAATCTCGCAAATCTTCCTTCAACGTCTTCTTCCAATTACACGGCGTTTACTCTTCTGATGAGCGGTAATTCGTCGCAGAAAAAGCGAGGTTGTTGCCTTTGAAAGTTCTACATTTTTACAATTTTCTTCGTTGAAGTAACTGTTGCTTCAGCGTGATGTTTGACATGCGATGTGTGACGTTTCTTATGATTGACTATCAATCTAAATACTCTCTGAGCATGTGATATATTGCCTCTGAGATGACACCAGTGTTTGTAGAAAGTAGAGGCAGCAATGGGTATGAAATCTTAACGGCTTAGTTTTCTTAACTTCTGCACAAGATATGTTTTGTCTACGATCTTTGATAAGAAAACTGCATGTAGTTGTCTTATTTCTAAAGATAAATGTACTTCTTAAAGTGTTCACGCATAGTTGACAGTCGGCCACTGTACTAGAGCTTAATTCCAGCCGTAATTCTGGGTTTACACATAAATACTAAAGGCACTCCCAATGTGAAGACCTGGAAAAAGAAGTTTTAAGAAAATACGCGGAAACAGTAGTGCTTCCAGATAAGACCTGAGGACACAACATAAATGCGTCTAAGCCGGTTACCAGCCAAATTTCTTTATCAGCCAGTCGTATTTTTTTAAATTACGGCTTGGGATCTACCTAGATATGACTCATCAGCGTTTTACAGGCTCCTTACTACTTATTTGTGTCACCGTGGTTGGACTGAGAGCGCTTCTGAGTAGACTTTTTCAAAAGGTGCTATATAAAATCTTGCAATGAATGGACGAATGCATGAATTTTAAGAATAATACTAATTATGACATTTCTTAATTGAAATTTTAGGCGAGAAGCGAAGTGCTGAAGAGTCGTCAAGTGCCGCAGTGGATGAACCTCCACGCAAGAAAAGAATTGACGGAGACGTTCCAATTGAAGTTGTCACACAGATCCTCGAAGTCACATCCGATCCAAACCGAGTCGTTGGTCCAGACGTAGGTCACCGTGCAGAGTCGTTTTAAGGCGTAGGCACGCAACGCACATGCCTAGGGCACCACACAACAAGGGGCCCCGCAGCGGCCAAGGCAAAAGCTATCTTGCAAACACATTACAACAATACGATAATACTACTTAACAATTATTATTACTAAATTTTTAAATTTTATTATTATTACTATTATTAGTTCTGACAATTCTGCAAATAAAGAAGTGATACATTTTAAAACAAACGTCTCAATCTTAGTTATATATTATTTGTAATATTCTTAGATCATTATAGAAGCATTTGCCTACTGAAATGAATCAACAATTTCAACTCTTAACACACGGCTTCCCTACATACAAAGGTGTTCTCTAGTTGGTGGAAGTAGTAAAATCCATTAAAAATTTTCTAGTAAGCTGTGTGTTTGTGTTTCAGATGGATCTGTTTGCTGTTCATGGGGCGCGTGATGAGGCTGCACGTGTGCAGGAGAAGAGAGGGATCATTGAGTTCCACGTCATCTCAAACCTTCTGAACACGGAACCGTCGGAAAAGATTCTGCTGTGGTTGATTGGACTTCAGAATGTCTTCTCGCATCAGTTACCGCGCATGCCAAAGGAATACATCACTCGCATTGTATTCGACCCGTATGTCGCTTTTCAATTTTATGTTTTCTAGTCGATGTTGGTTAATTAATGCTAATGCATTGTGGATGGTTTCACAGACTTCTACAAGCTTCATTTCTTTCGAATGACATTGCCAAACCGTGATGCCATTTTTGCGGGAAAATGTCAGGCTGAAATTTTGATGTTACATGTTCTTCTGCTCTTTTCTTTCAAATTCATTATATTATTCATTATATGCATTTATATAGCGCCTCTTCAAGGGGGCTATTCAGAGGCGCTCCCAACCTCAACGCGGCCAAATAAAACTGTCTTAAGATGAGAGAGGAAAGCCTGAGAAGGATTTTTACAAAGAGAGCAGAGGGTCAGAGGAAGTCCATTCCAGGTAGAGGGTCCTGCCACCGAATGTTGTAATCATGTATTTGTTTAATATTGTAACGCTGCTTTGTACTGACCGCTATAAGTAGTTTGAACTGTTGACAGGAAGCATCGGTGCTTGACCTTGATCAAGGACAACCGGGTGATCGGTGGAATCTGCTTCCGGATGTTTCCAACTCAAGGCTTCACGGAGATTGTCTTCTGTGCCGTCACATCCAACGAACAAGTTAAGGTGAGATTACACGCACATCAGAGCAGAGTGGGCTGTTCGTTGCTCAGGAGCACTGAAGTGTACATGAAAGCGGCCATTCATTCATTCTATGGACTTCTATAGCACCCCTTCAAGAAAACTACTCAGGAGCGCTCCCAGCCCAACCATGACAAAAGAAAAAGGACTAGAGAGATTTATGAAACAAAGTTTGATTGTTCAGATGTAGTAAATTTATGCAGCTCTAAAGAGGAGTCTTTCTAGATGGACGCCCTACAACCGAGAAAGCTCGGCGTTGCTGGCAGCTAAGCGAACCCGTGGAACTATGAGTTGCTACTTCATAGCAGAAATGTTGTGAGTCGCATTACTCAACATTCTGCATAGATATGTTTATGTTTTAAAACAACGCACTTGTACTGTAAAAACCACTGAAAGTGCTTCTACATACACACCGGTAATGTAGCACTACTTAAAATGGTGTATTTGCTTGTGTAAGTAGTATTAAAGTTCATTAGGAACAGGGAGTTCATTTTCAAACATCTGATGTTCTCTCACATGCACACACACATACGCGCGGAGTGAGCCTGCTTATACAGTTGTTTGGCATAACCTGAGAAAAAGTACTGATTTCTTGATCTTACCTACATTTCTTACATTTCATACCTTCATTTATTACTTTCATTTCTTACTTTGACAATTATTACATTATTAAAGCCCGACTTCATTTCTTACCATTATTTCTAACCTTTCTTTTTACCGTAATTTCTTACCTTTATTTTTACTTTCATTTCTTAACTTTTTTGCTTTAATTTCTTACCGTTCTTACATTTCTTACTTTTTGTTCCACTGAGTATTTTCTGGGTTGCAGGGCTATGGTACGCATCTGATGAATCACCTCAAAGATTATCACATCCAGAACAATATCACGCATTTCCTCACATTTGCCGATGAATACGCCACGGGATACTTTCGAAAGCAGGTCAGGGCAGATCTATGTCTTGGTGCAAATGTTTACAAGTCTTTAGAAACATTTTGTAGGAACTTACATGTTTTAAATCTTGACTGTTTTTCATGATTCATGCAGATGTATGAATCGGTCATTCATTGCAAGGATTTATATAGCGCCCCTTCACGGTGGTTACTCAGAAGCGTTCCCGACCTCAGTACGGCTAAAAGAAGGACTTTTGAGATTTGCTTAGAAAGAATTAAAGTGGACCCTGGGGAACAAACTCAGCGACAAATGAAACCCATTGCGTAGCGAGGGCCAACGACTGAGAAGACATGAAGCTGCTTGGCGGCTGTGCAGCAAAAGGGACGATGCTATCGCACAGAGTGTTGAATGTGGTACCACTTCTCTTTAAGTGGAATCAGTAGACATGGCATTCTTGCTATTTAATTGCATCTTCAGTGTAAAGCTGTACCTTTTCAGTTTGAATGGCATTAGAATGCCATGTTTTTTACAACAATTGGGAAGGCTTTATTTTGTTGACGGCACAATCAATTAACAGTGCCTAATTAATAGCTGCGATAATTGTCATGGTATTGCTTCACAACTGTAGAGTTTCTATATAGTACTGGAGTTATTTCAAGCTGTGCTTGTGTGTGTCATTGCATTTGTTCCGTAGGGCTTTTCCAAAGACATTAAGCTTGCAAAGTCTGCGTATCTCGGCTACATCAAAGACTACGAAGGTGCCACCCTTATGGGTTGTGAACTCAACGCTAAGATCGTCTACACTCAGTTCTCAGAAGTCATTAAGAAGCAGAAAGAGGTATGGCAATCATTTCAAAACTACTGTTGCCATTATATTTATTATTTAATTGCAGTATATAATAATTCTTCAAGAAACAATAATATGATGCCAGGACCCGTGCAGCAGAAAGGGGGTAAAAGCTACAAGTTTGTAGAAGACTGCTGTTCATTTGTTATTATTAAATAAATTTATGACGCTCCCAAGGTCACACCGAGACATGAATCTGAAGCGCGGATAGTCACCCGCCAGAGGAAGATGCAGTCAGAGATCCATGTGCTTAAAAGCCAAGAACTATGTCTGCTTTATGTATGTGTATGACATGTATGTATATAATAATAATAATAGTATTAATAATAATAATAATTGGCCTTCAAATGAAACGTTTGTGACAAATGATGTTGTTGTAGGTTCCCATTGGCAGTCTGATATTGACATTGACGTTAGTACATAATGTTCCAATAGTTAATGTGCTGGATTGCTGTTACTGTGGCTGTGGTTCAATTCTTGATTAGGGCTATTAAGACGTTGAGCATGTTGCTTTTGTGCTAATAGTTAATTTGTTTTTTCATGATAGATTGTGAGGCAGTTGATTGAGAAGAAGCGTGCGGAGCAGAGAAAGGTTTATACAGGACTGACGTGTTTCAAGGAAGGAGTTCGTCAGATTCCCATTGAAAGCATCCCAGGAGTTGTGGATGCAGGGTGGAAGCCACCGGAAAAGAGGTCTCTACCAATTCTATTCCATTGTTGCTTCAAAATTATTCTAAAGTATTAATTAGACAAAGGTTAAATTAAGAGATTTCAAACATTTGGAGAAATTTTTGTAAGGGGAATTATTTGTGATCAAGAGAGAAATTATCCATGACTTTGAGAGAAATTATCCATTACCTAGAGAGAAATTATCCATGACTTAGAGAGAAATTATCCATGACTTAGAGAGAAATTATCCATTACCTAGAGAGAAATTATCCATGACGAAGAGAGAAATTATCTATGACGAAGAGAGAAATTACCTATGACCTAGAAATATTATCTATGATCTCTAGAGAAATTAATCTATGACCTTTGTTATCTTTGGTAAATTCTAAAGTTTGTTTGGTAGTTTTTATGGCGGATTCTGGTATTAAACTGAGTTTTAAAGTAGAGAGACGTTCTGCTGATGAATTGATGTTTTGACACAACAGTGACGTGATCTTTAGCATTGCTTTTTATTTAGTTATTCGTTATCAATGAATGAACTCTGTTGAGAAAATGTTTTCTCATTTTGTTTAGCAAGGAACGAGATTCTCCAGATCCCGACGATCTCTTTACCACTTTGAAAACTTTACTCCAACAAGTTAAGGTGAATAGACAATTTAATATCATAAATTGCTATTTGTAATTAATGTCGTAATTTGCTGCTGTCATTAATAAATAACATAGTCTTCAGGTGTTTCTGAAATGGTGAAGATGGAGGCTGAGCAGCTCAAGTCTTGGTGGTTCCTGCTAGAGGACTGGGTTTCTATACACTTGTTAACATCTTGCAATTGCTGTTTTTGTTAGAGGACTGCAGTAGATCTATTAAAGAAGTAACTATCGTATTTCAAGACATTGTATTTGTGATGTTGCTCTGAGCTTGGAATGTATTGAGATTGCATATACTTTGCAATTAGTTATATAGAGTATAAACAAGATGCATTTGATATACACCGTGATTCAAAAAAATGTAAGCTAAATTATTTTTCATATATCTCTAGTGCCTGATAACATATCACGCTAAAATTTTCCAAATGTTTAGAGAATTGGACGAAGAATATGATTCCAAAATTTCATGGGATAAAGTTGAATGGATAAAAAGATATGCATCTTTAAACTTCATATGCCGAAATTGCCGTTTACAAGCAATTTTTGGTCAGATTCAATAAAAAAAGTAAGCTAAACTGTTTTTATTATATCTCCAATGCCTGATAATTAATCATGCTAAAAGTTTCCAGATATTTAGAGAATTGAACCTACAATAGGTTTCCAAAATATCATGTACTAAATTTGAACGGATAGAAAGATATGAATATTTAAACTTCATCTCCGGAAATTTCAGTTTTCAGCAAATCTGTTATGGTGTTCGCTGCAGTTTTGATGCCTGATAGTTCCCAATTTTGGTCTTCAGTGATCCTGGAGTAACATTTTACGGAATATAAAGTGTGGAGCGTGCATAATGAAAGACCGAGTCTACCAGACAACAATCAATTATATAAACGATCTGAAGCAACGCTTGTTGGAAGTGTGGGATGGCCTGGACCAGACGATGCTGTTGCCTAATGGCGCCAGCGCCTCAAGGCTTGCGTGCAAGCTGGAGGATGACATTTTGAGCATCTTATTTAATTAAATAATCAAATCATGCTGTTGGGGTCATATTGCTAGTTCAATTATCTACATATCTGGAAAATTTTAGAATGATTGATCATCAGGCATTAGAGATAATTATGAGAAAAGTTAGACTTACATTTTACTGAATCTGACAGAAAATTGCTTGTAAACGGCAATTTTGGCATATGAAGTTTAAAGATTCATATCTTTTTATCCGTTCAACTTTATCTTATGAAATTTTGGAATCATATTCTTGGTCCAATTCTCTAAATATTTGGAAAATTTTAGCATGATATGTTATCAGATATGCGGAACAGACCACGAGATAATAGTGGCTACATTGCAGCTAAAGTTGAAGAAGATGAAGAGAGATAAAAGACTGACCAGTTTTGATTGCAAAGGCATAACACCAGAATACAGAGTAGAGATAAAGAATAGGTTTGAGATCTTAGAGACAGACGATACAATGGAAGAGCAGGATACGAACACGTTATGGACAAAGATGAAAACTGCGATTCAGGAGACTGCGGAGAAACATGTACCAAAGAAAACGTCAAGGAAAACTACCCCATGGCTATCCAAAGAGACCATTGAGGTGGCAATAGAAAGGAGAGAAGCAAAGAAGGAAGGGAACAGGGATAGGGTAAAAACCTTGAATAAGACCTTCCAAAGGAAGGCAAGGGAGGATAAAGAAAACCATCTAAAGGAAATGTGTAGGGAGCTGGAGGAAGAAGGAAAGAAAGGAAGGACTAAAGAACTGTTCGCAAAGATGAAGGAAATAACGAAGACAGCAGGCCCTAGAATGGGTTCACTCAAGACGAAGGATGGGAAGATAATAGGAGATGAGGAGGAGATAAAGGAAAGGTGGAGAGAGTATACGGAAGAGTTGTACATGAAAGATGAATGTGTCGAGAAGGAAAACATCAAAATAGAGGAAGTCGAAAACGAACCAGAGATATTGGAGGTAGAGGTGGAGTGGGCGATAAAACAGCTCAAGGACAACAAAGCGCCAGGACATGATGGAATACCTATAGAACTGGTAAAGGCGGGAGATGAAGCAGTGGTGAGAACTATTACAAAACTATGCAATCAAATCTGGAGAACTGGGCAGTGGCCGGAGGACTGGAAAAGGTCCGTGTTCATACCAATATTCAAGAAAGGAGACGCGAGAGAGTGTGGAAATTATCGAACGATAGCGATGATATCGCACACGAGCAAAATACTTCTCAAAATAATCCACAAAAGAATGGAGAAGACAATCGAAAGGGAATTACCAACCAATCAAGCGGGATTTAGGAAGGCGCGAGGAACGTGCGATCACATCGCCAATATAAGGTGGATTATGGAGAGACAGAGGGAATACGGGCAACAGGTGCATATGTGTTTTATAGACTACAGCAAGGCGTTTGATTGCATAGACCATACACTACTGTGGCGGACGCTAATTGAGATGGGAATTCCGAAGCATTTGGTTAAACTACTAAAGGGCCTCTATGTGGATCAAGAAGCGGTAATAAGAACTGAATATGGTGACACAGGGAAATTTAAAATAAGGAAAGGAGTGAGGCAGGGGTGCATTTTGTCCCCTTTCCTGTTCAATCTGTATGCCGAGAGAATTATGAGGAGGGCTGGATTGGAGGAGGCAACAGAAGGGGTAAGGATAGCGGGGAAAATACTGAATAATCTGAGGTACGCCGATGATACGACATTATTGGCGGGTAAGAGGGACGACCTAGTCGAGTTAATAAGAAGAGTCAGGAAGGAAAGTGAAAAGGCGGGACTATACTTCAATGTAAAGAAAACAAAGGTTATGACAACTGCAACATGGAAAAACTTTGAGGTGGATGGAGAAACGATAGAGGTAGTATCGAGCTTCACATTCCTGGGATCTATGATAGAGAAGGAGGGAAGAAGTGATATGGAAATAAGGAGGAGGGTAACAATGGGGAAAACGGCAATGAACGGTCTGGAAAAGATTTGGAAGGACAAATACGTGAGCAGGAAAACAAAGAAAAGACTGGTAAGAGCACTGATCTTCCCAGTCGTCCTATATGGATGCGAGACATGGACAAAGACACGGGATATGGAAAAGAAAATCAACGCGTGTGAGATGTGGATTTGGAGAAAGATGCTAAGGATTTCATGGACGGAGAAGAGAACTAACGAATCGGTGCGAGAGGAGCTCGGAATAGAGAGGGAGGAGACACTGCAGCAAACAGCAACTTGGAGGAAATTGAGCTACTTCGGCCATGTGATGAGATCTAACGGTTTGGAAAAGGAGCTGATGACGGCATGCGGTGAGGGACGGAGAAGATGCGGAAGACCAAGGAAGAAATGGTTGGATGAAGTACAGGAAAAGTCTGGCATGAGACTGGAGGAACTAAGAGAGGCGACTAGGGAGAGGATCAACTGGAGAAGATGCACCAGGGCTTTCGCCAGAGCTCCAGTAGCTGACGGCACCAGGTGACCAGGTGATGTTATCAGGCATTAGAGATATATGAAAAACAATTTGGCTTACTTTTTTTTGAATCACGGTGTACATTGTCATAATGCCTGTATGATGGTACTTATGAATTAAGCGGTTTTTACCGTATCTCTTTAAATACAGACTCACCAGAGTGCCTGGCCATTCCAGAAACCTGTGGACAAGGCCGAAGCCTTGGATTACTACGACCACATCAAATATCCTATGGGTAAGAGACTTGTTTCCGCTGCCATCACTGGCGTTTTCATCCGTTTTCTTATATGTTTACTCGATGAGATGTTTTGCTGTTGACTTAATATAATTTCTTTTGGGTGTTGGCTGCGTTACAGTTGTCAGTGAATGACTTGATAAATATAATGTGATAGACTAGGGTAAAAAATTGAGAGAGGTCACTTCTAGGTGGAATTTCTTTCGGTAATTTTTGGGTAGGTAGTGGTCGTGAGTAATAACCTTGAAGGGCGCTATATTCCAGTTTTCTGGAATGGGCTCCCACAGGAGCTACGTCTACTTTCTGGGGTTATTACTGACACATTTTTTATTAATCTCAAAACTGTCCTTTTTTGCCGTGCTAGAGTCGAGAGCGCTTCTGAGTAGTCCCCCTTGAAGAAGCGCTATATAAATTCTTGAATGAATGAATGAAAAAAATCTCCATAATGAATGAATAAAGAATTAAAGTTGTATCGAGAAGTTTGTTGGCTTCACCTTTAACCTCAGGAATGTGTCTGTTGTAACAGATCTGAAGACAATGACGGAACGTTTGAAGAACCGATACTACGTCCACAAACATGTCTTCCAGGCCGACATGACGCGCATCTTCACCAACTGCCGCTCGTACAACGACCCTGATACGGAGTACTACCGTTGCGCCAACAGTTTGGAAAAGTTCTTCCATGCCAAGATGCGAGAGGCTGGGCTGTCAGACAAGCCGTAGACGCTGGCAGTAGCTGGATGTTGTTTTTATCGTGTGACTTTGACGTGTGTGATATTGCCAACGGTGTGTTGAACTGAAGTTGGTTGATATGGCGAGAACTGATTCACTCTTGTCACATTGTTTAAGGATATGGGTCAGTTTATTTAAAGAACATGTGTCACACATTGTTTAAGGATACGAGTCAGTTTATGTAAAGAACATTTGTCACGTTGTGTTAACCCTCTAATACCGATATGGGATATCCTAGCATTAAAGGGTTAAGGATATAGATCAGTTTATTTAAAGAACATGTGTCACGTTGTTTAAGGATATAGGTCAGTTTATATAAAGAACACGTGTCATATTTGTGGGGCATGGTGGTGTTTGGAGGAGGAAGATTGTGGGTTCGAATCCACCTCAAGCTGCCACGTGGACTGAAGACCCTGAACATGTCCTTTACTCGCAATTGCTTGTGCACTTCGTGGTGAAAATCTGATTCGGTGTCCCAGCTGTAGTCAGGAGCGCATCTGAGTAGGAATCTTGAAGGGGCATTATGCAACAACAAGTGCTCGTACATATATTGTTTAAGAACATGAGTCAGCAGACTGTTTACAGATCATGTGTCATAGTAGTTAAAAATATGAGTCTGATTGTTTCAAGAACATACAATACAGGTGTTACTTTTGTTTAAAAATATAAGCCAGATTGTTGAAAGACTGTATATCAGATTGTTTGAACAACAATAGAACATGTATTGTTTCTTTTAAAGAAATTGTCACATAATATGTTTCAGAACATATATCAAATTGTTTCATTTGTTCAGACTGGTTTAAAGAATGGTTGCAAGAAGTTGTAATGATGCATTTGTTGCTGTGAATTAGGGACAAAAGTCGTGAGGTAGTTTCTGTCAAAAGTGATTTCTAGGGACAGAACATTGCTGTATTTGCAATATATTTATATAGCATCGTTACTAATTGCTCAGTTGTCTAAGTTAGTCCATGGGCGCTCGCAGACATTTTTTTGCAGGAGGGGCAAAAGGAAATTTTTTAGCAGGAGCTTCAAAATGCAAAGCGGAAAATTAAGAAAACGGGGTTTTTCCCACAGAGGTGTCTAAATACAATTGTCTCAGTTTCACTTTGTGTGTAGTTAGTAACATTAGCACTTTAGCGTTAAGAAATTTTCTAAAAATCACCAAGTGGTAGTTAATTTTGATTAGCAAGGCCAACAGATGTGACTAAATTCAAGCTTGCTACTAAACAGCAGTTTGAGGTAGGCTACTCACAAATAAACGTTGCAGATATATCCACCATTCAGTTTGTGCATCTCACAGAAGGAAAAAATCAGCTTTCAACCATCAAGTTTAATTTTAATTGTAGCCTTGTACCAGTTTAGTTTTAGTTACACTTTAAAAACTTTCAATTTTAGTTTGCGTTAACTATTTTAGTTTTGGTTATCAATGATAAAGTAACTTTCAGTTTTAGTTAACTTATGTAACATTGCTCTAGAAGTACTTTTAGTTGTACTTTGCATGCTTTGGTACATGGAATAGCCATGGTACTTTGGAATGTTATTCTTTAGTGCAGTGGTTTCCAACCTTTTTGGACTTCGGGGCCACTTTTTCTTAGTTGAAGGACATTAGGGGCCACAAGGCTAACATTTAATTAACTAAAAGCATATAAAAATGCTTTAGTTGACTAAAAATAGAATGTTTTATGTTATTTATAGACGTCAAAATAAAATAATTTGTAATATAAAATAATTATGTATTCTATTCTGTCCAAATTGTCAATTTTTCAATATATTTTTGATAGTTCTTCTAGAGACGAGGGCCATTTTTGGAGGCCTGGCGGGCCACTTTTGGCCCGCGGGCCACGGGTTGGGAACCGCTGCTTTAGTGCATGAAAGGGTAATTTGGCAATGATATTTGATTGTTTTTGAGAAACTCAAATTCCAATGTTTGATGCACGAAATATTTATTCCAGTTTTAGTTTAGAATGGTACATTCTTCAATATGTGATGGCTTATGAAATGCTGTTATCATAACTCGTGCATGGTTGCCTAAAGTGTAGTCAAATCCAAAAGAGAAGTCACGAAGAAATCCGGTTAAAAAATGAATGGTAAACAAGCTGAAGGAGATGAGTTTTAAAGTTTATTTCTGAATGACACTTGAGAAGAACTTACATAACTGGGCGGCTATTTCCGACGCTTTGAACGAGCCGCCAAAGATGCCCGAGAGCCCAACACCGTTTTTTGGTGCAAGGCACGGCTAGGTACCTGGCTATCTGCTGTACTTAGGTACAGGAGATAGCAATGATATTGTGCAGTGGCAAGTTCCATATACTTCCTTTGAGCAGATGGCTTTGGTAATTTCTCACAGCCTTAGGCAATCTTTCTCGTATACACAGTGAGCTGCAAACTGACAGAATGCAGATGGTGTGTTTTCTACGATAAAATAATGTTTTATCTAGTCTAGTCGATAATATAGGACTGCAGGTCAGCAACTGGATTTTATGATCCAATCCGAAGTCACCACAGGGGCCGTCCATATTTTACGTAGGCCAACGCTTGGAAGGGTAAGCGAAATTAGAGTCACTAAGTTTTGATTACAGCATACAATTATCAATTATACTCATTTTCAATAATTAATTATACGTTGGGGTAAGAATTGTTTACCTCCCAGGATACTCTATACCCGGTATATTCCATCTGGGGATAGATTAATTCATCACCTGGATAGTTTTATGGGATCAAATATCCCGCATCACCGTCCGTCGAGCCCTTCGTTCTTCTGCTAATGGACAACTTCTGGTTATCCTACCCCGCGGTGGCACCTCAAATAGGCAACGTCGTAACGCAATCTCAATTCAATTGTCTTCCATGCATTGTAGATGCGTCTACAAGCTCTACTTCCTAGAAATTATACCAACAACAATTAAGTTGCTTATGAAATCTAATTTACATTGCCGTGGGTAGACTGGAGGGCCTTTAAGTAGGTTTCTTGAAGGACGCTATAGGCCTACAAAATTCGAAATGAATGAATGAATGAAAACTGAAAAGTGTGAAGGTTAGGCTAACGTATGTAGGCTATACATGCATGTTTGTATGTAGGGGAAGTAGGGGCCAGACTGACCCCGTAACCGATTTCTGGTTTTAAGACACCATAAACGTGCTTCATGGGCACAAATTTTTGTTATTCGTAGCTTATGCAGTAGGGCAACAAAAATTTAATTGCATCCTTTTTTGATAAGATTTTTAAATTAAAAAATTTGTAGTAATGGTCCATCTTGCCCCCACTATGGGGCGAGATGGACCAGACTAATAAATCATGCCCCACACATTAGACTTTCATCATAGAATGTTCTAATCATATGTAGAATACTATTTTTATGCACAAAATTTTGTGATCATCTATAAAGTAAAACACTAAGAACAACACAGAAGTTACATTGTAGTACATAACATGTGATTTTAGTGGTCCATCTTGCCACCATGGTGGAACACTGCAATCGTGTCTTTCGTGTTAATTGTATCCAACAATAATTGTTACAGTAATAAAACATAATAACTAATTAGGCCTACCCGGTAACATTTGAAATCGGATGAAAAAAGTCGAACCACATGAAAACTTCATACAAGCGGGGCAAGATGGATCACAAGGTCCGTCTTGCCCCATCGATCACAGATCCAACTCGCCCCCATGCTTAGGATATAAACTTTTCACCAATAAAGATTAAATCTACCGGGCATCCCGCCAATACTGAATATATTAATACAGCAGAAAAGGGTGTTCAACCAAATATGCTTGCATCAATAGCCTGTCACAATGTGCAATTGAATACTTCTTAACAAATAACTGTTTCCTGAAAATTGGATCGGACAGGTCGAAAATTTAAAATCAACTTTTCATCATAAAAAACGGTGAAAATGTTTTTCCGGTTGTTTAGTTTGGACAAATAACTTAAGCGTCAACAGTACTACAGTAATTAAATTTCATTCGGAAGGTGGCGACATCGTAGATACCTTATATTGACGGGATCCATCATTCATGGCCCAAGGTTCCATCTCGCCCCTAGTTCCCCTATTTACATGTATGTATGTATGTATGTATGTATGTATGTATGTATGTATGTATGTATGTATACATGTATGTATGTATGTATGTATGTATGTATGTATGTATGTATGTATGTATGTGTGTGTGTATGTATGTATGTATGTATGTATGTATGTATGTATGTATGTATGTATGTATGTATGTATGTATGTATGTATGTATGTATGTATGTATTAGACTGGTCCAAAAAACTGAACATTGAAATATTTGAAAGGCATGTTGGTTTTTTTGTACATCTGGTACAAGAAACCCACAGTGCAAAATATTAAAACACTGAGGCTCTATCTTCAGGTCCCTCAATGCTGTCAAAGTTTTAGCATGCTTACTACATTTAGTACACTGTAAACGGTGCAATATAACTGGCAGGCCTTCAATCAACGAGCACTGAACCTTCCATTTTAGCTGTTAGCAATATTATTGAATTGCCAGCATGAAAAGCAGCTGCAATTAGTGTTTAATTGACTATCTAGTGTCGAATAAAAAATATATAAGAATGCTGTCAGCATGTAACATTGTCGGTTCCGAAAGTCGAATTTGACCATGAAGATTACGATGAAGCTCCGCCACCTGGGGTAATGCTTAATGTGTTTGCTCTTCGTCAGCGAGTCATTGAAGGTGCTGAATGTTGCAACTAATCTCAGAAATCTCTCTGCCCCATCATTCACGACTTGGTCTGTAGGCCTACTTAAGAGGAAGATCCAACAACGTCTCCTTAATACAAAGAGATTTCATTAACCTCCGGTTCTCTGTTATTTCCTCTCGTTGTTTTCCTTAGGAAACTACCTCTTGCAGTCTAGGTTCTTCTTCTTTACTTGTGTCTTGATTATCTCTTTTCTCGTTCATTAACTAAGCTTACTTCTTGGAGAAAATAAGAACACAGCAAGGTCAATTCCTAAATACCAGAAATGAAGCATGCATGAAAGTGTAGTAAATGCCGCCTTAGTGATCTTCTCATTTACAGCGTTGTGTAGGTAATCCAGGAGAGCAAAGTCATTCATAGCAGCATCACAAGCTCTTGGAGCCACTACGCTGCAGGTACTGGATTAGATCAGGACAATGAAAACAGCCACTTCTCAGATTATAGCTTCCCCGATCCTGGCTGGTTTCATTGGCTCAAAAAAGTGAAAACATCACGAGTTTGAGTATACGTAAATGAACTTTTGTTATCTGTCGTGCATTGTGGAGTGTGAAGATCCCCTTTTAGAAAATACAGAAGCAGTTTACACAGTTCTGGAGGTCTTCATGACCACGATAGCTGCATCTTGGCACTTCCTGCAGTCATCTATTTTAGAGCCTGAAATGCACGGACTAGCGGACTGTTATGATGAAAGACCACTGTTGGTGATAAACGTTTGAATAGCTGGATATCGGGTCCAGAAGATGAGTCCATCACAACTGTGAAGACTGTATCCAACATAGACTCTGGTGTGAGATGTCTGTACAACTTAAACGCAAGAGAGGTCAACAAAATACAACACTGAACAGTTACTAACATTAGTACTGGATCCCATGCCAGTGTGGTAAGCAGTAGAGTTAAATAAAATAGCTTCAATAGGTTTTTCCAATGTCCATTCTTCATTGATCTTGACAGCGACGTTGGTCATGGCAGTTCCAGTAGGCTACCCGATGGAAGTTTGGGCACAGCAATGAACTCATCGAATTTGATATTTGGGCTTGAAATCAACAGTTATTGACAAAAGGTCAACTCAGTGTGAGAATTGTGGAAAAATAACTGGGGTTGAACCATGATTCACTTGGAATTGGGTGTGTGAAAAACATACTTTACTATGGGGCTCTAAGAAAGACTGGGGCTGAAACGCCCAGTAATTCACACCCTGGGCCAACCCATGCCTTTTTTCTCGGGGTTGAACGCACTAGGAGCGCTTCTGAAAGGCTCTTGCTGCAAGAAGCGCTTTATAAATGGCCAGATAAGATAAGATATGCGCCGTCTTCTTTCTCCTGTAAGGTCTGCTTGCTACAGTTGCCTTACCATTCCAGAGTGGAACTAAGAGGACATCTTCTTTCTTGACTTCGTGGATGAAGGAATCTCTGAGATTGACGCTATAATGGTTCGTCTGTCAACCCTGGCATGCCTAAGTGAGCTTTAAGAAATAGACCTTTGGCCATACAGTATTGGACTGCAAATAGGATGTGACTAGAAAGCCTGTTAAAAACAATGCTGCGGTCCAGCGTTGAAACCAGCTCAATTTATTGAACATCATGGGGGCACGTGCCCTAATGCTCCCTTCGAGTCTCTTAAGGGTAGGTCTGTTTAAGTATAGGTCTACTGATCAATGTTCTGAGAGGGACAACCAACAAATTTATAAAAATTGTTCTTGAAAACATCAGTTTCCAGCCACATTAAGGTTGTCAGCAGCCCGATATTCAATGTAAAAATGAACGAAAAACCATTATATTTTGAACCCCATTTTTGGGGAGACCCCATGGTCAGATCTTATCGGATTTTGGATATTTTATTCAGCAGCAAATCCTGAGAAGGAAACCGTTCAGAAAGCTTGTGTTATAATTTTTCCCAGGTCAAACTGCAAATTGCATTGACTATCAATATATAGCCCCAAAACCCCATCTTTGATGCTCGTGAGTGACCCCTTAATATTACAATTGTGGCATAAAATTTCACACAGGTACTTTTTAGATCAAAATGAACAAATGTATCAACATGCCTCACAAATCCAAAAGAAAAATTTTTTCCCATGCGAATTTGGACCAGTCTAGTATGTATGTATGTGTGTATGTATGCATGCATGTATGTATGTATGCATGTATGTATGCATAAATACATGTATGTGTGTATTTATGTATGCATGTATGCATGCATGTACGAATGTATGTACATATGTAATATGTATGTATGTATGTATAATTATATGTATGTATTTTTGTATGAATGCTTCTGAGTAGTAATCTTAAAGGAGCACTATAATAAATACCCATAATGAATGAATGTGTGCATGAGTAAGTATTTATGTATGCATTATGTATGTATGTATGAATGTATGTATGCATGCATGCATGTATGCATGTTTGTATGTATGCATGTATCTATGTATGTGCATGTATGTATGTGCATGCATGCATGCATAAATACATGTATGTGTGTATGTATGTATGTATGTATGTGTGTATGTATGTATGTATGTATGTATGTGTGTATGTATGTATGTATGTATGTGTGTGTATATGTATGTATGTATGTATGTATGTATGTATGTATGTATGTATGTATGTATGTATGTATGTATGTATGTATGTATGTATGTATGTATGTATGTATGTATGTATGTATGTATGTATACATGTATGTATGTATGTATGTATGCACGTGTATGTGTGTATTTCATGTATATATGTGCATGTAGGCATGTATGTATGCATGCATAAATACATGTATGCATGTGTGCATATATGTATGTAAGCTGTATCCAGGAAGGTATGCATATATTTGCATAAAGGTGTGCATGCATGTATAAAAAATGTATACTGCATCGGCGTATTTATTTATATATTTCATGATAATTATATGTATTATACGTATGCCCACGACCCGACAGCACTCCGCCGGAGGCGCATGGGACGAGCGTTATAACCAATGCAGCTAACTGGGTCACTTGTATTCACATATAATAGACTATAGATGTAAAATAAGGAAAACAGTTTTTGACGCTTCACTGAAACATTCGATCCACGAATACCGGGAAACTGTCGTCGGCGCCTGTGACGACAACAGCACGGACGGACGACGCATCAAACTACGTACGTCATCATCGTCGTCGTGTGTGTCACTTGCTAACACTAACATAGGCCATCCATCGTGTCTGTCGTCGCCGCCGTCTATCCCTCTCTGCCTGGCCAGCCACAACAAACCACGCTGACTCGGTCAGCCCCAAGGCCGACATCGATGGTCAGTGGCTTGTGGCGCCCGTTGTCGTCATCCCAGCCCCTGGGAAGAAGCAGCACGTTCGGCTCTCCGCAGCGCCGCCGTTCGCAATTCCGTGCGCCATCTGCCGGCTTTTCGACGGATTCCCGCCGCCAATGACGTCAGTAATGACCCAGTTTTGTGACCTAGTTAGCCTTGACCCAAGCCGGAGCGAAGCGGATAAGATGAAATCGCACGTAGTGAAATAAGATGTTAATGTACTGTATGCGTTGGCGCATTTAAAAGTCTCATCGCCTAACGCGGGGGTGAGTAATTCTGACTCTACGAGGTGCAGATATCGTACGTGCATTCGTGTTTATAAACGAGGCCAGCGAGCGTTAAGTGCGAGTATGGCGCCGCTCTTCGTCGAATCCGATCGCCGTCCGGATTCGAACTTGCAACCGACGACGCTTTTTCAACAGAAAGTGTAAGTATAATCCGATTTTAATAAGGGAAGATTTAAGAAAATTACTTTCAAAAGGGTCTGTCGTCGCTCACTTAGTTTACGAAGTTGCTACTTGAAAGCGTAGGCAAAATGGCGGTGGGCGTAGTCTCGTACTCGCTACATATGACCGTTAATAATTGTGTGGGTGGTAGGGGGTGTAAACGCCCACGTACCTTAAGTACGGGGGAGGTGACCCGTAAAGATGGTGTCATCATTATAGTGCAGACTATGTGTTTACTTTAACTATTTCTGCGGTAATTTTTGACAGACTTTGTATATTTTCTTAAACTTTAATGAACGGCTCGATCTTCGTGCGCACCAAACGAATTGCTGTCAAAGTCCATTTTTGATTTTGTTCCAGTTTTTGTTTGGTGTTTGTCTTTTCTTTTGATGTCAGGGGCCTAGGGCTGGTTTCTTTTGCAGGGAACAGAGAAATGTTTATTTTTTTAAATTTCATGCTCATATAGTTGCCTTCTTTCTCTTGGTTCAGATGTGAGGCACTCTTACAGAAAGTCTTTCCTACCACTTTAAAATTAATTTGCTGCAGAAGGCTACTGGGAGTTTTGAGTTTTGGTGAGGGCAAGCCAAATGGGGAAAAGCTGGCAGCGTGAAGTTAGTCAAATGCAAAGTTGAGAGTCAAGTCATTTTATAAGCATGTGTGCCATTGTGTGGTGGAGATTGTGAAAGTCACCCAATGTTTCTTGCCTTTGGGTTACGACAAGCTCAAATGTTTTATGCTTGAATTTCTTTTTTGGCTTCTGTTATTTGGGACAAGAGTGAAAATTGGTTACAATAATTGTCATACCGTTGTATGGATTGTGGTATTCAAGCGCAAGAGACCACTCACATTAGTGGTGGCGTCGTTGCCTTGAAGCCGGAAGGTTCGAGGTTCGAATCCACCTCGTCGCGTAAGGACCTTGGGCAAGTCCTTCACTCACAATTGCTCAGCGCTTCGGCGTGAAACTCTTATGCAGTGTCCGCTCTGCATTCGGGAGCGCCTCTGAGTAGAGAGAGCTTGAAGGGACGCTATAACAAGTGCACTTACCAACAAACATTGACTTGACCAATCAATTGTCAGTGAAAGTGCTGCAGCAGAACAAGCCTCTGTAGGCAAATACCCTCCCAAAAACACTTGCCCTGGTCATTGTCCTGCCACAAGGTTGCCCGAATGTTTGCCCTACAAAGAATTTATTTGGGTAATGAATTCTCCTGAACTGTTTACTTGTATGGTTGACTGCCTTGGCTAAAAAAATGTCGAGCACCAGCTCTCTCAATGGAGACAATTATGTGTTCTTGTGCCCTCCTGCAGTATACATACATATGGCCCACATCACAGCCTCGCTCTTACAGATTTGATGCATCACTGGTGAATTAGCTTGTGCGTGTGGCTTTTGCATGTAGTTGAGAAGTTTATTTTGATATTAATAATAATAATTTAATAATTTTTGTTTTTAATTTTAAGTTGACACAATGCAGTTTGAGTACAATTCTTATTATGAGCGTATGATCACAAGCTGTTACAGTCCTGAGCTAAATTGAACTGTTGGCAGCCATGCAAGGCGTCCATCACATCCTACTGCTCAGTTTACTACTAATGCCATCTGCAGATTGGAAGGTTGAGTGGACCTGTGGGAGGGTTGTGGGAAACAATACTGATCTTTTCGTGCTAGAGTGCTCCATTACATCAGCACAGTGTGGCATGTCTCATTGACCCATTATTTTTATGGGCATCCATTGTTTATTTATTTCAGTTAAAAATGATAAATTTTTATATATGTTATTATTTGCTTGAATCTTACCATGAAATATGAACAGCTGTTAATATTAAAGCACAGGTCTATTATATAATAATTGTCATAAATTTAATTTCAAACGAACTACGCGCAATAATTACAATTCATAGTATGATTTCATGATCACAAGTTATTACAGGAATCGAATTTGTATGTTGGCAGCCATGCAAGGCTCCATCGCATCCTACTACTGATTTGACCAATGCCATCTGCCGAATGTAAGGTTTAGTCGACCTTTAGGTATGGTTGCGGGCAGCGATTCCGCATGCATGAGCTTTTCATGCAAAAATGTCACCATAACCCTTCAAAGCAGTTGTTCATTATTGTAACGAACTTTGATATCTGTGCTGTAATAATAAGTCATCTGAAGCAAATTGAGTACATGATGATGTTCACAAATGATACCTTGATTAAGATGCGGCCTAGTTATACTACCGCCTTTTACGGCTCCTATTGAGGCAAATGTTGAATCAAGCAAAAGATTTTCCTTATAATGATAGTAATGACATAATATTCTATAATGTTCCCCATCAACTGATTCAACTCTCTCTTTATTTTTGTTACAAGAGCTAGACTTCTATGTAACAAGTATAAAAGCACAAAGTAGCCCAGGAGCAGATACAATTTCCATATTAAATTCAACGGTGTTCTGGTCTTTGACTTTGATCATAATGGCCTGTCATGAAATGACAGACGCAGTTTCACGAAAGAAGAGATTGGGTTACAGAGAATGAAAATTTCCTCTTTGTGTTCGGTGCTGTGTTGTATGTGTCATCTAGGGCACCGGGTCATTACACCATGCTGCAGTGACTGTCCTTTAAAAACGGTTACAATGCTTAGTCATAGCTAATTTGCCATGTTGGCCTATCAGATCTGCCTCTTTCTTTTGATCCATAGCATAGATCTTGTGAACTAGATGTTTTGCGTGTGAGTACAGTGTGCAACAGTTATACAGGCCTCGTTCTTATATAACTTTATTGGGTAAATGTTCGTTATGACATCCATTGCAGAATTGTATCTGTTTACTGCAATGCCATTCAAACGTCTCAGCCGTCTTACATTCACCAGTTATTCACCATTCAACCACCTGACGTCTACTCACTGATCATTGCCTCCAGTCTTGTTCCCTCTGAAATTTTGCAAGTTCTGCTCCTTTGTCTATAATGCTCCACCAGTTCTTTGGTACAAACAATAGATTTCCAGATCACTGTTTGCTCATCCTCCTATACTGCCTGTTAATATAGCCTCTCCACTTACACTCTCCTCTGCTGCTTTCAAACTCATTTTCCTTGGGGCACAGTGGTGTAGTGGGTATGTTCATTGTCTTGAAGCCGGAGGGTTGCGGGTTCAAATCCACCTCAAGTCGCCACGTAGGGACCTTAGGCAAGTCCTTCACTCACAATTGCTCAGCACTTCGGCGTGAAACTCCAATGCAGTGTCCGCTCTGCATTCGGGAGCACCTCTGAGTAGAGATAGCTTGAAGGGGTGCTATAACAAGTGCACATACAAACACTGTAGTCGGGAGCTCTTCCGAGTAGTAATCTTGAAGGGGCGCTATAACAAGTGCACATAGTACATACACACACATACATGCCATTGTCAATCAAGTCCACCATGGTATTATGCTGTCAACTTGAGTTGACTTTCCATGGATTCTGGCCTCGCTCCTGTATGGTCAAAACAACCTTGCTAAATAGCAAACTTAATTTTATATATAGTGCCAGTGAATAAGTTGGTCTCCCTGATGACATGACATGGTGGCACTGGGGAATTTCAGACATTTAGTTTACATTTCTGTTGTAGGCTTTAAATGAAGAGGTTGCGAGTATGGTATAGGTTCATTGTAATTGTAATCAAGACAATTTATATAGCATCGTCGGTAGCAAGCTCCTTCTAGGATGCTTTACACAATACTATTGTCTTTGACAGAGTAAAATTATGTTTCCAGATTATTTCTCCTGCTGCACGACATAGTGAAATTAGCTTCAAGGTGAATATAATTAGATTACAGTTACACAGTTACAATGATGGTGTCCGTGGTCGATCATACATGTATATATTGCCCTGATGTGGTAAGAATGCTTAAGTTACTGACAAGGTTATTATCTGCCGACCTTTTGGGTTCGCTTAAGGAACTGCTATTTTTTGCTCCTATTCTTTCTAGTAGACGATTCCAGGAGAAAAATTGTTATGTTCTCGGTTTGCCGTTGTCGTGCTTGTGTTTATGTTTCAGCTTAAAAACTCGCTTATTTCTCAGAAATTTCTATAGCAGAGCTATTGGTTCAGTTTTGGTCCGTGATGTCGAGACAATTTATCTTGTCTTCATATTGGGTGACTGTGTATCAATAAAAAGGGGCTAGCGGGTGTCTAGCCGTGGCTGGACTGGGAGCGCTCTTGCGTAGTCCAATGAGTTAAGATAGTTTTAATAATTTCTGGGTTTGTGTAATTTAGACCGCCTTTACAAATGTTGTGTGATACGAATCACTTGTTATTTATTATTTGACAAAATAATCATCTTCATTTTTCTGGTGAGACAGTCATCCCACGGTATTTTTCTTTTTTCAATCCTGAGCAGAGTGTGCAGACCAGTTCAGTATGTTTTATGAGTGGGAGCATGCAGTTTAAGACATGTCCTTGGTCTCTATTTATACGGATTATTCAGTAATTACTAGTGTAATGCTTAAAGGCTGCTGCTAAAATCCAGACCACCACTGGCCCTGGTCAGCCGGATGAGTCTTTCAAAGGCTTCTATTTCCTGTGCCTGCACGCTTTGACCTCCCACAATCCAGGGATGTCTGTGGGTTTTATTCTTTCGTTGCTATGGCATTGGCTGTTCCTTATTTTCTGGTTTTGATGATTAAGTCTTGATTGTCTGCGGGAAATCGGTAAGAACGCCGATTTTTACGGATTCCTCTATTTCTTTTGTGTGTTCATGTAATTAGACGCTGTGTGAGAATTGAGTCTGCTCTCATTTCTGCCTGCAAGCTTTCTCCATGAATTGTGGCATAAGCATTCATTTTATTCGTTATCAGGGTCACGGAATTTAATTGAGAAATTTGTCTTCGTTTTGCGTAAGCTTTAATTTTCAGTATAATTTGCATCATAATGAATCTTCGGTTTTAAAAAGCAGTTTTCAGTACACTATTGATGGCTGACAATGACTGAGTTTCTCTAAAGTTTTGAAGCTCAGTAGCTAAGACAATACTTAATATTCTGTGCTTCTGAGTATGGTGCCCGCTTCGAATGGTTAGGCAGCATTGCTTTTGAGCCTAAAAGTTTGAGATATATTAAATTTAAAAGACTTCTTTTCTATTGATATACATGTGGTGTGCATGCGTATGTGTGTAGAACTGTACGTATGTGCATACGTGTGTGTAGGGCTGCAGGTGCACTGTGCATGTGTGTGTGTGTGCACACAATATGCATATACACATGCATGTCAATGTGTGTGTATACGTACAGTTTTATTAGCTTAGAGCTTACAAGTGTTTTTGAAAGATCTTCTTGTGGCGACCGAAATTAATTGAGTTGCTTTGTTTGTTTCCTTCATTAACTCTGACCTGCTTATGTGTGTCACAGTGTGTGTAATTGTCTATTATGTTCAGGTCTTTGTTGTAGTTTGGTTTTTTAGTGATGTTCTTGATAGATGAAGTCTCTCTGTAAAGTCTGTATGAGGGTTTAATTTTTTTTATTGTTTCTCTAAGTGCTTGTGTTTTTTTTAAACTGTTCATTTGATGACCTTGTTCTGTAATTAGATGTGTGATTAAAGTAGATGCTTGCTCATATACGCACTTGTTATAGCGCCCCTTCAAGCTCACTACTCAGAGGCGCTCCTGTCTACAGCGCGGACACTGCGTCGGAGTTTCACACCGTAGAGCTGAGCAATTTTGTGAGTGAAGGACTTGCCCAAGGTCCTTGCGCTGCCAGGTGGATTTGAACCTCGAACCTTCCGGCTCCAAGGCAACGACTACACCACCACGCGCCACGCTACTCTGCTGCTACATAGTTAATAAAATACGCTACTGGTATTAATAAGGTTCTGTCATTTCTAATGTTCTCTTGCTTTCAGACACCTGCCTAAATATTTCAGGTTTCAGATTTCCCAAACTATATCAACAAGAATAATTTGCTCGTTGAAAGCTTTGTTTCTTCATCATTTCATACCCCAGCGTAGTACTAACCAGCGTACCATGCACTGCTTTGTGGATAGGCAGATTGGAATCTTAAGTGCATGTCAACACCCACCTACGCTGCCAGCAAGGTTCTCTGTTTGGCCCACCTTCACCGGAGGGATTTGTCTCATCAGCTTCTCTAACTTTTCTATCCATATGCTAGCATCTAAGGGGTCAATCTATGGACTACTCCACATGGCCAGGCCAGTGTTTTGAATTAAGATAGAACTCGTAGTTTGTTGATGATCTTAGTCATGCAACTTGTGTTGTTGATGTGTTATTATTTTGTTATGATTGCATTTCGTTTTGGTGTGTGGACAACCGCAGAGTGGGTGGGTGGGGGACTGGGGTAAGGCTAAATGCGGACAAGGGGAGGTAGGGGTTCAAAGTAGGTCATTTTCTGCGGGCGTCTTTTATGGACGACCCCATATAATGTGCCAGATGCCTTTGATGGGCACCATTACTTATATGGGACAAAGGCATTAAATTAATGCACTTATGATGCTACTGAGTTCTGACATGTGGAAGACACTCTATTAGTGCCCTGCTACTAGGACAGCTATAATGGATAGGTACGAACTAATGCTGACGGATTGAAACCCTGGCATTCATCAAATTTATTTTGCATAGGTGTGAATCTTTCACTTCCAGTAATTTGCACATTTCTTAGTTAATTGACAAAACTTTTGTGGCAACGTTTTGGACTCTATGCGAATGGGACACTCACTCCACTTACGTCTGATGGGTAGTGATGTAGCTTTTCCGGAAAGATATTTTTCCGGAAACTTTCCGGAAACTTTCCGTAGACCGAAAAATACATCTAACACATAATGTCACATTTTCCCTATCAGAAAACATATGAAAATTTGAGTTTTTAAAGTTCCTTTTATTGGCACTGTGGGAAATGTTCACCTTAAAGAATTAAAATGACCATTAAGTGCTTTCATTAGCAGTTCAGAATATCTGACAATTTGACATTTTGGCAGCTGCTTTGAGCCTGCTCAATTATTTCTTTCACTGTGCTATTTAGGATTATATTGCAACAGTTAAATGGTGATGTAAATTAGCTGAATCCTTGAAAGTAAGGAAAGAATATAAGGTATTTCAGAAGTAATAAATTAAAGAAAATAATTATGGACAGTAAAGAAATAAATAAGGTTACATAAGATAATAAAAAAGGCTTTTCCTTAGTCCGCGCACCGCTTAAAGGCAACAACTCATAGATAGAAAATTTAAACCAAAACATATTCTTTGCTGCTTACCAAGAAAAGCAGATTTGAAAATAGGTTAGTCTCACACTGCAATGGCAATGCCAATAACATCATATTTCAAGCATACAATAATTGTATGTAGGAATTAATCTGTTGCAGTACTTATTAAAACATTTGGTGTCTATAGTGTACTGAATCAATTGCTGTTTTTGTTTCATATTTTCAAAAGTAAAAAATAAGAAGAGTTAGGCAATCAAATCATAAAACTTTTCTACATAATAACAGTGAAGTCTGATTGCAATTAATTCTTAAATGTATTGTCGGTGTGTACACTAAACAATAAGCAAAAAGTGTCGTTTATTGAATGAAAAAATCGGCAATGACTAAATAATAATAGCTTACAGTGATTGATGTTTAATTTAAGCATATTTATGGATATAAATTGTTATTTAGTAATATTGTATTGATGGAAAAATATCGGAAATTTTTCGGAAAGTTTCCGGAAAGATACGTCGGAAAGTTTCCGGAAAGATATGAAACTTTCCGGGAAAGATTTCCGCCTCACAACACTACTGATGGGGGACCTTAAAGGCGTGTCCCACCCACCCCCATTTAGACAGACAGTGAGGATTCTCACCCAATCAATTCATTGAAAAATAACAGGCTCAATGTCATATGTCATGTCATGTCATGTCAATACGCCGACGTCGCTGCGCGACGGTTGGCTACATGAGTGGACCAAAGTACTCCAGCAATATCTATCCTTTACAGTCCGCAATAGCGCCGCTCCTGATAAACCGGTCCACAGCGTGATGTTATCAAGCCAGCATATTCTAGGTCTACCGCGACCGCGAACACCCTGCACTAATCCCGTCATGACACTATTTTCAATATTGTCCGGCTGTCGCAGGATGTGACCGAAGTAACGTAATTTCCGGGTTTTGACATGACCTAATAACTCGCTTTTTGTCCCTGCTAATTTGTAAACTCGTTCATTAGTCAACATTTCTGTCCATGAAATACGTAGTAGTTTCCTGATGCATTTGTTTTCGAAAGCCTGTATAAGTCTTTCCTCCTCCTTCTTAAGAGTCCACGCCTCACAACCGTATGTTGCCACTGGCCACACTAAGGCCCTCATCAGTCGTATCTTTGTCTTGGAGCTGATTGCCTTGTTCTTCCAAACCTTTGTCAACTTAATCATGACTGATGTACCCATGGCTAACCTTGACTTTACTTCTACATTACATTCTGCATCTTTCGTTAATCTGCTTCCCAGATATACAAAGGAGTCTACCTGTTCTAAACTACCGTTGATTACTCTTATATCCAACAACGTGTCCGTATTTGTCATGACCTTTGTCTTTGCAGCATTAATCTTCATGCTATACTCGTTTGCAGATCTCTCAATTCTGTCCACCAATTCTTGCAGCTCCTCTGGTGATGTAGTCAGTAACACAATGTCGTCCGCGTATCTTAGGTTGTTAATGGTTTTACCCCCGATTCTGAATCCGGCGGTGAATCCTTCCAAGGCTTTTCTCATTACTTGTTCAGCTAAAATGTTGAAAAGGCACGGTGAAAGGTTACACCCTTGACGCACTCCTTTCTTAACTCGGAACCATGGTGACGTGAGTCCATCTGTCCTAATATTTGCGCGTTGTTGTTTATAAAGTTTCTGCAGCAGCTGAACTATTTGAGGCGGGAAACCCATTTCTAACATGGTTAACCAGAGTTTGTCATGTTGTATCATGTCAAACGCTTTTGTGAAGTCAATGAAGCAGAAATATATTGGTTGGTTCCTTTCCCTTGCTTTTTCGAGAATTATTCGGAGGTTTGCGATTTGGTCACGTGTGCCTCTTCTAGGTCTAAAACCAGCTTGTTCTTGGGCGATCTCGCTTTCAAGTTTGGATTGTATCCGTTCTAGAATCACACGTAACAGGATCTTGCTTGCATGAGAGACCAGTGCGATAGTACGGTAGTTTCCGCAATAAAGCGGGTCACCTTTCTTGAAAAGCGGGATGAAAGTTGACTGTGTCCACTCCTCTGGCCACTCCCCGTTTCTCCACACCTCCGTGCATATGTCATGAAGTTTGGTCAACGTCATTTCCCCGCCGTACTTAAGCAGTTCAGCGGCTATTGCATCTGGGCCTGGTGCCTTTCTTGTAGTTGATTTTAACAAAGCTCGCCTGATTTCTTCCTTCAAAGGAGGTGGTTCCCTTTCTTGAACATCTATATCTGTGTGATCGTCCACATCATCATACAACTCCTCGCAGTATTCTTGCCATCTTTCATTCACCTTCTTCGGGTCCACAATTTTTGTCCCTACGTTGTCTTTAATGGCTGTAGTGCGCGGAGTGAACGATTTGGTGAGCCTCTTTACGGTCTGGAAGACGGATCTGTTGTTGCCTCTTTTTGCGTTTTCCTCCAACTCAAATGTCATATGGTGTTGTCTATTACAGGACTGCTCTAACTACCTGTTGATTTTGAGAAGGCCAGACTATACCTGTTGTTTGTTTGACCTATTGTCTCTGGTCTTTATTGTATTGTATATTACCATTGATAAAGCGCCTCGTATAGACCCAAGATCAAAGAACATTGGTATAGACTAGCTAAATATTCATAGACGCTCTCAGCATGACAGCCCCAAAGAAATAAGAAAGACTTCAAGCAGCGAGGAGCTGAAGATGACACCCCAATGAGATCTTACTGCAGATAGTATATAGGAGGGAGGTCATTCCACATAGAAGGGCCTACAATGGCAAAGGAGAGGTGTTGGGCCATAGCAGTCCTTGCCCTTGGAACCAAGAGATGAAGTCGATCAGCAGTGTGGAAGGGGCAGGAAGAGACTGCGGAGAGGGGTTTGTGCATCAGGTCACAAAGGTATTTAGTCCAGTTTGAGTTCTTGAGACAATACCTTGAGCAGTACCTTGAATTGGATACGAGATATCCCATCCCGTTTAACCTCTAGTCAGCAGGTGATTTGGAAAGGAGAATCCCTGTGCGTGCATGCATGCATGCGTGGGGTTTGCGGAAATACGGTCTTTATTATTTGAAGGATTATGGAAGTCTTCTGTGAGTAATAGTAATCTGAGTTGGTGATGAATCAGTCGTCGCCTTATTCTCAGAACCTGGTATACTGCGCCGATCGGATCGGATGTGTGTTGATATATAATTATTATATACGCAGCAGAATCCTGGACAAATAGGATTAGCCATCCCTGTAATTGGTCCGACGACGACCAGGAGGACACTGTGGCTGCTGCTGCTGATGCTGGGCGTTTGTTGTGTCGCGCGCAGATTATTGCGACTGATGATGACGCAAACAAGTCGTTAACAATTGCGCGACACATCAATGCGCCCGCGCGTTGTTTCGCGCCAATGCCACTATATCTTCGGTGGAGCTGCTGCTGCTGCTGCAAATGACCGGTATCGGATGACGGGCATCGATGGAAACAACGATTTATGGAACATGAAGTTTTCAGTTCCTGGAACTCTTCTGCACAGCGATGACCGGCGACGTTGTGTGCGGTAGTGGTGCACGTTTCGGAAGGCGTGCAGCAGGAGGAGGCGGTAGGTGGCGACGACGGTGCTAGATGTGTTCGATGTCATTGCGTACGTCAGAGCAGTTGCTGGAAACGTGCGATATGTGACGTTGTCTTCAATTGTGCGTCGCAAGAGTTTCGCAGTTTCGTGGAATTGCGCTTGAAGTTTGACCTTGTTAAAGCACGTTTGTGTTAGGATAAAAGGGCGTGCAACGATAGGGCTAGGATAAGTTCTGTAGGTGCTCTGCAGTGTCGTATGGTTCGCGGTTCTTGTACTCGTGACTTGTGCATCCGAAAAGGTAATGCATGTCAGACTTGATGCGGTAAGGTTCTGTAGCAGAGTGTATGACTTGTTGCTTTGCTTTGTGGGTTCAAATCGCGTTGCATATTATATTGTGGTAATACAGTAAATATGGAAGTGTTTGAAAAAGAAGAAATTTTTTCGCTAGCATGTGTGTGTACTTGTTGGGTGCTGTGGTGTAGTGGGTATGTTCTTAGCCTTGCAGCCGGAGGTTGCAGGTACAAATCCACCTCAAGCTGCATTATAATGACCTTGAGCAAGTCCTTCACTCGCAATTGCTCGGGCACTTTGGTGTGAAACTCGGATCCAGTGTCCGCGCTGTAGTCGAGAGCAACTCTGAGTAGAATAGCGTGAAATGGTGCTATAGAAATGGAGAAATTTTTTTTTAAATTAAATAAATTAACATGAATGTTCTAACAGTTATCATTACAAACCTGTGAATGTAATTACTTGTATATAACTCATGTTAATTTACTCAAAAGGCATTATTTTCTTCTTTCCCTTCAGCGAAAAGCAAGGCATTATTTCAAAATATCAAAAGGCATTATTTTAATTTCCTTAATAAAATTAATAATAATAATATGCTCAGGAGGTACAGGTTGCATGCAGTTGAGTGATGTGCTGCCTTGCAAGGTTTTAAAATGGCAGCGTGTACTGTATGCATAATTATATTTGTGAGTGTGTGTTTATTATACCGGCTCTTGAGTATAAGACTCGTGATGGGTGCTCCTGTCCTGAAGTACAAGACCCTGTTCAAACAGAACGGTCTTCAACATTTTATAAAATACAGGATGTGCATAATACATGTATTGTAAGGCAATACACTTGACCTACTCACCAAGATAATAAAACGTTTTATGATGCTCCAGTTTTTATTTGTACAAATCGTTCTTACTTTCCGACCATTTAAAATTGTAAGGCGGTACAGTTTAAGGGGCAGCAAGCACTATGCAAACACTTTATGTTTCATGTTGCCATGTTCATGCCTTTCGCACGGCTTACACAATGATGTTCATGCCACATATCCTTGGTAGGCCTGCCTAGTGTTTTTGCCAACATCCTGATGAGATGTCTAAAAGAGATAAGGCACAAGCAGGCAGCATGTATTTGCACGCATGTTTGCACACTGGTTAGGCCTTTAAAAAAAGTTGTGTTTCCGGTAACAGAGCTAAAAAAAATTGGGTAGGTAGGTCGGAAAATATTTTTATTTTGGTAAAATATTTTTATGCAGTGACTATCCGAAAAAGTATACCCCACTAGTCTTTTTTGCACGCTGAAACAAAGTACGTCTTCTAAGCAAGTATAAACTGCCTATTTCCCCGACTGTCTGCACCTAAAACTGCTCTAGAAACAGTCCTATTAATTTCATTTTGTTGACGTCTCTTATGTTATGTCAATACAAATGTTAAAAAAATATTTTTTGAAAAAAAATTAAATTAAAATTTTTTTTTTTTAATATTTTTTTTAATAAAAATTTTTTACAAAAATATTTGAGTCGCGGCCGTAAAAATGGGTCGGTCGGGTTACCGGAAACACAACAATTTTTTTTACGCCTTATAATCAGAGGTTAATGTTTCATTGAGACCTGGTACTTTAAAAATGTTGGGTATACAGTTAGTTCTTTGCTCTCTTTTTGGTGGTATAGTGTTTAGCTTGCTCGCTACACATCAAGAGGTTGCGTTTCAATTTCCAGCAGGGCAGAAATTTAAAGATTTCTCTGCTGCCTTGTGATCTCAGGTTAACTTTGTCACAGAATGAACGGTCTTGAAGTTTATGCTTAATGAGATATTGGATGTACATGTCTTTAGCACACCAACTGTGTCCTCTTGTCCAAGGTGTACCAGGGAATGCTTAACAGGACACACAACTGTGCTCACAAATTCAAGGTCTATGCTAAAATTTCACAACTTTTATAGTTCTGGGCATCCTGTTACATCTTTGTCCCTCAGTTTCCCTTGAAGATCTGTGCCTAGGGACCACTATCCCTCACCAGCCTTAGCCTAAAAGATGATGGGTTTGAGGGGAAATCCTCTTGCACCCTTGTGTGCTGAGTTTGAAAAAGTCACCCAAGATTTTTGATGCTTTCAGAGTTGGCCCAAGGTTGTAAGTGATCACTGTTTTTTACCCTGAATTTTATAGCAACCTTCAGAGGTTTATGCTTTCTTCAAGAACTGTTAAAGTCTTCACTGTATTTCATGCAAGAACATAATCTACCACTTGTGTTACATACATGTAAGAATATTTTCTGTGACTTGTATTACATGTACAAATATGTTAGAAAGTTCTTACAAATTGTATTACGTGTTACAATATATGTCAGATTTGTAGTACATGTAAAAATAAGGAGAAGGTTTGCAAAATGAATTACATGTACGAATATGTTCTACAAATTCTACAAATCGCCTCTGAGTAGAGATCTTGAAGAGGCGCTATATAAATTTATGTGATTGAAATTGTATTACATGTTTCAATATGTTAGATTTGTAGTGCATGTAAGAAATAAGAAGAAGGCTTGCAAATTGAATTACATGTAGCAATATGCTCTATGATTTGTATTACATGTAGCAATATGCTCTATGATTTGTATTACAAGTAGGAATATGTTCTACGGCTTGTATTACATGTAAGATTATTTTCCAACATACCAATCCACAATGCCGTATGCATGCAAGGATGATGAGGTCTGTTGCAAAGGGGATGATATCTTTGATAAGCCAGAAGATTTATTTTATCTGTCTGTGTATACAGATATCAGTGAATTTATCCCTCCTCAGTTCTCACCCAAGAAACTATGTCAGCCAGCAGATGGAATCTTGATACATCTAGTTTTTTTTATTGTGCATAGGTTGTTGCTTGTGTCTAGAATTGTGAAGGAGATTTTGTTGCAGCCTGTTTGTAGTGCTGCTGCTGTACTGGTTTTTTAATATTTTTCTAGTGAGCTGTATTTGACAAAGTTGATATGAAGGTTGTTAAATCAAGCCCAGATGACAGGGAATGTGTTCAATAGATATGTAGTTTTTAGTGGGTGTGGCTAGATATAGTATAGTGGCTAGTGTGTGGACTGTCAGTTAAGGTGTTTGGGATTCATAACCCAGCCACGGCTGAAATCTGGTTCAAGATTTCTGCTTCAACTGCAGCACCCTTGGCAAACTCACTTATAATGACTACACTGACCAATGTGACCATGCACTGTCGGTGGGAAGATGAGATGGTGAGGGAGAGGACTGGCACCCACCCTCAGGTGCAGAGGCTAATTTAATGAAGTCACTAACACCTTGTACCCACGGCTGCCTCAGATCTAGCTTAAGGGACCGATTTTCTTCTTCAAGTTGCTTTTGAATATTTTAAAAAACTACATATATGACCATATGACTTAAGAGTCAAACCACTGCAATGTCATGCTTTAATATAAGAATGTGCTCTGCATATTAACATGAGCGTAAATTTCTTTCATCAGTGCTAGTCAGTGTAGCGGTGACTGCCTATGGCATGCAGATGTATTCATTCATATCCTTTTAACTGCGATCACTTTTGCAAGTGTCAACAGTACAGAATCTGGCACTCATGATGCAGAAGTTCAACAGATGAATTATAGGAGTTGTGGGAATTGACAGAACTTGGCAGCTTCTTTAGGAATTGACTGTCTTCATGTGTTGGGGTTTCACAGTTAGGCCTAAACAAATGTTGTGTTTCCGGTAACCCGACCGAACCTCTTTTATTGCCGCAACTCAAATAATTTTGTAAAAAAAAAAAATTTTATTTTTAATAAATTTTTTTAAGAAAAAAAATTTAATATTTTTTTACATTTGTATTGACATAACAGAAAAGACGTCAACAAAATGAAATTAATAGGAGTTTTCTAGAGCAGTTTTAGGTGCAGACAGTCTGGAAATAGGCACAATTAGGCAGTTTATACTTGCTTAGAACACGTACTTTGGTGCAGCATGTACCTTTGTGCAAAATAGACTAGCGGGGTATACTTTTCAGGATAGTCACTGCATAAAAATATTTTACCAAAATAAAAATATTTTCCGACCTACCTACCCAATTTTTTTAGCTCTGTTACCGGAAACACAACATTTTTTAGGCCTTATTGATTCTAAATATTCTCTAATATTATATAATACTACTGAAAACATTTAATTGAATTACGAATTTCTGTTGTAGATGACAAGGCAGTCAGAGATGTGGTTGCTAGTCAACAAGAATGTCAACAGGAACGCAAGAAGGCTGACCAAAATCAGTGCCTCATAGCCGTGAATAGATTTCATAAAATTACGTCAAGTATTGACGGAGTTTATTTCCTGGTGCCACTTTGGAAGATTTGGTCTTACACGCGTGAACAAAAGTTTACATTGTGTTTTGGTATCAATTTGGTGGATAAATTGTGAGAACAAGTGCAGCTTCTAGATATTTGATGACATTGGTTTGATAGACGATATATCTTCTTACGGTTCGATGTGCCGTAGTCGTCTGCAAGTAAGAGCCTGTGATGGGACAGGATGTATGGTATGTCATGGCCGACCGTGTTTGCTCAGGTTCACCTAAGAACATTGCTGCTAAGTCAGCTTGTGTGGAGGAGGATGATGATGACGAGGCCAATGTCACAGTTGTATCGGATTCAAGGATTGGTAGTCGGAATTCTTTGACAGTTGTGACTGCGGAAGATGGTGCCCGGCCGCGAATCTCAGCCGTGGCGCCGGGTCTGTTCCAGTCCGTGGATGTTGTGTCGGAGAGCGCCGAGAGAGGCGAGCTGCTTGGTTCCCACCAGATGACCCAACGATTTCGGCTTCACAGTTCAGGGCAGTTGTCGTCTGCACATGCTGGGCATGAGGAGGAGGAAGTATGTTCTTTGCAGACACCAGACAGTGGTCGTCTGGTGCCAAACATTGTAGTTGAGTGCATGACAACAAGGGATGCGCATGGCCACAGGTTAACTCCACCGTTCCACGTCCTTCCCGCTTCATCAGATTGGTCTCTCTCGTCGCCTGTCACCAGTTCAAGACAGATCCGCGCTCTTTCAGACAGTTCCGTTTACGAACTGGAAAGGTCTCCGGTTTTAAATTCTTCCTACATTCCATTGGCTGGCGGCAGTGACTTCCGCTACGTGCATCCGTGGAAATCTCTGACCGATGTCGGCGAGAAACGTGAGGTCGCGTCGGAGGTGACCGACCTGCGGACGACGCCAAGCCTGCTCCGAGACCTGAGGAAGAGCAAGACTAGTAGACTCTCGGCTGTGATAGAACCAGAACAAGACGACGCTGAACTTTGCGAGAATAAACAAACCGACCTTCTACCCACCGTGCCTTTTCCCTGGCATTCCCATTCCCATAGGACACGATTTGTTGGTCAAGGAAAATCACCAAAGACTTACTGGATGAGGCGACATTCAGACTCGAATCTCACCAACAGGCAAGCTCCCAGCCTCCGGCTCGAGCCATATCCAATTCGATCCCGTAGCACTGGCGACTCAATTCCCGGTTCCACGACCGTGCCCGAGTCGAGTACTTCTGCTGAAAAGGAGATGTCCAGCTCAGAATTGGGAGCCAGCGCACAGACCTCAACCGAGAAGCAGCCTTCGGAGGAAAAGTCCACCGGTCTGTACGAGAAGCGCCTCAAGCTGAAGAAGTACTTACAGACACGATATCAGACGAGTCTTCTCGAGATGCGACAGTCGGGAGATGCAGACGACGTATTTACCGATCGTTCGCTGGATCCAGGCAGCCCCGCTTCGCTCGTTTCATCAGCTTCTGAAGTTCATATCAACGTTCCTCCGTCGCTGTATCCAGAATCAGACACAGGTCGCAAGGCAGTAGCAGTCCAGGACGAGTTGGATAGCGAAATGCCAGAGAAGGTATTCTGTTATGAAAGACAGGGGCCTGGTAGGAAGGTGTTGAGCGAAGAAGACGAATATTCCTTTGAAGGTGTCGATAACTATTCAGGCACATCTGCGCACAGACTGTATTCTGAGAGGCAGCATCTGAAGAGGACAGAAGAGGGAGCCACATCGTCAACGTCTGTACGCTCGTCTGAAATGCCCGTCTTTGTGTTTCCTGTCGCGTCAACGCACGTTTCCGATGCAGTGGTTAGTCCTCCGTGGTGGAGACAGCATGTTGCTCAAGGTCACGTCTCGTCTGGCGGTTTGTTTCCACGCTCGGAACCGATGGATCCCCCGGTTGTCGCTCGGACTCCGAGCGAGCTGCAGAAACGGAAGAGCGCCGGAGAGTCTCCGCATCATTCTCGCAGTGAAGAACGTCATCATCAGAAGTTTGTCTCGAAGCAGCCTCCTCCCGAGGCGCTTGGAGCGTACTCTCATTTTCCATTGTTAGTCGATTTACCGGTAGAAAAACCATTTCGCAGAGTTCATCTCCGATGTTCGCCGTGGGAAGGTTCCGACCAGCGGACCCCAACGTCGGCGCTTACGAGGCCGCAGAGTTACAGTAGTCTTCTAACGTTTTCCTCCACAATTTCTGAACAACCTAGCTACCCACTCACCCGATTTCCCAGCTCGCCAGCCCTGTCCGACTGTCCAACAGTTTCCTCTTCCCTTGTCTCCAGCTGGCGGGAAACCAGGGATACCTCGCCTCGTCTTGTTTCCAGTCCATCGGTCGCCAGAGCCTCCGCTTCTTCTTCGGACCGGTCCCTCGTGATGCGACACAGCTACAGTCCGTTACGCGAGTCTGGTCCTGATCGCGACGAATCGACTGCTGCCGTGAGGTCGAAGTTCACGTGCCCGCTGTGCAATCAGGAATTCATTTCGTACAACCACCTGACGAATCACATGTCGAGCCACCTGTTGCCGCCGGAAGGTGGTGCTTCGAAGGAGAGCCCCACCGAGGGACTGAAGGTGCACCTCTGCCGCGTCTGCAATCGCGCGTTCTCCCGCAGCGACATGCTGACGCGTCACACGCGACTGCACACCGGTCTGCGTCCGTACGAGTGTCACCTCTGCGGACAGGTGTTCAGCCGCAGCGACCATCTGCACACGCACCTCCGAACGCACACCGGCGAGAAACCCTACAAGTGCACCAGCTGCCCGTACGCGGCCCCACGGCGCGACATGGTGACCCGGCACATGCGGATACACACACGCGACGTGCCCCATCGGGGTCGGCGCAGCGCCTCCATCAGCTCCGACGTTCTACCGAGTCCTCTCTACACCGACTTGACGAGCGTGTCGTCTGACAAGGTATGTCGACGGATACAGTCGCTGTCGAGTGTCGAACCGTCGAGGTCGTTGTCGCTAAGTCACGACTCGCCGACGAACGCCTTGATGGACGCAGCTGAGGACGCGGCGGACCTCGGTCTCGTCCATCAAGTCATCAGCTGTCGCACGTGCTCACTGACGAGCAGTGAGAGCACCGAGGGCTCGGACCTGTCGCACGTCTACCCCGCGTCATGCCACACCTGGTCGAGCACCAGCGCAGAGAGCTTCGAATCGTTTTCAAGTCCGCGCCTGCGGGAGCATCTTTCCTGGTCGTCCAGCGCAGAGAGTCCGGACGTCTTCTGTCGCGCCCCTCAGCAGTTCTTCTGGTCCGTTCGCGGCGCGGCCGGACACAGACCGGACGAGAGGAGCCAACGCGATAGTTCGTCGTCCGCGGTTGAAACGTTGAGCATCGAAATGCAGACGTCGTTCGAACGGTGCTCGGTTACAACCCCGGAGCATGACAACAGTCGAGAAGCCACCGGTGATACCAAACAACCATATGAAATCTACGGACAGGATCCAAGGGTTAAAATCGAGAAAGAGAGTCCGTTCGACAAGGACAAGGACTGTTAGCGGAGCCGCGTTCAAAATGGCCAACTGACATCTTCGGATAAATTTGTATTGTTTTTGAATTTCTTAAATATTTTTAGAAACGCTTTTATTCGCTACCACAGAAAAATTCGTTTGCGGAACGTGTGTTGTTGTTGCTAGACAAATGCCGGTATATATTATTGATTGTTTTACGAGAGAGAGAGTGATTTTAGTCTTGTTCGTTAAATGTCGATATTATGCTGCTGTTGAACTGTTTTTGTAGCGACTGGTCGGACATCTTGTTACTCTTCTTGTTACAGGTCTTGAAGGCTGAATCCCGTTGACAATTCTTGTGATATATATTCGTAGTAAACATCTTCGGACTTTTTCTGTCCTGGATTTGTGGATCATCGATATGCCAGTGCTCTTCTTCGTTCGTCAGTCTCTATCATTATTTATCATGTTGCACTTGTCAGAGTTTTGTATTTGCGTTTATTTTTTGACTTGTGACTTTAACGCGTGGCTGAAAAGAAAAAAACTTTTTCCAACGTGCCTGCGTTGACATTCGTTAAGACAGACCTTTTTTAACGTGCAATTGTACACAAAATGTGCAGTTCTAAATGGATTTGTGCAGTTGAAGAAGCACTTTTGTACAGTTAAAACTAGCAAAAATGGTCACTGTCTTCCGATTGGAAGTAATTTATCATGGAGGATGGGAAGAAAAATAAGAAGTTGTGCAGTTCTAAAAAAATCCTTCAAAACAGCCATGCATTAAGACTGGCGTTTCCTTTCGTTCAGGCTTTCAAGGAAAAAGGAAACGGAAAGTTGGTCCATTACTGGGCCTTGGTCATTGCCCAGGTGGATATTGTTGGGCTATAGTAGATGTGGCTCTCAGTGGAAGAAGATACCTGTGCTTGTAGAGTATTGAAACAAGGAAGCGTTGAGACTTGGAAGAATTGTGGAAGAGTTTTAAAGATAGAATGTTAATGTTGGGGTATTTTTTTATTACCAATGATTCACGACTCATCAATAATTCAATACTTTATGTAATTTCCTTTTTTGAAAACAATCAGGTTGACAGACAGCAACAGTTACAGTGTAGGCTACAGTTATGCAATTGAAACAATTCACAGGAACAACAAATCACAATTATTAACTAGGCTACTAACAGAACAGACGGCCTGCAATACAATGAGGATGAGTATGCCTACAAGTTAGATGAAAAAGTACACACACAAAAACAAATAGACCTACAATGACAGCCAACAATGGGACACGACAGGGTGAGAATTGTTGGAGGGGTTTCAAACCCTGTCTTTCTTAGAGATTTCACACCCCAATTCCAAGTGGGTCATAGTGCACCCCCCCCCCCGTTATTTTCTCAATTCTCACTGGCGCCCATCCCACAACTCTGGTCCACGGTGTAAACCGACCTGAACTTACTGAATTTTAACCTCTCACTTATTCAACACGCTACTAACCCCTAGAACCTCTAAATGATAGGTCCATTAATTCTGTTTGTACGAAGTGCGTCGAACCTCCGACGCCTCCGATCTCCTGAGACGTCGTCTATTTTAGGCAAAGCATCGGTCACCGCTGAAACGAGGACTATATTATAAGAACTGTTTTCATGTTTCGAGGTGTTAATGAGTTCCGCTGCTTCCTCTAACAAGCTGTTCAGTTTTTGTGGACAAACGCTATGTTCTTAGCGCTTTTGCGAGGTCTCAAAAATGCTCTCTATAAAAGTCCATTAAATTCTAAGCTTACAAAAAATAGGCCTGGCCTACATAACACATAGGCCTACAAACACGCATTCGCCTACGTAGCCTGCGCGCGTATTCCCTGCATAAATATTAGAATCATGGGCGGAGACTTAGCGAGGACAGAGGTTCTTTTCAATGTTTGCGGTGGGAAGTGGGAACCGTCCATGTTGATCCCCCCCCCCCCCCCCAATGTTTAAGAAACGTCCATTAAATTAATAGCAGCTTAGGCCTACGTAAATTTCTATAGTGTTAGACGTTAGAAGATTTAGGACATTTTATTTGTTTTTAATTCTTGTTATAAGAAGTAGGCTAGTAAAGACTTTTAAAAGGTCGTCAGATATTTGGTCGATAAAAACGATGGAAAATGTCAAACGTCGGCGACTCGATCAGCCGTCCGCTGAAAATGTCGCGCCTCGGCAATTTTTCGTCGGCTGCTCCGTCGTCCCCCCCCCCCCCCAACTTCTGGACCAAGTCTACGCTTTTCAACAGACTAGGCCTGCTTTGCGTCTGCCTTGGCCTTCTTAGAAGCAGTCCGGAAAGTGGTTAAAAAAACAGCCGGCGAAACTATGATGATTAATCACCATTAAAACACGGTGGATAATGATGCCAAATATAGCCTAATACTGTCGCTCTATCTAGGACGAAAGAATATCTATGGCTGACATTTACATTTCTTTTCACACCCACTCATGTAATGCAGTTTTAAATAGGCCTATATAGGCCTAAGGCGCCGCTTAGAATTGTATCCTACATTAGAGACCGTCCAGTAGGCTAGCGCTTCCAGTGTGAATACCCCGAAAGAAGAAATAGGACTAGGTTTTGAGCAGAAACAGAGATGCAAAAGAGATGAAGAATAGCCTACGAAAAGAGGGGACAATTGGCCATTTGATGACGGACGGTACGTAGGCCTACGTGATCTTTGAGATATTTTGGAGCAAAAAAGTACAGTTTGGACTTACAAGACCAAAACAGGGACTTTGAACTCAATTTAATGCATATATCCTACATAGGCTACATCCTAGACCTACAATGCCTATATGCCTATGCATAGCTAGGCTACATAGCCTACATGTAACAATGTCATATATATGGCCTAGCCTAATTTATAGGCTACAATGTAACAATTATGCTATAAGGACAGCGCATGCAGGCCTACATATAGGCCTACCAGGAAAGACCATGGGGATAAGTTTGGTTGAGTTGGATATGGGGCTTAATTATTATGATGCTGTGTCTAGCCGGAAGGTTTGATTAGTAGCCGGCATTTCCCAAGAAATTTAGGCTTTTAGCGTGGGGATCGAGGGTGGGGGGCTTGATGTGAAGTGGGATATGGTCGTGGTGGCACTCTGTCTCGTTGCAAGCTAAGGTTTGAAATGCAAAATGTGCGAAACTGTGGCCGTTCCGTACATAGCTATATGGGTTTACGCCCCCACACAGTTCTCACCCATGTATACAGCCCCAGGTTACAATAAAAGGGATCAGGTTCAGTACATGCATGGCGGCCAGAGTCAAACATGGCAGAAGTAAAAATTTAAGGTTTCCATCTGCGTCACTACGGTCGCTCTATACAGCTGTTCCATGCAGTGTTGTTCTACATCCTCTCGTGGGTAGGATAGTCGGGGCAGATGGTCGACGTAGCCTATATTGCAGTCTATTGCATTTGCTGCGCTGCTGCCCTACAATGCCCCACGTAGGCTACCTTGCCGATATGCTACCACAAGGCAAAACAATTAGGCTACCATGCACACGCATCCACTGCTGCGCAGTGGTCATTCACACGACATCATTCATCATGAAGCACTGATTGGTCTCGTGAGGCCATTATGTGACGCCCTATAATGATGTATCGAGCATAGGCATACATCGACTGTCCAGCTTGTGCGCACATGCGTTTTATATGCATTTCAAGTTTTCAACCCAATTCACTGATGACCATCCCAGGATTATGCTCTGGACCCTTGGGAGTCCAGACACTTCCCAGGGACTGCCTTTATTCTGTTATTTCTCTCGGCCTCTGCATAGGCCTATGGGCGGCGGAAATAAAATGTCCCGAGTTTTGTGTGTTTGAATGGCCTCTAGCTGGCGAATAATGATCTAAGACAATAAAAGTCCTTATATAAAAGGCGATACAGACCTACATATAGGCTTGTAGGCCCTATCTTATTAGTGGACCAGCTGTTGACGATTCCTGTTTTCTTTTGTGTCCCGTCTAATTGGGAGCGAGGTCGAATCTGACCTACTCACACACAAAATTTTAAGTATTCGCGCAAATATCGAAAATTTCGTGATCCACAAATCATGCGTAGTTATGTTGGGTCTGATATTTTTTAACTAATTGAACGCGCCATGCGCTTTGGATCAAATGCGATGCTAAATATTTTCTGTATGGTTTTTAATTATACTATTATCATCATCATTCATAATAATTTTATAAATATTTCAGGGCTACAAAATTAAATCAGCAAATAACGTAGCCTTTGTTTCGGAGCTCACTTGGAAAGTTTATAATCTTTGATGGTACAGTTTTAAGCCAATCGACACAGTCGTCACATGTGAGCCACGGTTTCCGCACGAATATTCTGCTGGCAGGTCGGCCAATGAGAATGCTTGTTACACGAGAAGGCAGGTGCTCGCCAGTTCAGCCAATGGGGTCGGTCGTTATAGTGCATGGATCTGCCATGTTTTCGAACATAATAATCGGCTGGAAAGTTTAACAAAACATGTCTGTTAGGAAGCCCTTAAAATAGTCGCAATTGTATGATTGAACAAAGTAATAACGTACGTAAACACCCAGACTCCGGACCGACCGTTGCTTTGTTTATTCAGTTTTTTATCCACCATTTCTTGTACGGCGCCGGGTGTGTCGGGACGGGGTTCCAGTACAGACTGGGCGCTATATAAATTCGATGGGCAATTGCTGCGTCTACAGAGAACGGAGGCCGCCCGCGGCCGTCTACAAGCCGGCACCGAGAAGGCCAGAAGAGCCTGATGGGCTTCATGGACCCGTTCAGACGAACTGTGTTAAGGAGAACAACCGAGCTAGTTCATCAAATCTTGGCCTCCAGCATATCAACGAGAGAGAACCAGATGGTAAACACAGCTCATGCTTCCGCAAATTCTAAATTTGCCAGTGATTCGTAGATGTAATCGTAAGCGCAAGCTTTTCTAATGAGCAATTCGATTTCATCAGTTTGTTAATAGGCATTGTGCCAAACCAAAGAAAGGTTATCCAAAGGTACACGATATGAAAAAAGTTTGCAATGAGTAGGTTATTCTGTTTTTACGCCGAAAAACAGTTTTTCGGCGGTATCTTTTGGTAATTAATTTTTGTTTATTGGGATATTGGAAGATTTACAATGCTCCCGAATTGTAACTGGAATTGTTTCTCGAGATCCTTATCAGAAGTGTTCTTTGCTATCTGGTTGCCTTGGTACTTATTGTGGCGATTTTAGTAAAGATGGGAGTGGATGAGTGGGCCATTATATTTAGTGCGATGTACATGCCTTTGTCAAAAGAAGTTTCATTATGAGAATGTTGTATCATGAAGTATAGTGATATAGTGTTGTGTTGGATTCCTTGGAGTCTGTGGGTTTTAGGTTCGAATCCACCTCATGCCACTGAACCCTGAGCAAGTCCTTCACTCACAGTTGCTCGTGCAATATGGCATGAAACTTTGATGCAGTGTACGCTCTGTCGTCGGGAGCACCTCTGAGTAGATTGCTCGAAGGGACGCTATAGCAAATGCGAGAAATAAATAAAATAAATATAACTTTGTATGAACATTTCTCTTATTTATTTCTTCTGTAAATTATTATGCATTTGCTGGTGCTGGTAGTCTAACGAAGAATATTCTTACTTACTAATACAATGAAAGGCGACGATAAAACGCAAGTGCTGCTGTCGTGTTATGATTGTAGATTCCGCCGATGATCCTTCAGTCCATCCTCAGACGAGCACGATCTTCATTATGAGGTCGGCCAGTGACAAACACAGGAAAAGTTAGAACTCTGCTTGTCTCATCTTCTCTCGCACTGCCTTGTCTTTTTTTATGCATTTAAGTGATTTACGATAAGAGTCAGGGACTGGGTTCAGTACAATATTTTAATGTCATGATCTTTAGAATAATAAGCTTTATTCAATTTTTTAAAGAGTGATGTACCCACTGTAGTATTTTCAGAGTTCATGATATGATGCGATGATCACAAGTTTTTGCTGGAGTTGAATTTAACTGTTTTTGTAGCCATGAAGGGCATAGATCTATGATGTCCTACAACTCATTTTTTCTGATGCCATCAGCCGATTGGAAGGCCTTATAGACCTTTTCTGAGGGTAGCGCAGGGCTGAAAGTGAGCCGGGTCGGTCCGGGTCTGAGACCCGGCATCGATTTTCGAGACCTGCTGTTACCGGGTCTCAGCCGGGTTGCTAAACAGGCCGTCAGATGCCAAAAGGAGGTAAAAATGGTAGGATTTTTGGTAATTTTGGGAAAATTACTATAGGAAAAACGTCGTCAGAAAATTTAGGGGCCAAAGGCGTGCTTGTCCGCCAAAGTGAGACCCGGCAACTTTTCCAAACCACTTTCAGCTCTGGGGTAGCGGGAAGCGATCCTGTGTCTGTGCGCTTCTAGTGCCCGAGTGTTACCATTACCCTAACCCCTTGCCCTAGTATGTTGAATCAACTCAAGATATATTTAGTAATAGATACTGCTTATAATAATATTTTCAATTCTAATAATGACCACAGCCACAATATGGGATCTGTTCTTGGTCCAATTCTGTATATAATTTACACTTCTGAACTTGCGTCACTCCTTGCAAAACGTGCAGTCTTGGAGATGATGTCTGATTTCCATAAACTTTTTTATCGTTCAGTGTAAATTTCAATGAATTGTTGCCTTGGTTATAAAGTAAATACAATTATGAATAGAAAACAGTAGCGACTTAAGTACCAGTTGTTTTACTCCTGAAGTCATTTCTTTGAAGTGTTAAGGTTCTTGATACACTTCAAGAGTGGCCTTAGGGATCACTTTTGATCACATGTCAATAGCTTGCAGAATGAAGCGTGTAGTAGGCACTTCAAGTTACATACCATGCATACCATCGAGATTAAGCCGAGAACTCTTGTCTATCAGACATGGGATAATTGCAGTGTTCTCAAAAGCCGTGTGTAAATATAAAAAAACGCATCATTTATCTTTACTCGAATGTGCGGACATTAGGAAGTATCAAGTTTCTGATAATTGACCCTGAGACAGTTAAGGATTAGCAAAGTCTAGTGGCACCCAAGTAAAAGCATATAATTAGGCGTAAAAAAAATTGTTGTGTTTCCGGTAACCCGACCGACCCATTTTTACGGCTGCGACTCAAATATTTTTTTTAAAAATTTTATTAAAAAAATTTTTTCCCCAAAAAAAAAAAAAAATAAAAAGGTAAATTTTTAAAAAAAATTTTTTTTTTTACATTTGTATTGATATAACATAATAGACGTCAACAAAATGAAATTAATAGGACTGTTTCTAGAGCAGTTTTAGGTGCAGACAGTCGGGAAATAGGCAGTTTATACTTGCTTAGAACGCGTACTTTGTTTCAGCGTGCAAAAAAGACTAGTGAGGTATACTTTTTCGGATAGTCACTGCATAAAAATATTTTACAAAATAAAAATATTTTGCGACCTACCTACCCAATTTTTTTTAGCTCTGTTACCGGAAACACAACATTTTTTTTAGGCCTTATGCAAACACATTTATTGTTTCAATTGTAATTGCAATGATCTATAAAACTTTTAATTTACCCTAGGAGCTAATATTTATTTTTGTTAAACATCGCATTTGCTAGGTAACATTTGTTAACTGTTGTGGTGTACTGTAATATGATACCATTGGATAATACTGTCATCATCATTCACCATGAGCCGTATGCTCGTAGGTGTCCAATGCCAACTTCGTCATCTCCTTCCAACCACCTCTGTCCTGAGGCAGGTGGAACAGCTTTTGTAGTGAGTCATCACACTAGTCCTCTGTGTCCTCCTTCCATTCCAATGCGGTCTGCCTCTCCTATTAGTTTCATCCATTATTCCAAAAACCAAAGTATAATAATTATAATGTAATCAGATATCATATAGTATAAAACAGGGTTATAAACTGACTCGTGCATCATAATTAGACATTTTTTGGGTACATTTTGTCAAGACACTTCCCCTACCGTACGCAGTATGCACCTTTATGCAAATCACGTAATTCCGCTGACCCACTTTCTGCGTAACTAATATATGTTCAGTCCTTTGTATAGAACATTATCTTGAAACACTCTCTGAGTTCTAAGGTCTAGCGACAGGAGACTTTGATAATTTAAGTACCGGTTTAAAATTCTTGTGAAATAGAGGTAGAAGAGAACAAGGAGCTGACAAGGTTGGTCGTAGGTTAATATTTACATTTAATTATAATTATTGTCTTCTAATGCAGATCACAAACGAAGGAGAAGTCACTATGACAATCATCACCAGGTCAGTTGCTGTTCACGTCTCAATTCATGCTTTGGTTTATGTTTGTATGTGCACTTGTTATAGCGCCCCTTTAAGCTCTATCTACTCAGAGGCGCTCCCGAATGCAGAGCGGACACTGCATTGGAGTTTCATGCCGAAGCGCTGAGCGAAGGTTCTTACATGGCGGGGTGGATTCGAACCTGTAACCTTCCGGCTCCAAGGCAACGACTACACCACTGCGCCCCGGTTTATGTAGAAGAGAGAACCCTTTGGAATAATAATAATTATCTTCATTTTATTTCAAACTGACACAGCGCAAAATCAAATTACAATTTACAGTATGACGGATGATCTCCAAACTTTCTGAAGCTGTGGTACTTGCCTTAGAAGTCTTGCCATAAACTGGTGCTTTTCAGCACATCGGCGCTGTTAAATACATGACATGATACATTTTGTTAAATATATGACATGTGATATTAAAAATTAAGATTTTATAATGATGTAGCTGTTTACTGTTTTATGTTTCAAACTGTTTATATTATGCGTGTACAAAGCAGTTATCAGAAAAAAAATTACAAAGACACTTTATTGGCTCTATTAAATCAAGATGTAATTATTATTATAAAAGGTCACTACAGATGATTATAATGCAGTCTGTGAATTCACAACATGGTATTGTTATAAGGTTACTATGGCAATTCATAGATTCCATGACAATTTAGTCTGGACTCGTCTTGTAATTCTGGCATTGGGAACTCTGCCATGTGTTGCTATAATGCATGTCGTAATATTAAGTAAGTAAAGAAGTTTATTTTAAAGTGAGTTATATATCTGTAGTCTGGTGTATTCCTCTTTCAAGTTCTCTGCCAAGAGACAGATTTGAACATCCAGTGGCACCACTCTTCTCAGTGTTTAGCCTTCTTCAGTTTCCTGTAGTCTTATAATGCACTCTGGTGTACACTGTACCCTACATCTGAATAGCAATAAACTGTTAAGTTTGTATGTGCACTTGTTACAGCGCCTCTTCGAGCTCTCTCTACTCAGAGGCGCTCCCGTATGCAGAGCGGACACTGCATCAGAGTTTCACGCCGAAGCACTGAGCAATTGTGAGTGAAGGACTTGCCCAAGGTCCTTACGCGGCGAGGTGGATTCAAACCTTCCGGCTCCAAGGCAACGATGCCACCACTACACCACCGCGCCCCACATTGTTAAGTGTATAGTGGTTATGGCTGCTGTATAATACATGTATATGATCTCTGATGTTTTGATTTGTAGCAACGTGATTACGGTCATTTGTCGAAGAAATTCAGTTCTTGTTCCACGATCCTTATTGACGACTCGACCGTGAGTCAGCCGAACCTGAAGAACACGATACGAGCGGTTGCGTTGGCGATCTATTTCCACATTAAGAACCGCGATCGTCGCGATGTAACGGGAAACGAGGACAAAGCTCTCGACATCTTTGATGAAAAGTTGAATCCTCTTTCGGTCGGTTGTTGTTTTGTTCGTTTTGTGATTTTGAAGAGATTTCTTGTTGTGTCACTTTGGTTCATTTCATTTTGGTTGTGCAGTGTTTGGAAATGTGAATTTATCTTGTTTAACTCATTCCCGCCTGAATTGTTCTGATACCTATTGGGTTTATCGGGTCACCCGCGACCCGATCCGGCGGGAAAGAGTTAATGTGTTATTTTGTACATGTGTTCAGGAATGTTTGTGCAGTTTTTAAAAGTGTGGATTTAGTTAGTGTTGTGTTTAGAATGTGCATGTAGTTTGTGTTCTGTGTTTAGAAGTGTGCATTTAGTTTGTACAGTATTTATAAATGTGCATTTAGTTTGTGCTCTGTTCAGAAGTGTACTTTTTGTTTGTGTTGTCTGTAATGTGTGCTTTTAGTTTATCATTTGTTTAGAAATGTTTGTGCATTTTTTAAAAGCGTGCATTTAGTTTGTGCTAGTGTGTGTTTAGCTTGTAGTGTGTTTATATTGTGCATTTATTTGTTGAAACGTTTGACTGGGGCACAGTCATTCTTCATCTTAATTTTATACCTGTATACATGCAGCAACTATTCCAGAATTCATATATCTCTAGTTTTACTCTGATCTAATTTTATGAATGATATAAAATGGTTTTTATGATGTCCAAGGCAAAGTCTATGGTCACTCGGATATATATTGCAAGTACAAGTCCACTGTTGATGCCGGGTTGGAAAAGGACTTGATATGATATTGCATTGTGTGGCATCTATAAATTTATATAGCTCCTCCGAACTCCAAGTATGAGTGACCAAGAGAGACAGAAGTTGTCTTTAGAAATTGAAAAGAGGTACCCATTGGAAATAGGAGGAATGCATCGGGATGAACAAGTGCAGTGTCAATGAAAGCAAAGCTCTCGTTTTAGCCATGGCAGTCCTATCTATTTGGTGATTGCATTACCTATTTTTGTCTATTTACTGATTTATTTTTATTCATGGCGTTACCATTGAGCTCCTTCAAAATATCTGCTGAGAAATACTGAAAGTTATATTGTTGATTGCTGACGCATGCGGTTGTATCGTTTTGTTAGTATTGATTGTCCTTGGTTTTGTCCTGTCTTCAGAAAGAGCCAATTCCGAACGATTACTACACTCGCGATCCTGAACACAAGACGATCTATCGGTTCATTCGAAACCTCTTTCATTCGGCCCAACTGACTGCAGAATGTGCCATTGTGACGCTCGTAGGAAACCACTCTCATGTTACGCTTGCGTTTTTTAAAGGACTGAACAGTTTAGTGCAGTGGTTCCCAACCCATAGCCCGCATGCCAAAAGTGGCCCGCCAGGCCTAAAAAAATGGCTCTCGTCTCTCAAAGAATTAACAAAAATATGTGAAAAAATTGACATTTTGGACAGGATATAACACATAATTATTTTCTATTACAAATTATTTTATTTTGACATCTATGAATAACATAAAATATTATATTTTGAATCAATTTTATATGCTTTAGTTCAGGGGTCTCAAACTCAAGTCAACGTGTGGGCCAAATTTGAAAATTTACAGTGTCTCGCGGGCTGCAACATGAAATTATGTCTTGCAAGTTAAACTACCGTATTTATATGGGGTGAGGGTTACAATGTTGCAGTAGTGATATAATCCTGTAAAATCACCTAAGTTAATATTATACTTTCAGTGTAACTATAATGGTACTAAACACAAAATTGAACACTCAGTCACAAAGATAGGGCCTATGAAGAGCATCAATAGCACATTTAGTAAGCCTAATAGGCCTACCTACAACTAAACTCGTCTTTAAATGTTAAAGTATTATAGTGAGTAGTCTCAGAGGTGATCAGGTGTGATTAGCGATACACATTATCTGCCAACGTTTAACAACTACGAGAACATGATTGTTTTGTTTTATCTTTTGAGATGCGAAGAATCAGAGTATAGGCCTACTGCTTCCACATATTCACCAGTAACTGTCAGGCGTGTCATTTGAGATTTATTAATCTTCATTAATTAACGAAAAAGCTGTTCACATAATAATTATTAGGCCTATGTAGGTAATGCCAAATATCGCCATTAGCGTGTTGCAGTACTGCAGGTGCAGATTTTGGAATTTTTCTTGTAGTAGAAAAGACGTAGAATAACGGAATACCTCTTTGAAGGCTTACTTCTGCTTCAGCATGGTATTACATTTAAGGCCCGCTATAACTCGTCTATCTAGTCGACAATCTGTATTCGCCTGGCGACTAGCAACGACAGGACAACTCTATCTGAATAATTATCTGCTATTGCAGATTGAATATCCAGAGCAAAACTTAGAAAAAAAACAGTCTGACCCTTGGTTCAAATCGCAAAAGAACAGCAGAATTCGGTTTTTTAACCAATTTATTTCTTTAAATGTAAAAACATTAATAAAAAAATAGGTGGCTCTCGCGGGCCGCATTATTCGGGTCCACGGGCCGCATGCGGCCCGCGGGCCGCGTGTTTGAGACCCCTGCTTTAGTTAATTAAATTTGAGCCTTGTGGGCCCCTAATGTCTTTCAACTAAGAAAAAGTGGCCCTCGTGTCCTCCAACTTAGAAAGTGGCCCCATAGTCAAAAAAGGTTGGGAGCCACTGGTTTAGTGTGAGGGAATTACTAATCCCAGGCCAAGAGTCTGTACCTTTGCGCAACAAATCATTAACCATGGCACTTGCCTTATTTAGCTGTTGTTGACCACCTAAGGTACTTGCAATGTGATATAAATTGTTGTTGCCACTTCAGTTTGCTTTAATATTCCAGTGACAATCTTGTCAAATTCCACTTAATCTCATTTATATCACGAATTTTAAAATATTTTTGTGCAGGCTAAAAATAGTTTGAAATTTTCGTTACCGTTCAATTGGGAATAATTTATTATGGAGAATCGGAAGGAAGAGACGAGATTTTGCAGTTCTAAAAATTCCTTAACAGAAGCCGTGCATCATATACCGGTAATTTATAACCAATGCCTGAGAAAATTGACATAAAAGGCGCAGAAACCTGTTTTTCAAGAGTGAAGACTTGAAGATGACAAACTTTGAGAGTTGTGCTGTTGGCTCAATGTTGTCACGTGTTCTTTCTTAGGTTTATCTCGAGAGGCTGTTGACGTACAGCGATATGGAGTTGACTCAATGTTGTCACGTGTTCTTTCTTAGGTTTATCTCCAGAGGCTGTTGACGTACAGCGATATGGAGTTGACTCAATGTTGTCACGTGTTCTTTCTTAGGTTTATCTCGAGAGGCTGTTGACGTACAGCGATATGGAGTTGACTCAATGTTGTCACGTGTTCTTTCTTAGGTTTATCTCGAGAGGCTGTTGACGTACAGCGATATGGAGTTGACTCAATGTTGTCACGTGTTCTTTCTTAGGTTTATCTCGAGAGGCTGTTGACGTACAGCGATATGGAGTTGACTCAATGTTGTCACGTGTTCTTTCTTAGGTTTATCTCGAGAGGCTGTTGACGTACAGCGATATGGAGTTGACTCAATGTTGTCACGTGTTCTTTCTTAGGTTTATCTCGAGAGGCTGTTGACGTACAGCGATATGGAGTTGACTCAATGTTGTCACGTGTTCTTTCTTAGGTTTATCTCGAGAGGCTGTTGACGTACAGCGATATGGAGTTGGCTCCGAACAACTGGAAGAGAACGGTTCTTGGTGCTATCCTGCTCGCCTCCAAAGTCTGGGACGACCAGGCCGTCTGGAACGTTGACTACTGCCAGATCCTTAAAGAAATTACGGTCGAAGATATGTAAGACTTTGCTCGATTCTTCTCTTGTTTAATGTGTTAGTTTTTACTCGTGTTCAGGAGCGTTTGTGCAGTGTTTAAAAGTGTGCATTATTATTATAAAAGTGTGCAAAGTGCATCAGCTTGCAGGGTAATTAATTTGTAGTAATATAATTGATGTGAAGTCCAACTCTGGTGTAATGTTGGTGGGAAGTTGAGATGGTAAGGGAGAGGACTTGCTGTTTATCCTCATATGCCGGGGCTAAGGTAGATGAGGTTGCTAGCACTTCATAAGCATGTCAGCCTCTTATGGGGTTGCCTTAAAGACTTGATGAACATGCTAAATGAAGAGCGGTATTATGCCAAAACATTGTTCGAGGGCAACGGCCTCTGTTGTCATAAGCCCTCGTCGAATCTATCCATCCATCCATTTGAACGATGATCTGTATTTGTGTTAGTTTCTCAGTTGCTTTTTGTCCTTTTAAACCTTTTAATCAACACGCATATTCTTCAATTGTAGAAATGAACTGGAAAGGCAGTTTCTGGAACGTCTATGCGAATGCTTCATTAGCGTACATGTCTTTTAAAGGGTTGCCTTAAAGACTCGAGCATTTCGTCTGTATTTGTATTAGTTTCTCAGTTGCTTTGAGTCCTTTTAAACCTTTTAATCAACAATCACAACTTACCACATTCTTCAATAATTTGTAGGAATGAATTGGAAAGGCAGTTCCTGGAGCTTCTCCAGTTCAACATCAACGTGTCGTCAAGCGTCTACGCCAAGTACTACTTTGATTTGCGAGCGCTTGCTGATGCTCACGATCTCACCTTCCCGTTTGAGCCGCTCAGCAAGGAACGAGCGGTCAAGCTCGAGGTAAGATGCTCTTCTGTTCTTCTTTTAAGAGTTCTGTAGCATTAACATAGTAGTACAGTCGATTTTGCTCAGCCATAGAGTTTATCATCTGTTTGAAATGTTTCTTACAGATGCTGCCCATGAGTAAATGTATGTATGTACCATCTTTAATTATATATGCACAGTTTACACACAATGCATAATTATGAAGTGGCAACTACTAGTTTCTCGGGCTCGCTTAGCTACCAGTCAGCGTCGAACTTTCTCGGTTTTAGGGCCGTCCACCTGGATTTATTCATTCATTCAAGTAATTATATAGCGCCTCTTCAAGGAAACTACTCAGAGGTGCTCCCGACTCCAGCACGGCCAAACAGAACAGTTTTTAAGAGCTTATAGAATGTGTCAGAGAGTGATCTAGGGAACAGGCGAAGCTCAAGTGGGAGGGCATTCCATACCACCAGGACAACCACAGAAAAAGCACTACTCTGCATGATAGAGGTACGAGCAAACGAAACCAAGAGCATCTGACGAATCAAACTTTGTTTCGTGAATCTCTCAAGTTTTTTTTTGCCATGGCGGAACTGGGAGCGCTCCTGTGTAGGTTTCTTGAATAGATGCCATATAAGAAAATGGAATTAACGAATGAACGAACTGCTATATGATGTGCTTTTTGCGTTGCAGGCCATGTCAAACCTTTGCGAAGGTCGACTGAAAGAGACGCGACTTTGTCGATCGCAGAGTTTGGACGGCATTGCGTCGAACCCGCGACACAGCAAAGCGATCCTGTCATGACATGTGTCGAGCCGTCGTCGTCATAGCAACAGGGCTTGTTAGCTTTCGACTGGAATTCCGCTGAAGCTGGTCTACTACTGCCATCACCAGTCTCTCTCTCTCTTACCTAAGTCATCATCGGGTCTGCTGTTGTTGTTGGAGGTGGATGTGGAGGAGGTGGAGTCATAGCTCTTAGAGACTCCTCCCACAGTTTATGAAATTCGTATAAATAGTGTCGCGCGTCAAAGAAATAATTCTCACATTTAAAATCACTGCACAGTTAACATTTTGATGACTTAATAATATAAATGGATAATTAATTATTATCACGACGAAGGTGATCTCCCCGTTTATTCGGGGGCAGTGTGTGCTTTATGGGCGGCTTTACCGAAATACTTCTATGTAGCATTTGTATAATGCAGCCGAGCACATGTTTTAAAGTTCGATCTACATGCACGCCCTAATGCTTTCGTAACTTCAGAGTTTAATTATGATCTTTGATCAGTCTTTGGTCGATCTAAAAGCGAACGTTCTTGATTCTTTCTGATCGTTTGTGAGATGTTTACGGTTGTCGGGCCTTTTATGTTTGCCGAGGAAAGATCAGTTTTTTTATTTAATTTTTTTCTGTTTGGACGACGCTGGATTATACGGTAGGCGATGATGTAGTCGGGAAGTTTCAGTGTCTGCATGAGAAAAGTATTTCTTGATGGTGATGTGACGTTGGCTTGGTTCAGCTCCAGTTTAAAACAACTTTATGTGCTAGTAAATGCTATTGGTAGCTGCTGTGTGTTGGTGTGGGCGTGCGCTGTGTGTATGCGTGTATGCATGTGTGCGTGCGTGTGTGTGTGTCAAGGTTGTACAGTAAATTATTTGTAATGCGTATCTAAATATTTTATTGAGTAAATTGTCGAGAATGATAAACACTGCTTGTGCCACTACTACCACTGCTATGCCTACATGTAGTTGGAAACATTCTGTGAGCATGTAAGGTAAGCATGCTCCAAAAATGCTTTGTCTGGTTCTGAATATGCTGTAAGCATGTTTTAAACATGCTGCATGTAGTTGTATAATGCTGTAAACATGTTGTAAACATGCTACATGTAGCTGCAGACATGTTGTAAACATGCTAAACATGTTGTAAACATGCAACATGTAGTTGTAAACATGATGTAAACATGTATAAAATATTCTACATGTAGTCGTAAACATACTGTAAACATGTTTAAAATATGCTACATGTAGTCGTAGACATACTGTAAACATGTTTAAAATATGCTACATGTAGTCGTAAACATACTGTAAACATGTTTAAAATATGCTACATGTAGTCGTAAACATATTGTAAACATGTTTAAAATATGCTACATGTAGTCATAAACATGATGTATGCTACAGTATGCATGTTGTAGACATGCTACATGTAGTTGTAAACATGCTGTAAACATGTTTAAAATATGCTACATATAGTCGTAAACACATATTCCAAAACAGCTTATAATGGGAAACGATAATTATCAAAGCACTTTAAGGTGGTTCTGAGCTGACAGGAATCACAGTGTGGACTCATTTATATGTTCCTGGTTTATTAACCATATTCTGCTTAATGCCAACTGCTGTTATGTCTCCAAGGCTACTAATCCTAGCTGGTTAGCACACCATACAGGGACAGCAGTGCGTTGATAGATACATGCTTCATGTAGTTGTATTAAGTTTTAAACATTCTACATGCAGTTTTAAACATCTAAACATGCTGTATTTATGTGCATGTTTTAAACGATGTAATGCAACTTCAATTTGTATCATCCTTCTTACAAAGCTCAGAAGTGCTCACACCACCTCCATGGTGCAATTGTATTGCAAGTCAATATCATTGTGAGTCATGGACTTGCTCAAGGTCCATACGCAGAAACCATCTCAGACGAAGATCGACCTTGTATTCTCTGCGTTACAGGCCAACCTCTCTAACCAATCGGCCACATGCTTCATGTATATGTGCAAGTATGTTTTAAATATGCTACATGTATGTGTAAACATGTTTTAAACATGCTATATGTATGTGTAAACATGTTGTAAACATGCTACATGTAGCTGTAGACATGTTGTAAACACATGCTTCATGTATGTGCAAGCATGTTTTTAAACATGCTACGTGTAGCTGTAGGCATGTTGTAAGCACATGCTTCATGTATGTGCAAGCATGTTTTAGCTACATGTAGCTGTAGACATATTGTAGACATGCTGAAATTGCTGCATGCAGTTGAAAACTTGCTGTGAACATGTTTTAATTGTATGATCTGCTCAGCATTTTCCTTTTTGATGTATGGCCTGATGTGAATGCTATACTATGAGACATGTTTCCCCTCAATGACTTCATGTTAATGGGTTCACACTGTGCATAGATTTCTGGTTCCATTTGATTATGTTACATTGCGATGAACGAAAAACCAACTTACGAACGGGTGGTGCCTTTGAAGATTTGGTATAATTGAGATGTCGTGGTTTCTGTTGCTGGCTTTCGTTGTAGTCATTTGAAGCTTGTTTGTTTTGCGTAGTACATGCTGACTGGTAATAATTGTACTTTCGATGTGGCATGGAGTGAAGGTTATCGTACCATTTGAAGTGTTGGACGAGAATTGTTGGGTAGTATGGTCTGTGTGTATATCACATTGAGTAACCATGGTAACTTTGTGAGGTTTGAGCTACAGTTGTTGAGTACAGTATGATGATGATGCTTGTCAAGTTGTCCTTATTTGATCCTGCAGCAAGCTCGTGTATGGCCCATATTATTATTATTTGAGACTCACTTAGAGCACATATGGGGCCTTCGTAATGCTCAGAGATGCTGGTAGGGTTAGAAGCTGGTGCTTGCATGATCTAGAAAGTATGTTATGCTTCTGTAAGATTTTGGTGCAAGGAGCTCTTGTAGCATAGTAAATATTCAATGAAGTCATATGACCAACATCCTTTTCACCATTCGCATTTACCCAGATCCCAATATTATTTCTTTAATATAATTATGTTACGAAAGCATGATAATGATGCTGAATTATTGCAGTAACGTTAAAAGTTGGATGAGCAAATTTATAGCTTGAAGGAGCACTGCTTGCATTTGCTCGTGTGATGTTGCTTAGCTAAGACACCCTTTGAACGGCGTGACATTGTCATGATGCCATATAAATTTCTTTATTATTATTGTAGCAGAGGTAGGAGCTTTATAAGCGATGAAATCATGGTATAGATATTAATTTGCTGCATTAAGACTAGAAGTCATGTGAGTGATCAAAATATTTATTGTAGGAGTTGTTTGATGAGCCATGATGTTATGGTAGAAGTAGAAGTTTGATGAACACTGATAACACGTTAAACTATCTTTTAAATAATTTGCAGTGCTGTAAATATTGGGATTTGGGTAAGTGCAAACTGTGGATTCTGCATTTGGTCGTCCATGCTCAGCAGCTAACCAGAAAACTATCGTGGAGTCCTGGCCTCAATGTAGTTCGATGTGTTGGATATCTTGCGAGCTGGAATGTTAATTTGATTTTAGTCTATGTTATGGTGCAAATGCAGCTAAGCAGTGTCAGTTGTTTGTCACGTTGGAAGAGTTGAATACTCGCACCAAGTGGAGTAAGAATGTATTATTGCAGATTTTCGGAAACTGTTTCATTTCGAGACTCTGTCATCGATCGTGTTATACCTGAAGAGGTATTTTTGCTGCTCTTAAAACTTAACGGGTATCAAATTATAATCCGTGAATTTTCGTTTTACAGAAGCCCTCTGGTGTGAACGATGTTTGCCAAATCCAGAGCGACATCTGCTGAGTTTCGATTCTGCAAATCAAAGATAAAAACATTGAACGAATGTAAAGTCAGATGCTGAGCTAATTTCGAGATCGGATTTAAAGCTATTATGTCTATTATGTCAATGTCATTAGCGCTAACTGGTTTTTGCTAATTTTAATTTGTTGACAATAAATTCCATATTACAGTTTGGTCGCAATGAATCTCTCTCTGCTTGGCTGATTAAAATAAATATGGGATCTGTTTCTCCTGTGGGCTGAAATGAATGCTCATCAGTGGCAATTCAAATATAGTTTACTGAGACAATACGCAGGAAGCAAACCTTGGCTTGTATATAAGAACCTCTGGGTTAGTAGTAGCCAGTGGCGTCGCCAGGATTTAATTTTTTTGGGGGGGGGCTGGACTCGTGGAGGAAATTTTCCATTTTCATCGCCAAAATTTCAGACGACCTTTTTTAGTCATTTGGTTCTTTTTGGAGGGGGGGGGCTAATCATGGAAATATTTGTTTTTACATGGGAAAAAAGGATGGTCTTTTGGGGGGTCTTAACCCTCCCAGCGCCGCTACTGGTAATGGCCTTTCTTTGTTTATTGACGATTCCAAATCAGTGGCGTTTACCAATGGAGACCAATCTTCGTCGAACTTCATAGTGTGGAGTAAAAGTACGGTTTTCATGTAAACTGGGGTTTGTTTATTTTCACTGGGATAAGTCGACCAGAGTGATTGTTCTCCAAATCCAGATGGTAGAGGTATGGGGGTGGAGGGGGTTAGAACTTAGACGCCATTGTTCTAGAACTATGTCACACCGCATCCAGGCACAGGTTTGGCCTACATGAAAAATAAGATTGTTGAGCACTATAAATTATGACGAAAATAATGTGTTTTTGTACTTTTCCACTGCCACACATGCACAACTAAATATGAATATGGCCTCTGTTGCTAAGTGAGTATTTTTCCTCGCTAAGGTGTGACAAGAGTTGTTGAGTTACTTGAGTAGAGTGGCCAAGAACTCTGCGGTTTCGAGACGACGAGTGTGTGGCCTGTTCGAGCAATTAGCTACTCTGCAGAGTAAGCTTATAAATCATTCGCACATTTTGGCATCTGCGAAAAAAGTAGGACAGAGGAAGACAAGCATAGCATAACAGATCACCTTACTAGGCTTACTTTATCTTACATTACCATCCTCAAATTACAATGCATAATAATTATAATTCATAGTATGACTGACGCACGTGCACAAGTTATTACATAAGTCAATTAATTTAACTGTCGGCAAGGCGTTATCACTGCCTACTGCTCAATTTACCAACGCCATCAGTCTGCCGAATGGAAGGTTGAGTGGATCTTTCGGGAGGGTAGAGGGACTCGAAGTGCTTCCGCGTCCGTGCGCTCTTCGTGCCAGATTGTTACCATAATTCTAAACCCCATCCCTTAACTTACTAATCCACTGGCGTAGACTAGACAAGGGGGTTTAGGGTTAAACTCCCCCTATTGGCTTAGGAAAGTTTTTTAAAGGTTATTTATCCACTTAAATAAATAAAAAAAATTGTTTGTTGTAACAATAATTGTTTTTCTTACTTTATTCCGTTTGTTTCTTTAGGCCTACTCCCTTTTTATTTACTGTAATACTGTTGGGTTGGTGTCAGGAAGGGCATCCGGCCAGGCCATTACCCCTCCCCCACATTATAAATTTCCAACTACGCCACTGTACTAATTTACAGTGATGTAGGACTCGAGTCCGGCAAAAGACTCGAGTCCGACTCGAGACCGATTTTCTGCGGACTCGGACTCGGACTCGGACTCGGGCTGTCAGGACTCGGACTCGGACTCGGACTCGGACTCGAAGCCCTGGACTCGAAATTTGACTCGGTGACTCGGTTTCCGAGTCACGAATTTTCCGTGGAGCAGGCCATTTTGTATTGCCACAACCAATTAAGACATTTCGTCTGCTTTCTTGATCAATCAACTGACTCAACTCAAACAAAGGAACCCTTGTAGCCCGCGGGTTTAAGTTCGTAATGAAACAACCTGACATTGAAATTATGTCACGGATGGCTGAGCACCGCTGAATATAGGCGAGGGAAGGTAATTACAGGTTTATTTGATGTATAGTCGGTGTTGGGTTACGGCAGGGGCTAGTTGAAATATTTGAACATGCCTATAATAGGCTTGCACAAACAAAACCAGGCATCCATGGCATGCAAAGGGTCTATATCGAGTTTGATATTTTGACACCTCAATTGACTTGGCATTTATTATGCTGATCTGATCGAACATAGACTTCTAGTCTATCGAAACGTTTATGGTAAGACAATTGAGGATAGGAGGTTGGACGTGTCTATTGGCTACTTGTGGCTGGTGGCTATTAGAACTTCTCTCTTTTTGGAATCGGGCACAGAGGTTTAGGCCTACATCTCCATTAATAGATCAGATAGGCTTTTACATAACTGGAGGATTGCAACGTGCAGGCAAGGTCGTAGCACTTAGTTGGCCTGTGTTGGGGTATTGGAGTAGCTGATATTATCACAGTGAATAGACGCCATTTCCCAAAACCACAGATTCCGAACATTTACTAGAGTAGAAAATCTAGGCTTAGAGGCATTGCTGATGGGTGGCAGTTTTTGGCCCCAAATCTCAACATAAGAGATTTCACAAGATGCGCTGTTGAACTTAATTGTGTTTTGTCAGTGGAAGGATATTTGTATCCATTTCATTGCGCCACATTATCAAAAAACGTTATCTAATTCAGTATTTTTAAAGTTCAATTCTGATAAATTACACAAAAAATTCCATTAGCATAATTAGTGTTGATATTTTTTTTATGTCATTAAGTTGAGTGTTTCAGTGGATCTTGATGTCACTGGACTCGGACTCGGACTCGGACTCGATCCTTAGTGACTCGGACTCGGACTCGGACTCGAACTCCTTTGGACTCGGACTCGACTCGGACTCGGCTTAGCAGGACTCGGACTCGGACTCGGACTCGGCCCAGGTGGACTCGACTACATCACTGCTAATTTATTATAGTGAGTCATGTGTTCTGTCGCGCATTTATTTACAGCGATGCGTGAAGGAATGCTAGGAATCAGAACGCATTAGCTGAGCCAGATCGAAATCCGATATGAAAGAAACGACGAGAAGTGGAAGCAATCACGCTGGTTGTCTTTAAAAGCACAACAACAACCGTATCTCATCTTCCAAACATATCGCTCTTCCCTCTTTCCACTTACCGGAGACCAGCTGTGCGGAAAAATACTCCTCCTCGCGAGTTCCTGCCAACGTAAATTTACGCTAACAGGTGCGTGCACTGTGTACAGTGTACAGTAGCCTACGTAAGCTTGCTGCAATTTGGCGAAATTCCAACGGGTTCTATCCATTAATTCTTCGAATCCGGAATCGGACCAATGCAACAGGAATTTTTACGCTAAGTGCTCATTGTGCTGATCCAGCATCTGCTGCAGCTAATGCTTAGTCAATGGTGTTACGGTATTTACCGTGAGCGCGTTGTAGAGTGGGCATCGCTCCAGCTTATTAATAGGCTGTAGATTACAGGCATGCATACGTTGTTATGCAATGGCATAGGTCTATAGTGTTTCCGGAGTAGAAGGATATTATTAGACCTGTGACGGGTCACGGGCGTGTTCATAGCGTTTACGTGTTAAAAGCCCTCGAAATAAGTAGGCCTAGTTTCCGAATTAAAAAGCTAATTCCGTGTATTTTGCGACCTTGCCCATTGGACCCCTCCCAAATGGAATCCCAATAAATGGTTTCCTGGCGCCTCCTCCGTGTAATAATAAGCTTAGGCCTACACTGCAGTGTGCCGGTAACCATCAACTTTCTCAACATTATCGTCATCATCAACAGTAGGCCTAGGCCTATTAAATACTGGCTGCATATATATTATATACAGTTATACACACTGTAACACGCCCATATACATAGCCTATATATATATATATATACAATGTAATAGGCCTAGCTATATGTCATCATCACGTCAGTCATCTTTATTGATATCGTCGTTGCCTGATCATCTTAAAACCCCGGAAATGAATAATTCCTGAACGTTTGCACTAGATCTAATTCCGCGTAGGCTATTTTGAGACAATATGCTAGGCCTATATAATAGACTTAAATAGAGAAATGGAAACGATAAATATTTTCCTTACTACGCCTCTGACTTCGCAATATGAAAATACTAGTTCTACAATTTAATCATCAGCATCGGTAATGATTGCCATGATAATCTTCAGCAGTAGCAATCGTCTTAGCACGAGAACATGAATAGAAATTTCTTTCTTGGAAGGCTATCACTGGCATGGTTTACTGATAAGATTGCATGCATTCCTTGATTAGTTATATACACAAGGGTGATCTGACTAGGTCTTCGTCATGGTGTTGGCGCGTCTCATCTGCGTAGAAGCATTCCCGCTTTCAGCCCCATTCAACATCTTACATAGTGTATGATTGTACATCCATATGCATGTGAAATGACAAACCGATCATCACGAACCGAATTATTGATGAATTTGCGTGGCTGATGAACCGTCCGTTTCGTCATCATCATAATAATTGCTTCTTCTTCTTCTTCTTCTTCTTCTTCTTCTTCTTCTTCTTCTTCTTCTTCTTCTTCTTCTTCTTCTTCTTCTTCTTCTTCTTCTTCTTCTTCTTCTTCTTCTTCTTCTTCTTCTTCTTCTTCTTCTTCTTCTTCTTCTTCTTCTTCTTCTTCTTCTTCTTCTTCATCTTCTTCTTCTTCTTCTTCTCCTTCTCCTTCTCCTTGTCCTCGTCCTCGTCCTTGTCCTTGTCCTTCTTCTTCTCCTTCTCCTTCTCCTTCTCCTCCTCCTCCTCCTCCTCCTCCTCCTCCTCTTCTTCTTCTTCTTCTTCTTCTTCTTCTTCTTCTTCTTCTTCTTCTTCTTCATCATCATCTTCTTCTTCTTCTTCTTCTTTATATTTTGCAAAGACGGGTTACATCGACTAGTAATCATATACACGTGCAATGCGCGCATGCATATTATAGGCCTACATGTAGGCCTACATGTAGGCTATAATCTTACATCATAAGGCTGAAAGTTTAACTGCTACATTTCGCACGACGAAACAATTTCAATTTTCTTTATCTTCTAGTGCGAATTTGTAGGTCAGCGCGACTATTTTCAACTCTCAATTCACTTTAAAACCCGAGCTATGGACATTTTAAGTTTTGATATGGAAACACGCGAAATTTAGACGACATTAACGGTCCTAGGCTGCAACAATAGTGGGCTGCATTGGATCTATTCTTACCGATATTTATTTTTTAAGACGCCATTCTGACGTCATTTCTAACCGTAGACGTGTCACGTGGTCAATAATTACATAGCAAACCGATTTGCAATAATATTTATTAAATGACGATGTCCAATGTGAACTGAAGATCGGAAGAAGAAAAACATGACCACAATAGCGATGCGGTAGGCTATTTAGCGCCTATAGCCTACAGATTTAATAAATGATTTGACCTTGGGGCGGGGCGAAAACTCTAAATTTTCCAGGTAACGCCGAGTAGCACGGTTAGTTATATACAGGGTGCGCCAAAAAAAGTAATCCCCTACGGGTTTTGGCCCATATCTTGGGCAAACATACGATTTTTTAAATGAAACTTTACAGTCTTAAAGGAAATTCATATTTACGTGCAATGGTCCAAATTTCAAAAAATATTTAAAACAGAACAAAAGGTACGTCACTTTTAGTGAGGCCACCCACCGTTTTTTGACGGTTCAAAAACGAATCGCACAAAAAATTAGGTTTTTTGCTAATATCATGGCCAGAAGTAAGAATTTCAAAATGAATCTTTAGCCTACATGTTTAAAGACAATTCACATTTACACACAATGGCCAGATTTCATCAAAATATTTCAAACACAACACAAGTTATACCACTCTTAAAGGCAATTCATATTTACGTACAATGGTTCAAATTTCAACAAAATATTTCAAACAGAACAAAAGTTACATCACTTTTAGTGAGGCCACCCACCGTTTTTGACGATTCAAAAACGAAACGCAACAAAAAGTCGCATAAACACGATTTTATTAAGTCTCATCTTAGATAACTGTTGCCAAATGAACTTGGTAGTGCTTCACAACTTGTGATCAATGTGCCCACCACTTCTTTTGAGTCTCTTTGCACAGTTCTTGATGGACTGTTTCTTTTTTAAATAGTAATAAAAATGATCGTTTGGCAATATCAAGGCTATTTGATAACAATTATTTGAGATGAGACTTAATAAAATCGTGTGTTTGCTTCTTTTTGCTGCGTTATGTCTTTGAATCGTCAAAAAACGGTGGGTGGCATCCCTAAAAGTGCCATAACTTTTATTCTGTATGAAATATTTTGATGAAATTTGACCATCAGGTGTCGATATGAATTGTCTTTAGGCCTGTAAAATTTCAATTCGAAATTCTTACTTGCGGCCAAGATATTGGCCAGAATAATTAAATTGGTTTTTTGTTACTTTTTGCTGCGTCGCATTTTTTAATCGTAAAAAACGGTGATGTAACCTTTGTTCTGTTTGAAATATTTTGTTGAAATTTGAACCATTGTACGTAAATATGAATTGCCTTTAAGACTGTAAAGTTTCATTAAAAAATTTGTAGGCCTATGTTTGGTCAAGATATGGGCTACAAACCGTAGGGGATTACTTTTTTTTAGTCGCACCCTGTATATACATAAATATATAGACCTATAGCATGTGCCAAACCTATGTTTCTTTGTAGGCCTACGTATACAATAATAATAGGCAGGGCACGATATCTTGTAGGCCTACTATATGATTTACGGTACAGGGCAGAGTATGGGTACGCAGGCATACACATATAGGCAAGCAGGCAGGTAGATATATGAAGACATGCAGGCAGGGTGAAAAAATGATACTGACGGACGGATGGACGAAGGTATGCCATGTTTACCAGCAGGTTTCACTACAACTCCACTGCTAAACTTCAAATTCTGGACCACGTCTTTACAACTAGACCTACAACAACTAATTGCTCTGGAAACGGTCCATCTGCAAAGTCTGCGTGTTGGCGTTTGCATGCATGATGCAGACGTCTTTTAAAACAACATCAGATGTTGGAGATCCGCTTCCGTCAATCAATGCTTCCGGAAGGTTATTCCCCCGCGGACCACTCTAGCAGCAGTCAAGAAAGCTGTCTTATGATTGCCTCTTAAAAAAACTGATGCCACAAGTCTATAATGGAGACTCTGTTGAAACGGTTTTAAGAAACCCACGATGCCCATCAGTGTAAACCTTTGACCCAGCCACTTAACTGTGGCAACCAAAGTAAACTTTAATAGTCTAAAGCACGGAATTAAAATCAATGAGATAAGTAGTTCAGCGATTTGAGTTTTAACAATCGAAATGCGAGTCAAATAACAATATGCCAACACTTATACTACACGTGGCGTCATAATCTATCGATTCATCCGTTTTAAACGACGCCGTTAATAATTAGTTTACAATCGAATATGACGTCATTGTTCAATTACTTTTAAGCCTAGCGTCAGTTCTTCAACTTTCATTATGATAAATGAAAAAATACTATTTTTATATGACAGGTAAGTGACGTCACGAAGCGCATAGAATAGATATTGTCAGAGAAAAAGGTGCGAGTAACATCGATGTTTAATATTGTGTATTAATAGGCTACCCCTTTCATTTTTGTGGGGAATGTATTATGTAGGCCGGGCCTATTCACGACCTCGCGAATTTTCTGGTGAAGGAAATTTAATTTCTTGGGGAACTCAACCCAGAGACGTCTAAATAGCACACTGATTATACAGACTGTCCAGTGCAACGAAGTGGAGCAGAAATATCGAAATAAAATTTTGCCTTGAGCAGATTTGAACCATAACACCATAACCATAGCAGAACACGCTAACCACCATTTTATCATAAACACACACAGTTCACTTGACTTCACTAAACAAGATCACAACAAGACAGGCAGAGGTCAGAATCCGACGTCTTAATATGCTATCACAACAAGCATTCGTCTTTGAAGATTTTTAATGTACGCCATGTGAATTTGCTTGAGGCTATCATACATCGTTAATGCATACATACATGCATGCATAGATAAACTTAAATGATCATTTATATAATTATATAGGCCTACACATACATACATACATACATACATACATACATACATACATACATACATACATACATACATACATACATACATACATACATACATACATACATACATACATACATTCATACATACATACATACATACACACACACACACACATACATGCATACATACATACATACATACATACATACATACATACATACATACATACATACATACATACATACATACATACATACATACATACATACATACATTCATACATACATACACACATACATACATACATAGATACATACATGCATACATACATACATGCATACATACATACATACATACATACATACATACATACATACATACATACATACATACATACATACATACATACATACATACATGCATTCATACATACATACACACATACATACATACATACATACATACATGCATACATACATACATACATACATACATACATACATACATACATACATACATACATACATACATTCATACATACATACATACATACATACATACACACACACACATACCTACCTACATACATACATACCTACATACATACATACATACATAAATACATACTTACGTACGTACGTACATACATACATACATACATACATACATACATACATACATACATACATACATACATACATACATACATACATACATACATACATACATACATACATACATACATACATACATACATACATACATACACACATGCGTGCATGCATGCATGCATGCATGCATACCTACATATATAATTATGCGTACACGTGCACATAATCACGTGCACATAATATATTCGTGTTTGAATGCATGCAGATGATCTTTCATTATTGATGCTTTGTGATTTCATTGTGCGCTATATCAATTGTCACACAGGTCAGTTCAGAACGGTGTGCACAACGATATGCATACAATCTAATGTAATTCACGAGTTAGATTAGATTGCAATAGATTGATTAGTAGACCCGTTCTAAAAACTCACTAGCTCAGCACCGACAGACAGACATACAGAGAGTCAGACAGATAAACAGACAGACAGATGAAGAAACAGACAAACAAGTGGACAAACGGATGAGCAGACAGGCAGATGGGCAGACAAAATATTTATCAGATTGATAGATTGATAAATGTATACAAAGCATCTATAGTAATAAGTAAGTAAGTAAGCAAGCAATTAAATAAGTAAGTAAGTATGTACTTTATATTGAACCGCTGCACTGCGTGAACATTGGATGAGAACAGAATAGAGCGTGAACAATCATAAAAGTCTAAATATGCAATTCAATAATAATAGTAGACATCTAAAAAAAGATAACAGACATCTTTGGAACCACGGGCGTCCGCAGGAAATTTTCTAGGGGGAGCAAACTTTTAAATAATTATTGTCACATGGTCTAAATTTAATGGGTGACAGTCTGAATTGCTATATTACCACGAGAGAATCCTAATAGCCTACCTATACGTTATGCGCCCAGAGAAAACTAAATAGGTCCAACTTGTAGATCGCACCTTTAATCACATTGAATATCGCGTTGTAACAATCACAACCAAATATTCTAAATTTATGTGTAACTATGAGAAAAATCCAGGGGCGCACTTGCGCCCCCTTGCGCCCCGCTGCGGACGCCCATGTTTGAACTATTTGAGAGTGAAAGGATAGACAGAAAAGAAAAACAATAATAAAATTAGGATCATATACTGACTGATATATAGGCAGACAAGTAGACAAGCAAACAGGCAGACCTACAACAAGGTAGAGGACATATAGGCAGACAGACAGACTATACTGACAGAATGGCGGAAAGACAGACGGGAAACTGGAAAAACCTGCAGACGGACTGAAACGTCCTGCAACGTATACATGTAGACTATATCGGATGTGAGGCAAAGGATCAATTATATTCCATCGGTCAAAAGTGTAAGAAGCAAAGCAACGTGCAACGTTCCAGTGTTTCAACATCCATCATTCCTTTTTTTCTCCAGACGAAAAACCACTCCTCCAACCAACCCACAGACGCACCCACGCACCCACGCACCCACGCAGGGTTGCGGAAAGAAAAACATCAACACATGACCATTACGATGCATCATGAATGTGTATATTATAGCCTACAGTGCATATATTATACATAGATATAAATGGTATATGTGTGTACATGTGTGTATGATATTATGTGTATGATATATGTATGTATATGCACGTAAATTATATATAAATGCCCATGTCACGTGCGCGCATGGTTTTTATAAATATGAGCTGGAAATCGGTGAGATGTTTTGCCAGACCAAACAGCTTTTCAGTGCATGCGTCAATCTATCTGCTCCTACATAATATTATATCGCTCTTCCGGTCTCTCTCTCTTTCACTCACTTTGTCTGTCTCTGTCTCTCTGTTTCTGTTTCTCTGTCTCTTTGTCTGTTTCTGTATGTGTCTGTCTGTCTGTCTGTCTGTCTATCTGTCTGTCTCTCTTTCTCTTTAAATAAATATTATATATGCACATATTATAGCCTATGTATGTAATGTATGTAATGCATGTGTATGTGTTTATGTATGTGCATAGGTCTATGTATAATGTACAATTATATATGTATATGTATAGCCTAATGTATATGCATAATGTATATCTATATGTATTATGTATATGTGCATTTATATCCATATGTATATGTATATTAGGGTGTCTCTTAGCACAATGGGGAAAAAAGTTTGGGGGATTTTTTCCATCTCACCCTCACAAGTTGTGAGGTTTATTTAAATAAAATTCTACAAAAAATTTCCTTAAAATTGGGTAAAATTTAGAGGTCGCCCTCTAGCCTCAAAGTTTTGCATGTAACAGGTTCACTTCGACAATGAGAAATCATGTAGTCCAATGTCGCATAATAATTAATCATCGCTTCTAGCACTAATCAATTTGCCTTGTTTATATGACATACATGTATGTATGTGCACTTGATAAATGGCTCATTCAAGAATACTACTCAGAAGTGCTCCCGGCTAGGGCGCGGACACTGAATCTGAGATTCACACCAAAGCGCATGAGCATTTGGTGGCATTTTGGAGTTCGGTCATGAGTCAAGTCTTTCAGAGGAATTCAACTCTGACAGGTCTTTAAATGGATTATAACTGCAAAAGGTGCCATCTTGCACTCCAGCACTTGATATAAGGATTTCAAGATGGTCGTTAATACTCATTATGCTGTATGGAAGTTGGATCTTCCTTTGGCGTCCCATCCCAATGTGCTGCCAATTGTGCCAGAGGTACAGCCTACAACGAACTCTGATTTTAGATTTAAGATTGGTTATGCGGTTATTAGCGCTGGCACGATGAATTATTGTAGCCTGCTGTTGATATTCAAATAAATAACGACATGCCCAAGGATACATGCAACTTCACTGACAATAACGTTGGCATTTCTGTATGAGACATTGGTCTGTCAAACACAGATAGTGTCTACGAGACTTTATGTTTAACCGTGTTCTCTTTGGAGTTGAACCTTTGCTGCACAAGCACAGGCAGGATGGTAATCTCCCCTCTTTCGGCAGCACCATTTGATAAGTCAGAGTTTAGCACAGCCCGACTGGTCGATGCTTTGATGTCTTCTTGTGATCACAAAAAGCGTTCAAATTGCACCTGATCACTCTTGTACACTCTGTTTGAGGTGATACTGGACCATATAATTATGTCACTTGCCTTCCTAAATATGCCTTTGCCTATATGCGTGACGTTCTTCACCGGCTTCCTGTTTCTTAGGGCATCTTCCGAGCTGCTCTTGTTTGGCGTTCTTATTTACGCCTCATCGTATCTTATTGTGTCTGATCTTTGTTGACATGTCTCTCTGGCCGACAAAGATGGCATAACCTTTGTTTTTCTGCAATGGCCATGGAGAGCTGTCGGTTCTGCGAGCTCACACTTCTATTAGAAGCTGGCTCCCACTCAAGAAGCGAATTGAATATAGGATATCTACTCTATAGTCTGGCGCTGCATGCTAGGCCTTGTTCCTGCCTACCTTTGTGAGCTCTGTAGCCCTACACTTATATTTCTCACCATTTCCACTTCCTTCGTTCGACTGAACAAAGTCTGCTCTCAGTTCATTTTGCTCGTACTTCCACTATACAGAACCATGCTTTCTCGGTGGTATGACCCTCAACCTGGAATGGTCTTCCACTGATCCTCCGCCTCTTTGTAAAAATACTTCTCAGGCTTTCCTCTCTCTCACCTTAAGACAGTTTTATTTGGCCGCGCTAAGGTTGGGAGCGCTTCTGAGTAGCCCCTGAAGATGTTCTGTATAAATGCATATAATGAATGAATGAATGAATGAATGAATGAATGGATGGATGAATGAATGAATAAATGAAATTAGACTTGCGATGATAGCTAAGTAAAACTCGTCTGATTTCTTTAAGTCGCTCAAATCTCATTCTGCTAGCTGTTGCTGGGTTGAGAGCGCCTATGCTTAGGTCGCTTGAAAAGGCGCCATATAAATTATCGGAATGAATAAAATTGAACAGAAGGTAATGGCCTGATTTACTCCTTCTACATATTGAAATTAGCTAATCAATAAGTCAATCTAGGACTTCTCTAGCAATGCAAACGATGTGGCATATTTTTAGACAACAGGTCTACATGTATTAAAACTTTGACATCAAAGGGCGACCTCTAAAAATTCTCGGATTTCCTTCAAATTTTTTTATAAATTTTTTCTTCATGAACCTAACAACTTGAAAGGGTGATAGATTGAAAATTTAAACTTTCAGTTTTAAGAGACACCCTAATGTATATGTACATGTATGATTGTATGTGTATATGTATGTGTAATTATGTATATGTATATGCATATGTATATGTATATGTATAATTGTATATGTATATGTATATGTATAATTGTATATGTATATGTATATGTAAATGTAGCCTATTATTGTATCCTTTCTCCCGTTTCTCGTGTTTTCCTTTTATCCGTCTATATCTCACCATTGCTATCTCACTATCTGTCTTCGAAATCGCAATGATATTCTATTATCAAACATTCTCATCAGGTTCGTGCATATCTCTTGCTGTCTCTTTTCTTCTCTGTCTGTCCTCCGTCTGGCCGTCTGTCCGTCTGTTTGTCTGGCCGTCTGTCCGTCTGCCTGTCTCTGCATGTCTGTCTCTCTCTTTCTGTGCTTTTTCTCTATCTTTCTCTGTCTGTATCTTTCAGTCTACATCTCAAATCAGAGTATTCTTCAACGAGAGATTTACTCTATCTTCCTTCTCTCCTCTTTTCCCTCTTTCAGTCCTTCCTTTTTCGTCCATCCACCTATGTCTCCTTCTTTCTCCTTCTCTCTCTGCATGCATGTCTTATAACCCGTACAATATCGCGCTCTGTTTATGCAGAAAACATTGGCGATGTCTGCATCATCTCCCTATAGCATCTTTCTCCCTCTATCCTTTCGCCTGCCTCTCTCTCCTTCCGTCTGCCTCTCTCTCCTTCCGTCTGCCTCTCTGTCCTTTCGTCTGCCTCTCTCTCTCTCTGTCTGCCTCTCTCTCTTTCTGTCTGCCTCTCTCTCCTTCTGTCTGTCTCTCTGTCCTTCCGTGTGCCTCTCTGTCCTTTCGTCTGCCTCCCTATCCCTCCGTCTGCCTCTCTGTCCTCTTGCCTACGATAGCACTGCGCATTCGTATTTAATCGCTACGCGCATCCAACTCTTTATCGCGATGTCATGCAATCGACCAGGGCCGCCCCGTGGGCAGACGAACAGATCGAAGAAGCCCTCTCTGCCCCTGCCGAGGAGCGTCTGCCCCTGGCGGCGTTACGCCTCTGCTCATGAGCCTGGTCCTTATCTAGGATCGACAGCGCTACTCCCATGGCAGTTACGACTTCTCGGAGTGCTATCTGCATAGTAAACTGTGTGTAAACGAATCGCGCTGGCGGCGTTGGCAGCATGCATGATGCACTCTAGTTTACATGTATGTATGCGGAAGATGATGCGTTGCCGCTATTCATGTTTCGAGTTATAGACATCGCACTGAATGGGATCATGTGAAAGCAACTCGATGCTGTGCTGCTGGTTTAGGTGCATTTGCAAATGTGTCGTGTATCAGCAAAACATATAGCCTATACGTATCTAGGCAAAGACTGGATCGAGAATCGTGTGAATGTCTGAGAGTGGAGATTTGTTACATGAAGCTGACTTGCGTAGTCTCATATCAACGTGCATTGGTGGTTAAGTTGATACGAGTAGACTTATAAGCGAAATTGGTATCGAAAAGTTTCGCAGTGATATGCAAGCAAACAGGATTTGGGTGAGTCCTTCGTTTCCGCATAATCTTTCCTTGCTTCTATCTTTCTTATCGTTTTTATTTTTCTGATCTCTTTTGTATTTTTCCTTTTCTTTGTTTCTTGATTTCTTTGTTTCTCGTTCCTGTCTGTGTTTTCTTCTTTTGTGTCTGCATGCTTTATCTCTTTATTTCTGGCTTTCGTCTTACATCCGATGTCTTCTTTCTCTTGCAAGCACTTCTTTTTTCCTCCTCCTCCTCTTCTTCTTCTTCTTCTTCTTCTTCTTCTTCTTCTTCTTCTTCTTCTTCTTCTTCTTCTTCTTCTTCTTCTTCTTCTTCTTCTTCTTCTTCTTCTTCTTCTTCTTCTTCTTCTTCTTCTTCTTCTTCTTCTTCTTCTTCTTCTTCTTCTTCTTCTTCTTCTTCTTCTTCTTCTTCTTCTTCTTCTTCTTCTTCTTCTTCTTCTTCTTCTTCTTCTTCTTCTTCTTCTTCTTCTTCTTCTTCTTCTTCTTCTTTTTCTTTTTCATCTTCATCTTTCTCATCCGCCTTCTCTTAGAATTGCTCTATCTCCTCCACCTACAGTTCTTGCTATTTCGCTTCTTCTGCCTCTGTTTCCTTTTCTTCGTCTTTCCTTCATCGTCATCTTCTTTTTTGAGCTGCTTCATTCTTGCTCTTCTGCACCTTCTCGTTTCCTTTCTTTTTCTTCTTTATTGTCTTTTCTTCTTCCTTCTATTCCTTATTTCTTTCTCCCCGCCATATCCTTTTCAATCAGCTGTAGTTCAAGTGTTCATATCACGACCTCATTTCAGTAACTGCTAGCAGATGTTCCGCTGAATTGCCTCTTTAAAAATTTGCCAAGCGATTTGCAAATGCTCCCACCTCCACACCAACTAATTGGACTCGGTCGGTGTGTCGATCTTAGGTAGATGGGAACTTAGAACAATATATTTTAAAGGGCAGTTGGTGAGAAGTATGAGTTTTCAGGAGGCGCAAAAGACAAGCAAATTTTGCGGTGTGGTTCTAATCAAGACCAAAAAGCTGACTTTCATCTGAACTTGTCTTCAAACTCTGTGTAGGTCAGATGCAAACAGCATTTCTATAACCGGTATTATATGGTCTGTATATAGTCGATTCTTTAGCTTAGTGTGAACTGTGAAGCTATACATGTCGACCCACTGACTACAGTAATAGCCTACATGTGTGCTCAGCAAGATGCATTCGGTTGGTGAAATTGAATAACATAACGCATTCGTATCGTTTGAACTCATCGTAGAGTATTAAGCTTATATAATATAATTATAGGGTGACACGAAAGTTCGTTCACCGTTTTCAAAATGCGTTCTCTCAGTAACGGCTTCATGAGCTTACTTCTTCATAATATTTTGTCAGTGCATACTTAAGTCAAATGAAAGATACTGGTACACATTTGATTACTTATCATCCGGTCCGTTGTTGCCATTATTTACACATGTATAAGAAGATGTTTTTGCGGAAAAATGGCGTTCATCAAATTAACACAGTAAAGTAAACGTGCAGGCCTAGCCACGTACCGGTACAAAAGCGTGACAAGACACTGTTGTTACATAGGCCTACACAGACGTATGCTATATTCATGGGCGTCCGCAGGAATTTTTCTAGCGGGGCGCAAACTTTTAAATAATTGTCACATGATCTAAATTTAATGTGTGACAGTTTGAATTTCAATATTACAACGAGAGAATTCTATAGCCTACCTATGCGTTATACGCCCAAAGAAAGAAATATAGGTTCAACTTGTATAACGAATCGATAATCACATTGAAACTCGCGTTGTAACAACCACAGCCAATTAATAATGAAAATTTATGTGTAACTTCGAAAAATCCAGGGGGCACACTTGCGCCTCCTTGCGCCCCGCTGCGGACGCCCATGCATGGCTATATTGCTATTAGGGTACCTGGTATAGTATCTCCTTTCTTTGCATAGGTATACGGTATACCTAAGCCGCTGCTCAACTGTTGCCATAATCCATAGGCCTACAACGTATGCTTCCCAATAAACCGTAGTCTAATTCCCTATATTAATATTATGAAGTCTGCCATATGCATTATCTCAATCAATGTTATTTTCTATAAGCAAGTGATACGAGATTAACGTTTGTTTGGATCAACAAATCACTTTTGCTGATCTTATCTAAATAAATAACAGAATCAGCAATATCAACACTTTGCACCATAATTATAGACTATGTACTGGTAGCACACTATAGCTATTATCTCTATAGCTATAATCTATAATGTACGTACCCATGTGTATCAGTGGACTCGTCGCCTTCTGATGTCTCTCATAAGTAGGTCCTCTAGGGCTTTACCGATCAGGTGATCATCACTATTCGGTCGATTACGAATACTTGGACAAACTATTCGACCGAATAAGAATATTAATACGAATAGTGTACAAAATAAGTCTACCAAAAACATTGAAAAAATGAAATTGACGATTAGGGCCATTCTGGACTGGTTTTTATTAAACAAGTAGTTAGTAATAAAGTCCCTGAGGGATCCTAAATACCTCGGGGCTAAAAAAATAATAATCACGAATATTAACTGCCTGTATATCTGTGTTCTGACTATAGCGGATGTCGTGATTCCTCGGTGCACTATTATATAATTGAATAATTTCCTGGATATTTTCATCATCTTCATCATCATCAGCATCAGCATCAGCAGCATCAATCGAGATGAGTAACGCTGTGAAGCAATACATGCGAAAGAGAGACAAATACGAAAGCGCGCGCAGAAGCACCTTCGCCGAAGCCAATCTCAGGTAGGCCATTCTTAATACGAAGCATGGCAATCGAATTACATGTACGTGTAGACTAACCAATAATTAATTATTATAATAAAGGTTATGCGACACAGGCCAAGTCTGTAAAATGTAACGCTTTGCAACCTTAATGTAAGTGCGATTCAATTGCATTTTAATATTATAATAAAAATTGTTCAAGTTATAAGGCGTCAAAGTTGTTGCATTCCTATTGGCCCACCCTGTAGTAGTAGTAATTTACATTAGCACTTTAATCTATACTTGTCAGGAACAGTTTTTATTAAGGCGCTATATAAATATACAAGTTACAGTCTAAAAATATCTATTCAATGATGAGTGTATAGCGTGTACCGTAATCGTAATCAAAAACTCCAAACCGTCAAGTGCTGCTCCAAATTGAGCGCAGGGCCTCAACTTATTCGAGAGTGCAGCGTCGTTTCGAATGGGTTAATAATTGTCGGGTGAAGAGCCTATCAATGCTGACAATGTTGGTCTAGTCAAGTTGCCAGAGATAACAGAGAGAGATGAACGGCAGGTAGAGTGCTTAACACGTAAGAGGTTCAGCAGCGACTATCAGCGAAATGCGACGGAGAGTCCATTCAAATCTCGAGATCCTTAAGGAGAATACATGAGCGTGATTCTTAAGGCAACGAGCATAGATCGAGCAAGACAAGTGAAGAAGTCTCGTTCTTGGCTGCTTATTTTTTGCGGTTATAGAAGTCATTAATAACGGAGAATTGCGCATTCTTCGGTGGAGTAGACATAAGAGAATTGGAGTATCATTCTGATGGCATAGGCGACAAGAGAACATGAGAGGAGCATTAATTATTCGGGAGAGAGAGAGGGAAGGTTGATTATAGCAGCAGTCGAGTTAAGAAGAGACGAGATGGGCGGAGAATGCGGAGACTGGAGAATGGATATTATAAGCTAAATATGCTGAGTAAGGTGGATATGTGTGGATGAACAAGTGGATGGATGGAGTGATTGATTGATGTATTATAGACGATGTTGGTGCGATTGAATTTGACAGTGTGTGTGTGTTATGCATCCTAGAAGTGGCTTACTACTTATGACGATGATGGCATAGAAACGGTCGCCTTTACATTGCATAACATTACATCACATTATACTACATAATATTAGAATTACATCGCATAACATTACATCACTTTATAATTACACCACATAATATTACATCGCATTATATTACATAACTACTTTACAACTAGGCCTAATCGCTGAAAAAGACGATGATGCTGACGATGAGAATGATAATGACCGAAATAATGTCGAGGTAATTGCGCTGGAATAGTCTTCTTCCTCAGCCCACACGAAGGTCTAAAGTCTAAACAGATGCCTATAGGACAGATGCCTAACACACGCAGGCCTAAGCCGATGATTAAAGTGGTTTAACCCTCATGAGACCAACATATTTCACTCCTTAATATGACCAACTGGGGTCCCTTGGGACCCCAATAGTCGATAACACGTTCAGTGCTTTATTCGCTTGTTGAAACTTCATTTTATGTTGCTATAGTTCAAGATATGGCAGCTTATTGTTTGTTTGATGTGTACTTGTTATAGCGCCCATCATAATAACTACTCAGAAGCGCTCCCGACTACTGCGCGGACACTGAATCGTAGTTTCACGTCGAAGCGCTGAGCAAAAGCTCCCTACACTGAGCGATTTTTTGGTATTTATTACCATCTAATAATATAATTGTCTGGATTAATGCTCTACTCAGCGTCAATTGAAACTACTCAGAAGCGCTCCCGACTACTGCGCGGGAACTAAATCGGAGTTTCACGTCGAAGCGCTGAGCAAAAGCTCCCTCCACTGAGCGATGTTTCGTTTGGTATTTATTACCTTATAATAATCGGCCAGATTATTAATGCTCTACTCAGCGTCAATTGAAACTACTCAGAAGCGCTCCCGACTACTGCGCGAACACTGAATCGGAGTTTCACGTCGAAGTTGACCCTGGCTGCCGGGATTGAATTTCTATACCACAGTTCTTTATCGCAGCTCTGATTGGTGCTTAGTTTGTCATAATCACTGCTTGCTATGCCATGTGAGGTGTTACCATGGCATATCCAATTACTGTCAAGAAGGTACGTCGACGCCATGATCTCTGCGAGATCTTCCAATCTGGATTATTGCTGAGACACATAAAAATTATTGTAAGAAGCAATTCCAATGATGTTGAGGATGTTGAAGAACATCGTCATGGATCTACGGTTGACTTTTCTTCTTGTGGTGCGCATTATAATTATTATCCAGGTGATAAATAATATTATTGTCAACACCACTTTTGGTTCCATTATAATGGAGGGTTACTTCTGGCTTGTTGTTCATCTAGGCATAAGTGGTGGCATCGTGCTGCAGAGTGAATAAACAGCACAACTGTGCCTGGTTTAGGAATAAATGATAACCTACAAGAGTAGGTTGGTCATGAAATGCAAACAAAGAGCTCATTTCCTGGCGCCCCATGCCTGGCCTTCATTCCCTATATGAAATTTTTATCTGGTACAACGTTTCTGCCACTGTGCCGCCATGGTGACTGGTGATACCAGTTGTTTCACAACTCTTGACTTGTCTCACGCTGTTCCCTCTGTCACTGCCCGGGTATATGTCAATGGCTATGAAGTGACAGCATCGCAGCACACCATATCTTGATACCATAGTTTGCAGGTTTGAAAGTAAGCTCATCCACTCACAGACTTGTAAGCTTACCAGGAAGAAATTCCTTGGCAATGATACTGAGCAGAAAACATTTTTCTTAGGTAACGGTAAGCAGCAACTTTGTTGTTGTTCAGCCTTTCATCGACATATGAAGTGTTTTATGATCAATTGCCTTGTTGCAAAATCCCATGTACCGGTACTTCAGGATGCACGAAATTGTGTCCTGGACATGGTCATTAGTTGTGCTATAGCGTTTTCCAACGCCACTCTATATTCCAGAATTGTCTGTATTGCTTATTTTGCACTAAATCGTACTGGATAAATTCTCGCTGTCATAATATCTTTTCATAAAATAGCGTTCGGTTCCATAGGAAAAATCGTCCTAAGGCTGGGGTCCCGCGGGACCCCACCAGTTATTTTATATTTAAAAAATAACTGCAAAAGTTAAACCGGATTTTATTAGATGTAAATAATGAGCGATGTTCATGTGACAAATTCATAAAACGTCGTTAAAAAATATCGATTAGCAAAAAAGTAGCACGAGCCGAAACAGTGCTGGGGTCCCCGAGGACCCCAGTTGGTCGTTTGAGGGTTAAAACAGAGAACCAGACGGCACGAGTCGGCCAACGCATCTTCAGCTAAGCTTATCTGAAAGCATTACTTGCAGAACCCGCAGCGCATTATACGTTTCAGTGCTGTGCATTGTGTAACGGTGGAACACCTTGGCTCGTGCATATTATAGCCTAAGTTCATTGTAAAAAATACATGTAGGCTATTATACGTGTCTATATTATCCTCCTGCAGTTCCGTCCAATTGTAGTTCAACTGCGGTTTGTGGGTAGGCCTACAAGTCGGGTAAAAATCTGAGGGACGATTTTCATTCCCGCCATTTATACAAACACAAACTGGCGCCTATGTAGCCTGGAGCAAGAGTTAAACCAACATTGTCAGCATATGACGTTATACAAGGATCCATATTATATATACATATATAATTATAATAGACATATATACACAGACATATATATGTATGTTCTGCATAATAACGTATGTATGTTTATATATGAGGGAATGAGGGAATACGTATACCTTCAGGCTGTACCTTGAACATCTACTCGGATGCCTATGCGTTGTAAGCGTCTCACATACAAGCAGGCAGCAACCTGTGTACACAGAAGAGCGCATGCTCTGGCAGATGGTGGTCGATGTTGCTCGGCCTGAGAGCATGGTGGGAAGGGAGCCAGTACATCGTGTAGTATCATCATCATCGCAGGTGGGCTTTAAGGTGCACAATAACATCTCATAGCTAGTCGTGATTCAAGTATAGTCTACATTCACTGCAGCTAATTAGTTGCAGAAAAATGATTCAAGCGCATTCTCAATTGGGACGATTATTATATGACTGAAGATTAGTTAGAAGTGTTAGAGAAAATCAAGTGAGTCGACTACACACTCACCAAAGCAGACATTAGTGGCCGATATTATTATCAGCCAAAAAGTGATTCTAGCACATTCCCAACTTCATAATAGTATAATAATTTTTCGTGTATTCAACAATCCGGTTGACAGACCGCGACCGGTTACAGCGTACAGTTATGCAGTTATCAAACATAAAAAACACCAATCTTATTAACTACAGTGAACAGAAAGTGTGCAATACAACTTTACTTTATTAGGCCTTACTAAGAAAATCTAGAGAAACTTCTAAGACGAGTTCAAATTTTACTATTATCAACATTAGTAGGACTAGGCTATCAGTATTAGCATTTTATTATTATAATTATTATTAGGCCAATATATTATGATCTGATAATTATGATGTAGCTACTATAGCTATGTTTTCAGAGCGCTGATCGAGTGACTGTAAAATATTTTCCTTTAGCTTGGTGTGCTTTCGACGCGTATAACCATCTCCTTTCGTTTTGCGCCCGTTTATACGAGCTCCACTGCTGCAGCAGTTACTGACGACCCAATGTCGGGGCCAATAACTTCCAGAGGATTATGGAATGAGACCCACTTTCAGAATGAGGCAATGAACGCTGCAGCCCTACAGACTCCGTTACGCTCTAGGCCTACTACGTGATGAGCTAGGACGTTATGTAGCCCACGTGTTTGGAACTTTGGCAGCATACAATGAATAGACTATGTATTACGTTTATACACATTATATTGCAATAAAATGTTGTGTTAATGTTTATGTATGTGTGCGCGTAGGTGTATATGTATGTGTGTGCGTAGGTGTATATGTGTGCGCGCGTAGGTTATGTGTATGTCTGTGTTCTTGGGTGTATATGTACATGTAGGCCTATGCGTGTGTTCTTGTATATGTATGTGTGTATATAAAATTATCATGTGCATGTGTATTGTCTAGCCTGTAGGATATAATTACGTGATTAAGAGAAAAGAATGGAGAGGACGAAGAGTGAAATGTTTGGAGAAGAAGGGAAGGAGGTGGAGGAAGAGGAGGAGCAGGAAACGGGGAGGTGGGGTGGTAGGGTGGGGTGGGGTGAGGTGAGATGGATGATGATAAAGTATCATAACGATGAGTCTTTTTACTCTGTGAGTGAGACAGAAAGTGCGTTTTTGTGTGCGTGTGTGTGTGCGTGTGTGTGCACGTGTACGTATGTGTGTGCGTGTGTGTGTGCGCGTGTGAGTGCGTGTGTGTGCGTGCGTGTGTGTACTTGTTTTGGTATGTGTGTGGCGTCTGTAGATATCATTTCCTGATGTCTACCATCATTGGTGTCTTGGCCCAGGTGCTCGAGCATTGGCTGCATGAGGTAGCGGTGGATGATGCAGCCGAATTTCCTCTTTCTCTTTCCTCTCCTCTTCTTTTCCATCCTTCATTCTCACAGTCTTCTCACATTCTCCTCCACCTCCTCTTCTTTTCTCCTTCTCCTTTCCGTCCTGGTTCTCTGCCTCCAGTTTAATGGCTCCCTTTCTTACAGTATTTCTTTGCACATCCGGTGGTTTTCGCTCTTTCCTTACCCAGGCCACCTGGCGGTCGGTAGGTAAACGAATCGCCGAATACAGTAGCGCCACAAGCGACCAAGTGCATTCGATACAGGCTGGGTCAGAAAATCACGACCCACAACTATAGCGATGTTGTTATCTGAACGTCGTGATACACAGTGGGTCGAATATTATCGATGCCTTCATCAGAATGGCTGCAGGCATGGATGCTATGGAGATCGCACCACCGAACAACCTTGCGCTTTGCACAGAACCTAAATTCCCATGTGCGCTTATCAGTGGCTAAGCTCTCTGGCGATAAGCTTCCCATCACGGCTTTGAGAAGGGCTCACGAAGGCATCAGAGTTTGTCGTTCGCCACAGGCCAAGATGCCAACAACAGTTTTCACCTGTTAGTTATGTTTTGAAGTCCTTTGAATCTATCCGGTAATCCACCTACATGCTGAATACACAGCGGCTTCCAACGCGCGTTTCAAATACAAAAGAAAATTTAACAAGTCATTAGCCACCAACGTATATTATACCGTACGCGGTGAGTTGTTTAACCCTCATCCGAACAAGCGAAAATCCAACTTAATTTGAACAAAGGGGGGTCTCGCCAGACCCCCCGTTTAGATGTAGGTTTTTCATAGGTAAGAGTGTTTTTTATATGCCAATTTTGTAGGATGATGTCAGAATGACTAAAAACAACAATGTATTAGTCTCTCAATGCAAGATAAATCGTTTTTATGATGAATTTTAGACTAGACCCCTCTACATGTTTAGTAACATTAATTGCGACGGTTTGTCAGGCCTGTTTCATGGACTCAATAACTGTCTATCTATAAAATTTGGAAAATCAAATAAAGAAGTCATAATTCTAGTAATATTAGTATTAAATGCTGTTAAATTCAAAGTCAGTATGACTATTTTATATAAAATATATATCACAAAATTAATGGAATATGCCTTCACATAAATTGTAAGCATGTATCATAGTCCGGGTTTGTATGTCGAATGATGATGTCTCTCATCTCATTGGTTAGGAAACTGTCAATACTATCTTGAATATTCTCATATAATGTGTCCGTATTCTTTTATTCTACATTTTTTGCTTACTACATGTACACTGTGCAACAGAGCACATCCTTTTGGCAATGCATTTGTCTGCCAAACATATCCGGATCTTCACTTGTAATCAGGTCTCGGCTTCATCAGTACCAACAGTTTCGTCATCATCATCTTCACTATTAAGTCCAGTCTCATCATCATGTTCATCATCATCTTCAATTTCAATACTGCTTTTATCAAAAGAAACACCTGAAGGTTGTTATGCAGGCATTGGTATCTTTTCACGTTCACATTCTTTGTTATTGCTCTTTTTGTCGAAACTGTCAACATTATACAGTATCCGTCAGTATTATCTTCAGTATCTCCTTATCACTCAACCGATTTGGTCGCTTAAAAGTGCTAATTGTAGCTCATCCATATAGGAACAAAGTCATAAAAGCAATTTGAGAAACTATCACTTCAAAAAAAGTTATGCACCAAATATATGAAGGGGGTCTGGCTAGACCCCCCTTGTTCGGATTAGGGATAATAATGCTGAGCGTCAGCCTCACTGTCTTCTGAGCACACCTACATACACGGACTCATCATACACAGAGGCGGGTCGGTCGGTCGGTAGGCCGGTGTATAGATCACCTGAGCAGGCTGTTGTGAGTGTACGCATTGGTGTATATTTAAACCGGTAAACGGCCGCGTTTGGCGTCTCTTTTCATATTCCCGTTGTGCCTTCCGACCGACCGACACTTATCTGCGGTATTTCGAGTTTGTACATCGACGAAGAAGTTGTTGTTTTCTGTTCGCTGCGAGGAAGACGCTGCTGACGTCGTTTTGGAGGTCACAGGAGGAGGCTTAGCAGGAAACGCGAGACTCAAAACGTATACCTAATGCGCTAGAAGATCTGTCGTTCCACTGTGGATTTGAAGGGTTAATTGCTGTGGATTTTCAGGGGTTAATTAGGGTCGCAACGCGTTGGAATAATTACCGATAGTTGCGTTTCTGACCGAAGGGATATCGTTGATTTTTGCCCATCGCAACGGGACCAGGTAGATGATGATGTGATGCTCATATGGCCGACCTCAATGATATCCAGCTGGAGCTGTTACCACTGAGAAAGACTGACTCTTCGCCTCAACACTACAAGGAGGACGATACTATCTGCGGCAGCGGCGGTGGTGGACCCGACAGGGTAGGGATAGACTCTGACGAGACGGCTTACCGGTCAACCCTATTGCCCCTGCAAGGGGCGCCTCACCCCGAGGCTATGGGCCGACGGGAGCGTGTGCTGCCCCGCGTGAAGAAGCGCCTTCGAGAGGAGAGCCAGCGGATCCGAGACAAGAGTCGAAGGTGGAGGGAGCAGAAGACGCAGCAGTGTCGACTGAACCTGAAGGACTGCGACCCTGTGGCCCCTCTGAGGGGGTCCGGTGGTCAGGGATTCAGGGAGATGTCGCTGCGACAGGAACTGATGCACAGACAGAGGAACCACAACAAGGCGAGGAGGATCGATTCAGAGTTCGATATTCTTGAGCTCTGTCAGATGAAGGGAACGACGAAGTCACGGAACACACTAACTGCCGTCGAGTCCAGCGGTTTCGACTCGTCTCTTCGTCGCAACGGGTAGGCAGGTCTTGACAAGGTCGGATTAAGAAATGTGAGAGCCCTGCTCAGAAAATGTTTTTGGGAATCTTTGATAGAAAAATCTGATGACTTTTTTTAGTCGTTTGGTCTCGAAATTGCTTTACAATACACCGCTTTTCCCCGTCCGAAACAGCCAACGACCCTTTTAGTCGTTTGGTCGAAATTTTGTCAAAATCTCCCAATTTTTCCCTGAATTTTCTCTCTCTCGTGTGTGGAGCCCCCTAAAGTGTGAAGGCCCCTGTTCGGCCGAACATGTTGAACAAGCCTTAATCCGACCCGGGTCTTGATGTGATAACCTACATGTTCTGTCTATAATAGGTACTTAAGTAAAGTCTCTCTCTCACGTGAGGCTCAGGTATTGTGATCATTTTGATCACCGACCTTACCATTTACTAAGATCCAGAATGTGGGGTCAATCCATTGCTCGATCTACCACTTTCTTTCCAGCTTACACCTGTACTCAATTATACTGAGTAGTGACAGAGGTGCATCAAAGATACCATTATTAGTCAAGGCAAGGCTTACAAACTTAAGCGAATGCTAAATATAGCGGTTTTGAAAGACGAACGGCTTGATACGTGGAGGAACGATCGGAACTCAACTCAAACTGATACTAATGCGATAAAAATATTTTACTGAACTGAACTTCATATTGTTGCACCAATCACCACATGAACTGAATGAGCGGAATGTCATAATGAATCGAAATCATAATCGACGCATTTCGGAACCGAATTCCTAACTGAACCGAATTTCTGACTGAACCGAATTTCTAACTGAACCGAATTTCTAACTAAACCGAATTTTTAACTGAACCGAATTCCTATATAAACCAAATTTCTAACTGAACCGAATTCCTAACTGAACCGAATTCCTAACTGAACCGAATTCCTAACTGAACCGAATTCCTAACTGAACCGAATTTCTGACTGAACCGAATTTCTAACTGAACCGAATTTCTAACTAAACCGAATTTCTAACTAAACCGAATTTCTAACTGAACCGAATTTTTAACTGAACCGAATTTTTAACTGAACCGAATTCATAACTGAACCGAATTCCTAACTGAACCGAATTCCTGTATAAACCGAATTCCTAACGGAACCGAATTTTTTACTGAACCGAATTTCTAACTGAACGAATTCCTAACTAAACCGAATTCCTAACTAAACCGAATTCCTAAATGAACCGTATTCCTAACTAAACCGAATTCCCAACTGAGCCGAATTCCTAATTGAACTGAGTTTTTTTCTGACCTGAATTTCTGAACAATCATTCTGAAGGCCACTGACTCAATGCATGGTGGTCCAAAATAATCGAAAACACGAAACTCTATCCGTTAAACGAATCGGTGAACAACACTATTTGCCGATCTCAGATTCCGATGGAAAGGTTGCTGTCGCTTATCATGCTTATGCCGACGATTAATTTTTGTCCGATGTTGATCTAAATATGTCCATCAAAACTTGTCCGCTTTTTCTGTTGAATGTTGAATCTATTGTTTCAGCAAATCTGAGATTTTTTCTGTTGCAAATGGAATTTATTGTTTCTGGTGAGGATTATTTCAGGGATGGGGACTCCGAATCTCGGAATCTCAGCTGCCGAAAAACGAAGACCACACGAAAAGCATCCAACGTTCTCTGTCTGTCTCTCTCTCTCTCTCTGTCTCTCTCTCTGTCTCTTTGTGTCTGCCTCTGTTTCTGTCTCTGTCTCTGTCTATATCTCTGTCTGTTTCTGTCTCTCTGTATGTCTCTGTCTTTGTCTCTGTCTTTGTCTCTGTCTTTGTCTCTGTCTCTTTCTCTGTCTCTGTCTCTCTCTGTCCGTCTGTCTCAATCTGTCCGCACATGTGCGTCTGTCTCTTCGCATCTTATTTTCTCCGTCTCTCTCAGCATCTCTTTCTCTTGCGCTGAATCTAAGGTGGTGAAGGACAAAGAGCACCGTTCCTAAGCAACGCATCCATCGTTATCTGTTTTTTTATGTTGCGCTATGTGTATCCTGTCTCCTCCCGTCTCCTTCTCTCTGCTTCTCTCTGTCTTTCTCATCTTCCATATACGCTTCGCTGCTTGTTTTTGCTTCTACGCCATCGCCCTCTTGCGTCTTTCCTATAATATCCGAATCTTTCTTTTCATTACACATCAAAGTCACTTCTCCAAACTTAACCAGTTATCTGATAGCTTCCACGAAGATTCCTATTTCTGTCTATTTACGTCGATTCAGTCCGTGATTAGTTGATCCCCATCCGCAACATCTAAAACCTGTCTCCATTGATTCACTTCTTTGCTTCACGTTCATTTAATGTGCAAATGATTGATTGACTGAATGATTGAATGGATAAACGATCGAAAACCGTCTGTCGATATCCTCTCATTTGCCATCAAATGCAACGTCAAGTGATGTAGACTTTACCCGACTGGTATGAATGGTGCAAACGAAAAATGTTCAAAGACCTTCTGAATAAAGGAGATCCAAATTTAGAAATTCATTAGTTTCATAGAGACGACAGAGAGTATGAAAAAATTCGGTTTATTTTGGAAGCATCGTTCGGTTGATTACATTGGTTAGAATTACGCAGCAGTGGAAGTTTACGGATCAGGTGGAATAGAATGGAATAGGGTAGACTAGAATAGTATAGAATAGAATGGAATAGGGTAGACTAGAATAGTATAGAATAGAATGGAATAGGGTATACACTAGAATAGTATGGAATATAATGGAATGGAATAGAAAAAACCTTCTATTACGGTAACCTAAACGTTACGTAGTTTTAATCGTAGTTTGACTGAATCAGCAGACTCCTTCAAATCAGGACTCAAGATTTATTTATTTTCTAGCGCATATCCTGATGTTAGTTGAATACGAGTCACCCTATGCTATAGAGATTGCCAGTGTTATATAAATTATCATTGTTGTTATTTATCATTGTTGTTTATTACTGTTATTACATTATTGGCAATTATTTTCTGTGTCGATAGGAACGACGTGCAGACGTTGATCGAGAAAGACGGCAAGAAGAAGTCTGACATGGCTGTTTATTTCGACAAGGAGGATGCCACTTATTCGACCGGGGACACCATCAAAGGTCACGTCAACATCACCCTCACTCAAGACGTCCGTGTCAAAGGTACCACGTTCATCAGATAACATTTTAAAGTGCAGCCATCGGTCACCCCAGTGTTAAAAGTGTAAAAAAATAAGTGACTGGACGCCTCTTACCTTTCCAAAAGAAGTGCCAGGACGCCCCTTACATTATCAGTTGTGCTGGCCAAATAAGTGGCAGGACGGCATAGAGATTTGAAAATAAGTACCAGGACGCCGTCCATGACCGTCCTGCCACACTTTAAGCCCTGGGTCACCCTAGATCCATCTCAACAGTAAACGTGCTTAAAAGACAGGGAGAAAGACATAATCAAAATTAAATAAAAATGATTCTAAGCTGGAAAATTGAGTCAATAAATTAAAATGACTCTAAACGGCTGTTTGAGTGACGCCGCCATTGAAATGGCATCAGCATTGAGATAGCAATATGAATCTATCAGGCAGTCGGAATTTATAATATGGCGCCTGTAAGCTAATTTAATCAGTGCACGACGATTGTCGTACAGCGACGCAGGTAGGACAGCTGCAAATTGGCGCGCGGCGTCTGGACAGGTGATTGTCTGGACAGTGCGTGATGTCTAGACGAGCGTACGTTGAGTGTACAAGGAGGGAGTGGAAGTGAAGAAGGAGTGTTGTGTGTTGAGAGCCGTTGAGATAGGCTGTAATAGTTGTTGTTGAGTTGCGATAGAGTAGACTGATGAAGGTAGTAGTCGTGTAGTTGTTATGATAACGCAAGTGTAGTCATTGTTGTGTTGTTGCTGATCGTTTTACTTTACATCGGATTTTGGAGTATAATAAGAAGAGTTAAACACGTCGTCGTTGTTGGTTAATAAAACAGTGAAAGACTGTAGATTCTTTAACCTAGCCATTTAGCTAATGAAACAGTTATCTAGGGATAGGCCTACGCTACCACGAACTTAACGAAGAAGCTTCTGAAGAGACTGATAGGAGGAGGTGATCACAAGGAGGATATCACATTTGGTGTCGTTGCGGTGAGATAACGATCCAAGTTGCAGGAGAACGATCCTAGTTACGAACGGCGGGTCTACGTGCCAAGTTACGAACGGAGGGATTCTATCCAATCAACAGACGTTGTGGAGGAACGGACGCTGTGAATTTATCAAGGAGCCGAGCACACGGGAGAAGCAACGATACATCGAGCATCCGTACGTCAGTGAGAAACGACAACACAACGACTACAAGGTAGAAAAACTTGCTTGTCTATTGAAGTGTGCATAAAGAATTGAAGTCAGTCAATTGCAAACATTTGAAGAGTAGCCTACTATTTTATCAAGCATCTGTAAAGTAAAGAAGTAAGATGGAGAAACTTACGGAGCAAAAGCAAGCAGCTATTAAAAAGATGTCTTCGGAGAGACTAGTAAAATTATTAATTGAAGCAAGCGTAGACGCAGAAGAAGTTGAACAGATGTCGAGGGAACATTTGATGAGAACTTTGGCTGAGATATGGGCAAAGGAAGAAGTTGAAGAAGAAGGTGCTGTTGGAGGTGCTAAAGAAAAGCCGGTTGAGAAACCTCAGGCACCGATGTCCATGGAGGCGTTGCTACAATTCATGATGATGAGTAGACAAGAAGAAAAGGAGAAAGAGGAGCAACGAGCTGAAAGAGCAGAAAAAGCAGAAAGGATTAGACTAGAGAAAGAAGAGCAGCGTAGACAAGAGGAAAAAGCGAAAGAAGAGCAGCGTAGACGAGAAGAGAGAGAATTACGACAACAAGAGATAGATATGCAGAGGCAGCAGTTCCAGATACAATTAGAACAAATGAGAATAGATCGTGACGAATCAGAACGAAGAAGGATGGAGTTAATGATAGAATATGAAAAAGCAAGGAGAAGCGATGAAGAAATACGGAGACAGCAGATCGAAGACAAAAAAGCTCGTGAGGAAGAAAAGGAAAAGATGCGTTTACAAGAACTGCAAAGTGCCGAAGAGATTCGACAGGAAGAATTCCAAGCAGAAAAAGACAATTTGGAAAAAGCAGAAAGAGAAAGAGAAGAACAGATGCAATTGGAACAAAAGAAACTTGCTATTAAGGAAGCTCAACTCCATGAGATGGCTATTGAAAAGGAGGAACGCAGAAAGCAGTTAGACTTGTTGCAGCAAAAGATAGAACAGGAGGAACTGCGCAGGGTAGAAGATCAAACTCGACTGACGAAGAAAGACGAAGACGATAGAAAATGTCGTGAAGAGTCAGAACGAAATAGGCTCAGAGAAAGTGAGACAATGGTGTCAAAGATTAAGAAGATAGGTGATGCAATGAAACATGTGTTACCGAAGATGCCGAATGATATGATGGAAGTGCCATTATATTTTGAAACAGTTGAAAATGCATTCAATAGCTTCGCTGTGGAAAAGCAGTACTGGGTGAAATTGTTGTTGCCATTGATGACCCCGAGAGCGCGAACGGTATTGAATCGAGTGTCATTTGAGAATTTAGATAAATACGATGCAGTGAAAGAGCACTTGTTGAAGGAATTCAAGTTAACAGCTCGTGAGTACAGGTCAAGGTTTGCAGATTCCAAGAAGACAGCCGAAGAAACGTACACGATGTTCACGGCTAGGCTGAAGAACCTGTTGAATTATTATGTCCGAAGTAGACGAGTGGACAAAGACTACGAGAAGCTGTTTGATTTGTTAGTGGCGGACAAGCTGAAAGAATGTTTACCACCAGGTCCACTACAGTTTGTCTTAGCAAAAGAGGGCACAGAATGCTTGGAAGCCAGTGACGTGGCAGACCTCGCAGACATACATGTAAACAATCGGATTGGTGTGATGTTTCAAGAAAAGCCGAAATATGAGTCATGGGACAATAATCCAAAGCAAACCAAGTGGGACAGCAATAACAAAGAAACTGGAAGCCAAGCCAAAAGTAATGATGTAAGGAAAGATAATTTCTCGGGAAAGCAGTGGTCGCAAGATAAACAGCAGTCAACGTGGGACAGACAAGCCTACAATCGAACTCCGCCGCTGGGACGCCCAACAGAAAGTAATGCATCATACACGCCGTACAACAAGTGGGAGAACAATGAGCAAAGAAGTTTTATAAAGAAACGTTGCCACAACTGTCAGTCCGACAAACACCTAATAAAACACTGCCAAGCACCAGGAGCGGCAAATCTCAGAAAGAGCTTTAGTAGGAGTGCAGAGAATTTGAGAGTAAACCAGATCCAAGTGATAAATGCACCTCCTGGTTGGGAAGAACAATACAACCGAGAAACGGAAGTGAAGTCGGTGATGAAATGTACACCACGGTTTATAATACAAAGTAAAGATGATTTTTCACTTATAAAGAAGATTGTCTTGCAGCATGTGACGGTAGAAATACGTGGAAATGATGGTCAGCCTATACGAGTCAAAGCATTGAGTGACTCTGGAACCGAGATACCAGTAATCAACGAGGAACTACTGAAAGGAACGACAGTAGAAGAAATCGGCAGAGTTCATCTGCAATGTGTAGCTGGAGAGCCGATTCCAGCTAAGTTGGTGAAAATCGAAGTGCGGATGAGCAGTCGTAACGAAGGAGCAGCTACAGAGGATAGGACAATAAATATCGCGCCATATTTAACTTTAGTGTGTGCCAGCATTCCAGCGGATCTGTGCAAAGAAAACAGGGAAAAGTTCTTGCTACATCCGGAGATAATTGCAGAATTGAAAGAGATTCCACCAGTGAGTGTATTGCAAGGGGAACTACAAGCGAATGTGACTACAAGAGCACAAAGTCGGAGAGCAGAAGTCGAAGGCGGAGAAGATGAAATGATAAACGAAAGTTCGCAAGAAGATGACACGGACAGCGAAGATGAACTCAGCATTCAAGATGACGAAGGAATAACACCCGAGAACAATGAAAATTAAGAAGTGATGGCTGCATGTGAACGAAATGATAGTGAAGATTCGGGGAGCGATGTGGAAATTGGTACGAGCATGAGAGAAATGTTTACGGAGAATACGAATGATGAAAAACAGGTGGAAAATGCAAAGAAATTGGAGAAACAAAAACAGTATGCCGGCCAATATAACAAGAAAGCAAAATATAAAGAATTCAAACCAGGAGAAAACGTCAACGTACTATATCCAACGTCAACCAACAAATTGATCTCACGATGGCATGGTCCATGTACAGTGCTACAAAGAAGATCCAAGCATTCGTATCTGGTGGACATGAATGAAAACGGCCGACGAATCGTCCATGCCAACAAAATGAGGAAGTTCATCGCAAGAACATTATCGTGTGGTCTCATCGTGGCAGAGGACGACGAATTCGGATCAGTGGTAGAACTACCATTGAAAGAAGACCAGGCAGAGACGACACAGAAATCGCTGCAATTGGACTATGAACAGATCGGACATCTTACCAGCGAGCAACAGAAATCACTTCAAGTGGGTGAGGAACAAATTAGCGATTTAGCAATCAAGATGTCTAAACAAGTGCTGTATGCAATGAGCCGTATGTAGATGACATTGAAGTACATTTTGATAATTGTCCTAATCATTTGAATGGACATTCTTTTAAGACAATTAGAATTGTTTCTGAAACAGATCAGATTGCATAATGTGATTTTATATATGTTTGAGGTTGGCAAACCATTTAATTTGTATTGTGATAGCAGTGACTTTGCTGTGGGAACTGTGCTGTCACAAGTGGACGATGAGGGGATAGAACGTCCCGTTTCATTTATCAGTCAGAAGCTGACAGATACCCAGAGGAGATGGGCGACGATTGAGAAGGAAGCCTATGCAATCATATGGGCTTTAAACAAATTGAAAGAAATTATTATTGGTTCCAAGATTAATGTGTTCACTGACCATAATCCTTTAGTTTATTTGACTGAGTCAATGTCGAAGTCTGCTAAGTTAGTCCGATGGTCTTTATCATTGCAAAATTTTGACATTCTGTTGAACTATAAGAAGGGAAAGCTGAATGTAGTAGCGGACTGCTTATCGAGATTGTAGTATAAGATATTTTGTGATTGCATTTAGTATAGAAATTGTTTGTATTTAGTTTAAGCATTATACGTTCGCTAATTTTTAAGATTAATTAGCTCTCTTCAAAAGAAAGGAAGGAGGTAATGTAAGCTAATTTAATCAGTGCACGACGATTGTCGTACAGCGACGCAGGTAGGACAGCTGCAAATTGGCGCGCGGCGTCTGGACAGGTGATTTCTGGACAGTGCGTGATGTCTAGACGAGCGTACGTTGAGTGTACAAGGAGGGAGTGGAAGTGAAGAAGGAGTGTTGTGTGTTGAGAGCCGTTGAGATAGGCTGTAATAGTTGTTGTTGAGTTGCGATAGAGTAGACTGATGAAGGTAGTAGTCGTGTAGTTGTTATGATAACGCAAGTGTAGTCATTGTTGTGTTGTTGCTGATCGTTTTACTTTACATCGGATTTTGGAGTATAATAAGAAGAGTTAAACACGTCGTCGTTGTTGGTTAATAAAACAGTGAAAGACTGTAGATTCTTTAACCTAGCCATTTAGCTAATGAAACAGTTATCTAGGGATAGGCCTACGCTACCACGAACTTAACGAAGAAGCTTCTGAAGAGACTGATAGGAGGAGGTGATCACAAGGAGGATATCACAGCGCCCTTCAAAGTCTCTATTCAAAAGCGCTCCAGCACACCGATCCAGGCCAAGCGGAAATAACAGTTTTAAGCAGCTGAAAACAGAGAATGCCGGAGCTGCTGCACCGTGTCTCGACTGCCAAAAGAATCGGTTATTTATCGCGAAAGATATAATCTATCTTGTTGTGCCACAGTGTACCAACCAGATGGCCATGTAATTCTATGTGCAGTGTAGCACGAGAATCACCATATTGTAGCGTATACAACTACGGTATACCGCTCTTTCTGACTGGTACTTAGAGGTGTCGAAATTCGAGGCAGGTTTTCTTCAGCTCTGCTTTGACTTGCCAACTAAGGACAAAAGGAATTTCATCCCAAAGGTCTTGTAAAGAACATGTATTAGTTCTCTCTGCTCCGTAGGAGCATTTGTAACAATGGCAGTTTTTTTGTCAAACAATCATTTTTCATGTTCTGTAAGCTTACTACATAACTCAATACTGTTACTGGTTGCGTTGTATCAACTTGAATATTGAATAAAAGAAATTACTTACTTACTTTATCTGCTGTGTTTTTAGACTTGCATTTTCCAACTAATGACTTCTGATTTCTTTATTAGTTTCATTGAAACTAACGAACGAAACTCAATATACTCTTAGCCTACTATAGTCATCCGACTTTGAGCTGCGCAGGGAACAATAATGTATGGTTCATTGGTTCCTAGATGTATCAATCGTCAGCTCACCAGTCACCAGAGTCAGTGCTTGGAAAGAGTGCCAGTTTGCTGCCTGGATAAAAGAGGAGAAAAAACGCCAATAGCCTACCTTTAGATCTATTCTTGCTGTTCAAACGTGTTTCGTTACCATAACCGCTTACCTTTATTTTTTTATAAAAAAGGGTTTGCAAACAGTCAGTCGAAAAGCGTTGATGTGTCTCAAAGTCTTCCAGACAAAAGCCTGGTATCAGACGCTGACGTCGTCTATGCTCTGCCTTATGTGGGGCGAGGTGGTGTAGTGGGTATGTTCGTTGCCTTTGTAGCCGTGGGGGTTGCAGGTTCGAATCCACCTCTGTAAAAATAATATTATAGCCTAATTATAATCCGTGTGGTCAATAATTACGAAATCAAGACCACCTTCCAGCAGTTGCCTTATCTTTCAAAGACTATTATGGCAAACTTGTGTGGCGCGGTGGTGTTACAGTAGTGGGCAGCCGAAGGGTTGAAGGTTCGAATCTACCTCAAGTCGCCGCGTAAGGACCTCGACCAAATCCCTCACTCGCAAATTGCTCAGCGCTTCCGAGTGAAATTACGATTCAGTGTCCGCGCTGTAGTCGGGAGCGCTTCTGAGTATGAATCTTGAAGGGGCGCTATAACAAGTGCACATACATAGACTATTATGTTCACTTCTAAACTATCGACTATTGCATTGTATCCGTCTTCTGCATCAGTGGTCAGTGATCAATGTCTCGCTGCAGTTTCATTTGTTGTGGGCGCTGAAGAACTATAAAGTATTCGAAAACATTATCAGCTTTGATTGAATTTGAAATCGATGAGGTTAGCTTACTAAGTTGTGATGTTTAATTTCAGACCTGAAGCTTCAGATCTTCGGTAACGGCCGCGTTTCGTGGGGTGAACAGCGTTCCTACATCAAAGGCAGCGCACCTAAAGTCCTCCTACGAAACAGCGAAGTCTTTCTTGACCATTCCATGACTCTGATGCGAATGGGTGAGTGATGGACGCAGCCATGATTATGATGATGGTAGCAGATCTAAGCAGTGCAGAATTTGCATGTGTTGAATGTAAGTGAGTAAGTACATTAATACCACTTATGTATATAGGCCTATAATGTAGGTCTATGTATGTGTGTCTGTGTATGCAATTTGAGCGGATGTGTAGATTGTATGAACGCATGCAGGTATCTATGCTTGTCTGTATATAGACCCTATGCATTTTTGTCTACGCCTACAAAAATATTATGCGAATGTTATTCATCTAACTTCTTACAAGTCACTGAAGCATTGTTCGCATCTAAATAAGTTGGCTACACTTGTGTCTTCTTGTTTCGTAACCATTACCGCTTACTTTTATTCTTGCTAAAACGGTTTTTTATTACCATTACCATGTTTACCTTTATTCTTGCTAAAACGGTTTTTTATTACCATTACCGCGTTTACCTTTACTCTGTTGCTATTATAATTATCGCTTACCTTCATTCTTGCTAATAGATCTCCGCAAGGCCGTAGCCAGGATTTGATTTGGGCGGGGTGGGGTGTTTCCTTGGGCGACGAATTTCTGACGACCTTTTTTCAGGGGGGGTTTCATGGTTTTATTTCATGGTTTTTACACACTATGTGCTATAGTAAATGCATAATATTAATTTTTACATATTCCATTTCAGAGGGTGTTCAAACACCCCAAACACCCCCTAGCTACGGCCTTGGATCTACGCGTTTCGTGAAAATTTCCATTATTTTATATTTAGGCGTATTCTAGCAAAAACCACATTTTGTTAGCGGTAATAGGCCTATTTTTACCGTTTGTTTACCTTTGACATTGTCACAGACGGAGGTCTTGTCGTGCGCATGGCAGACGGTCGTCGTGGCTCCTCTAGTGAAACGGCGGCGGCAGCAGCGACGGACGAGAGCATCTACCTTCCTGCGGGTGTTCACAATTACCCATTCGAGTTCGACCTACCACATGACCTGCCAGGGTCATTCGAAGGTCGGTGGGGTCAAGTCCGGTACGGGGTCAAGGCCACCCTTGTGCGGCCGTGGAAGTTCGACATTGAGAGAGAGAAAGACTTCACGCTTCGATGTCTCATCGACCTTAACGACGAACCGGAACTGGCCGTAAGTAATTAATCTGTGTCAAGGTCGACTAATAAGTAGGTCAAGTCATATATAATAGAGTTCAGGCTATAAAAAGATCAGGTTATGAAATAGGCTAGGTTATATATAGGTCGGGTTATGAATGAGTTAAGAAGTTTTATATAGCGTCTCTGAAAGGTAGGCTACTCAGAAGCACTCTCGTCCCAACAGGGTTCAAGAACAGAGTATAGTGGCCTCTGAGCACAAATCACAGTTTGTTTGTTTGTTTGTATGTGCATTTGTTATAGCGCCCCTTCAAGCTCTCTCTACTCAGAGGCGCTCCCGATGCAGAGCGGACACTGCATCGGAGTTTCACGCCGAAGCGCTGAGCAATTGCAAGTGAAGGACTTGCCCAAGGTCCTTACGCGGCGAGGTGGATTCGAACCTTCCGGCTCCAAGGCAACGACGCCACCACTAGACCACCGCGCCCCACAGTGTACCAGTGCCATTCCAGGTTGTAAGACCAGAGACCGAGAATGAACGGCGCTGTCGGATAGCAGTCCGCGAGCGGGAAGCCAGTAGCTGAGTATGCCCGCAAGGAACCAGTACAGAGCCAATAGAGTCTATTTCCATATTAAAAGTAAAACCTTAACTTGACCATAATATGGATCTCAACAAATATAGGCCTACGTGAGTTTTCCGGCAGGGCTAATGTTTTACTGCTCCCTATCGTATAGGGTAGCGCTGTGTAACTTGTCTGGAGTTCTCATGCACCGTCTTATTTACTCGCCTGGCATGGTTCTGTTTAGCGTGCAGTTTTAAAGCAAAATGTGGAATTCTAAATGAATAATTTGTGCCGTTGTAGAAGCATTTATGTGCAGTTAAAAATAGTTTTAAAAGGTCACTGTCCTCCGATTGAGAGCAATAATATTTACCACGGAAGATGGGAAGGAAAAGTAGAAGTTGTGCACTTAGCCTATAATGCAGTTCAAATATTTTATTTAAAAAGCCTATAGTCGCCTGGCGACTTCGTCGATTTCCGTGTTGCTTGTTTGTTTGTTGGGGTGGAGAGTTAATTAATGGAAATTAAGCTCCCTTTGTCTTCGGTTTACAGTTGTGTGAAACTTGTATTTGTCATTTTTCAATCAATGAACAAAATTGAACGGAGGCGTAGGATCTTCAGAATATGTGTGCTTTGTTACAATGTATAGTATAATAGGCCTAGGCTATAATTAAGTATATTCTAGACTAGTGATGATGGCACTTTGGTCTTGTGTTCCTCTAAGCATGACGCCCTCTTTACGCCTGCCAATAACCTCTGGCACCGGTTATAATGGATGCTTATATAATTGGAATAAGGTGCTTGGAAGGCTATATAATCAGTGACTGAGGTAGAACCAAAGAGAGAAAAACATCAACAATATTTTGTAAACAAAAAATCTGCAGTTGTATTATATGTTTCTCTGATTGAAAAGAGCTGAGGCATTCTCTCTGTTAAAAAATAAATAGAAAAATTTCAGCATACCATTGAACGCCTTGAAAGCTGACAGATGAGAAAGCATAACCTTCGCTCATAAAACAGTCGCTGGAGATTGTATATCATGCGTTTCTTGCATCGAAAAAAGCTAAAAACATTTTCTCTGTGAAACTTTTTCAACATTATCACATGGGCGCCTCTAGCCACCCCACCCCGTCTGCAGACTGATAGATGATTGAGGAATAGCCATACTCATAAAACAAACGCTAGAAATTGTATAGACCTATTTTACGAGCTTGTTAGATGCAAATGAGCTGAAACATTTTCTCTGTATGATTTCCAACATTCCATTGGATAGTCAGACTAACAGACGATCGGAAATTAGCGACTCTCGTAAAACAAAGAGATTGATTGAATAATACTAGTTTTCTCAAAAGACCCTAGACCGAAAAGCTTAGTGTTTTCTGTCAGTCGAATTTTTCAGTTCACCTTTGAACGCCTCTAAGGCTGACAGAATGCGGAGAAACTGCGAGTAGCATATTATAACGACTTGGCGCAAGCTGATAGTTGCTGATAACATCGGGACTAACAAAGCCTCTTTAATAACTGTCCATAATTATGTGCTTTTTTGCTTTCTATGTAAGCTTACTACAATTGGTTCCGGTAACAGGACTTATAAAACACATAATTAGCCTACATGTAGGCTATCATAATAATGTCGCCGTCTGGGATTTATGTTGCATGTGGGCATATGTGTATTGTATAGTATCTATACATTTATTTAGCGCTTCTCGACTGCCATTTATACCATCCAGAGGCGCTCACAGCACAGAAAATAGGGAATTATAATATTATATAGGCTATGTATGACATTGTATGTAGTATATACCTGCTTATGAAGCCAATGTGAATGTTATCATGTGAGTGGCATACTTTCCAGAACAGTTTAGGCCTATATAATTATTATGACTGACATCGCCCTCCTACTTTATTCATACTTAGGCCTGGCACCACCTTAAAATGACATTTGTTACATAATGTCCTGCACATGACTGTACTGCCGGAAAATAACGAAGTTGCTTTGAATTCTTTGTCTTCGCCAGCGACCAATAGGAGCGCTCGGTGAATTTAGTCCGGGACTGATGTGCATTCGAAGTGGTGCGGTGACAGTGGAGCTACGGATCGGAAGACGAGGATACGTTCCAGGGGAAAGTATCCAGTTCTATGTTGAGGTGGAAAACAACAGTCGAAGGAAACTTCAGGACACCAGTGTCTCCCTGGTTCAGGTGAGGCGGTCATAAACAACCGACTTCTTGACTGCAAATCGTAACTGCATTGTATACATACCAGTATTATATATTAGCTTCTGTTGAGCCTATTTTATGCACAAGCACTACTTTCTCTCGCAGACCTCATCCCGATTTTACCTCTCCTCCTTATATACCACCCTCCCTCGCCTAAAAACCATTCACCTCTTTTGTCTGACCGACCTGACCACCGTGGATCTTGACCTGGAAATTATTCCACCATGACTGATCGCTTATGTTTTGATCAATCGCCCGTGAATAAGCTGGGTCCCGCGTACCTCTTTGGGGGCACTGTCCACAATCGAGATGACGATTACAAGAACAGATCGCAGACAACAATGAAAATGGCGCCAATTTATAGCAACAAAGAATAATGCAATCCGAGTATCCGGTACATGAATCAACGCCATTTATGCTGCGCCTCAAGTTTTCAGCTAATTCTCCTGATCGATTTGACGCATACTTTATGATTACATTACAGCACGTCACATATCGAGCTGGGAAGAAAATGCGTAAGACTTCAGCGAATGTGGCGAGTCTACGCAAGGGAGAGACACTGCCATACAGCACGGTCGTATGGAACACCGAGAGTGTCTTAATTCCACCGACGCCTGGTACCTCATGCAAGTACTACAAGGGCATCCAGATCAAGTATGCTGTTTCGGTAAGTTTTACGCAACGCAAGTTTTTTTGGCGCTACTTGATATAGGCCTACGGAATACATGTAGGCCTACAATTGTACATATAATGATTAAATTATGCTTTAGGTTGTCTGTGTCAAGTCATTGAATTTATCTTGAGAGGAATATATTATAGAAATTAGCCTACATAAAATAAAAAAAGAGTTATGATGACCTAGATGAGGTTATCATCCACGCACAAGACAAATATTATTGTTGTTCTGATGTCTTGAAATAGGCGCAACGCACAATGATCATCTGACGCTTGATGAAATCTAAAAATGCTCTAAA
>OX243824.1:26867402-26896767 GCA_945859605.1 Lumbricus rubellus | reverse complement strand
ATCTTGGGAGGAGTATATAGAAAAATTCTTCTTCTTTATTCTCTTTCCGTCATTCGAGTGACGACGATGAGACTTCCACATGACTTCTCTAAATTTCTCTGTTTCTGATGAGATCCTTTGCTCTTGACATGTCAATATTCATCTCTTTCATGTCTTCCCTAACGTTAACGTTATAGAAAAATTACATAAAATTAAAAAAGATTGATTTAAGATGACCTAGAAGAGGTTATCTTCCACGCACAAATTGTTTCGATGTCTTGAAATAGGGGCAACGCAAACAGATCATCTGATGCTCGACGAAATATTAAAAACACCGAAATAATGCGCTATGAACACAGGCAGCAGCACAGAAAGCGTAAAAAACTGAATGCAATCCTTAGCAACGCTTGAACACACATAGGATTTACATGTATGGCCCGATTTATAAAACAAACTATAGGCATCGTAATCGAACATTGAAACAAATGGACCGCGTGTACTTTCTGGACCGCTGCATGAATGCGTTTAAATGCAACAATGTTGGCATTGTATCGGGTATAATGACGATGATAATATTGACGTCGTTAATGGTGGTGATGATGATGATGATGATGATGATGATGATGATGATGATGATGATGATGATGATGATGATGATGATGATGATGATGATGATGATGATGATGATGATGATGATGATGATGATGATGATGATGATGATGATGATGATGATGATGATGATGATGATGATGATGATGATGATGATGATGATGATGATGATGATGATGATGATGACGTTGACACTGATGCCGTTGATGATTATAAAGATGATAATGATACTCTTGATAAAATTATGATGACGATGATGACGACGACAATGATTTCGACGACGACGACGATGATGATTTGGATGAATGATGATATGGTGATGGCAGTGATAATAATGATCATGTTGATTACAACGACGAGAACGACGATGATGATGACAGTGGTGGTGATGATGATGATGCTAAAAAGGAAAACAATGGGGGAAGAAGAGACGCAATCGCAGTCTGCATGTACAAGTCGGCTGTTTGCCATCGAAAGTGTTTCGTGGAACGAGTTGACTGCACTCGAAGAGATGGAACCGAAACGAGATATGAGATGAAAGAGTCGAAAACACTTGAACGGAAGAGAAAAAATGGCTGCATAGATAAACAAAGATATAGAGGGACATAAGGAGAGACAGAGACAGTCAGAAAGAGACAGAGATAGAGTGAAGCTTGGAAAGAGGGATGAAGGAACAATAGACATATGGAGACAGAACAAGACAGTGAGTGATAAAGAGATAGAAACAGTGACAAAAACAGAGGGAAGGCTAAACACAGAGATAGCAGAAACAGGGCCATAAGCACACAGAGAGAGCAAGAGAGAGAGACAGAGGGTGAGAGAGAGAGAGAGGAACAGAGACAGTGTGTGTGTGTGTGAGAGAGAGATAGAGAGAGAGAGAGATAGAAAGAGAGAGAGAGACAGAGAGAGAGAGAGAGACAGAGAGAGAGAGATTGAAGACAGAGATTATGGCAGAGAGATAGAGAGCCAAACAGACGGAGAGAGCGAGAGAAAGAGAGAGAGAGAGGCAGCAGAATAGAGGAGAAAAGATTAAAGAGAAAGAGGAAATGGTCACAGACCAGACAGAGACCGAGACAAACATAATTATCGCGTATTTAATACAGACAATCCGACAACACACAGACGTACACACAGACGTACACACAGACGTACATACAGACAAGCGTGCATACAAAAATACACCGCGAGTATGCCATCCATCACTTGTGTGTGTTGTTGCAGCTGCTGGTGAAGTATTCGTCATGGTCGGATGCTTTTTGTCTGTCGGTGCCAATTGTTCTTGGCACCACTGGTCTTCGACGGCAGACAATTAACACCTACCTGTCGATGCTTGGCTATTGTCAGACTCCGAGAGGATCACCGGCGAACGGACGAAGGAACAGCAATGGACAGGTCGTGCCCTGTGGTATGTCTGTCTGTCTCTCTCTCTCCATGTCGCCATAGTCGCAGTAATAATTTTTTCTTTATTCAACAATCCAGTTGGCAGCCGGCTACAGTGTACAATTATTATGCAGTTGAGACATGAACTCAGATAACAGAATGCATAAATCTGAACTACTAACAGAACTAACAGCCTGCAATACACGGCGCTAATAGCAGCCCATAAATCACGTTCGCCATACGCGACGCGATCTCGGTACCTCTCGCTCTCCATGGCAGTGTGTTTTCCAATGCGCTACCGAACCCCGGGTTGTGTCGACGTAGTTATCCATCGTCTTCATCATCGGCTTTCTGTTTCGCCATGCATCGTTGTTGTTCAATTAGTTTAGCACGAGATTTGAAAGTTGCTATTCTAGCAATTGTTATTGTTACAGCTGTTTTTGTTATTTATTATTATGATTATTTATTATTTATATATATTATTATTGTTACTTATTATTATTATAAGTACTACTCTTAGTCTTGTTGTTATTGTTGTTGTTGTTGCTGTTGGTGTCTTTTTGTTGATGATGTTGGTGTAGTTATTATTATTGCCAACATTATTTTTATTATTAGCCTATACACTGCCCTTATAATTATATAATGTTCCAGTGGTAACCAAGCAAGTCTAAATAGAATCTGCTAAGATTTACTTGAATCCACTAGGCTATACTAGAATTTACTAAATTATAATATATAAGCTTATGGAATCTACTGGAACATACAGGATTCTACCATTATTTTACAGAATCCACCATAATCTACTATAATCTACTATATTATAGGCTACTAGAATGTAATAAAATGTTATTAAATCTAATAATTACAACATTCTGGAATCTACTAGAATTTATACGAGTGTATAATTGTATAGGCCCTACCATAAAAATCTGCAAACATACTGATCTAATTCTGGTTTGTTTCGCTCACTAGCAATTCGTCCTGCCACTCGACAGAGTCTGACAGCTCCGTGCATCACAGGAAACGTTCGTCATTCGAGTATCAGCAGTCTCCAGTCCGTCTCCAAGCCCCGTCGCAACTCTCCCGTCTGCACAACGGCGACGCGGCCCCGAAGGGACACGGCTCTCACCCTCTCATCGTCAAAGGATAATGGACTGGACGCATCGCAAGTCAACGGCGTTGGTGGGTCCAAGTCGGGCGCACGCTGCCGTCTATCGTCGCAGTTGAAGCCGACGAGTAAATCACTGGACAGCACGGATAAGGAGGAGGAGGTGGAGCGGGAGGAGGAGGGAGAGAGGGCGCGATGTGGGAAGAAGGATGACGATGATGACGTCTTCACGAAAACTGATGACGAAGTTAAACGGACGGGTGTTAAATGAGATGGGAATGAAAGAAGCTTTTAACGTTTTTTCTGCGATGGATTATTTTATACTGGTGGAATTCCAGTGTGACGTTTGCGATAGTTTTTTTCGACGGATGGATGGAGACAGGTTTCGGTGAAACGGTGACTGATTTGTTGTTTTTGTTCGGACCAATAGTTTCGTGTTTCGGTGGATTTTGTGTTCTTCAAGCACTTCGCAAAAACTAGCGACATCAAACGACGTTTTTGTAGCCTATTGAGGATATTTTTCATATCCGTGACGTTGACTTATGGCTTATGGCTGGTCTGTACAGAATCTGATGTCTGTCGTTATTATTTAAAAAATCACATTATAGTTTATGTGCTACTGATGAACTATTGCTATTACTTCTGTTGTTCTTGCTGTTGCTACTATTGCTACTGTCAGTACCACTACTGTAACTGCCAATGCCACTGCCACTGCCATTGCTACTGCTACTCCTACTATACATGATTGTATATATTCGGTTAACCCTTTGGCGACCAACATGTACTAAAATGCATTGAAAACATATGTAACTGGTCGTTAAAGGGTTAAAAAACAATCGAGCTGTCAAACCGCGGCTGGCTACTACTGCTGCTACTATTGCTACTACTACTGCTGCTAATACTACTACTGCAACTACTATTGCTACTACTACTGCTGCTAATACTACTGCTGCTGCTCCTACTACTACTACTGCTACTATTGCTACTACTACTGCTAATATTACTGCTGCTAATACTACTGCTGCTACTATGCTACAACTAGGCCTACTGCTACTATTTCTACTGCTACTGCTGCTAATACTACTGCTGCTAATACTGCTACTTCTACTGCTGCTGCTTCTACTGCTACTATTGCTATTACTGCTACAACTACTGTTGTTGCTACCTTCTGCTTCTAGTGTACTACCAGCACCACCACAACGTTTACGACACAGATGCTTAGTAATTGCTTGCCTTTCCTAAGACGGTTGAGAAGAAATTCGAAGGCCGTTCTGGCGTAACGTTGGAACAGGACAATTAGAGCGACTGCAGCGCCACCTACTGAATGGAGTTTAGTTTAACATGACCTTCATGATAATATGACGCATAGGATAGTAGCGCCACCTTACGAAATGAACTGAATCTTGTTAGCGTAGCAAAAGTTGACGACTTTATGATATTTTCTGATCGCTTATGTAATAATAATAATAATATCATCATCACCGTCATCATCATCACTGTCGACGTCTGTCGTCATCAATATTGTTGTTGTTGTTGTTGTTGTTGTTGTTGTTGTTGTTGTTGTTATTGTTGGTAGGCTATTAATACTATAAAATTTATCAACTCGGAAGTGGACCCTGGCACCAATTAGGCTACTATAACAATGTGAAAGCATGTATGCCTACTAGTAAATATAATAGGCTACTTGCGAGGATGAAATCAGCATAAATAGTGAATTATTGACTAATGCAAATTTGGTTCATAATGCATTGGAACTGTAGTTTACAACATAAAGTCTAAAGCTGGAAATGTGAAACGCGTCTACATAAAACCTTATAAAGAATCTCTGCTGTAAAAATATGGGTGTCTTGTCTCACGACTTTAGAACGAAGAAGATATCAAATTCTGTTGCATAATAATCTGTTGTTAAGATCAGATTATCTTATAATTTATTGTATTTAAAGCAGACCTGAAACGTGAGTTTAATCAGATAGAGACTTTTTATGCGTCTACGTCATTATTGAAAATGCTCCAGTGATATTGATTCTCAATTCACTCATAAATAATTATATTATTATGGTCCGGCTCTGACTGAGATATCCCGATAGGCCTACCCATTGTTTTATAAGAAAACTGAAAAATGACATAATAACCAGCGAATAGTCATAACTCATAACCATGGATTTAACATTGTTCAAGAAACACAACATATAACAATACATCATAGTTGAGCCAATAACTTTCTTTGCGAACAATCATAATGTGTTTCTGTTTCTTCATTGCAACTGTCTCATCCTCCTACTTCTCCCTTCCCTGCTCCTTTTCTTCTCCTCTTCCTCTTCCTTCTCTTTCTCGTCCTCTTCCTCGTCCTCATCCTCGTCCTCCTTTTCCTCCTTCTCCTTCTCGTCCTCCTCCTTCTCCTCTTCCGCCTCCTCCTCCTCCTGCTCCACCTCTTCATGATTATCCTAATCATAATTATATTATTAGTCATCATCTTCATCTTCATCATCACCGGCATAATTCACTGACGTCTTTGTCATAAAGCGATAGGCCTATAACGAGTCGAGCTTTCGATTTTTTCCTGTCGCTCGTTACCATGGTGACATGTTTCGATGAACAATCAATCGGACGTCAGACGCCGAACTATAAATAGAACTGTGCTTGAAATAGGAATTACGTAATCGTTCGAAATTCAGCAACGAAATAAGAGGTTAAGAGTAGAGTTAGTAGTGCAGCTGTTGTCGTTGGTTCCATTCTGTTTCCTAGTCCGCAGTCGGAGTAATCCTCCTAAAACATAAAATTAATAGGCCTAATGAAATATCAAATGCTCTGGTAGATTTATGCTTATGATTAAAAACTCGAATCGAAAAAATAGGAGCACAGACAGTTCGGCCTGCACTTTGTATGCCTAATTGTAATTTGTAATAGCAATAGATTGGTTTGTGTTCTTACCTCGCTGTTCTGTGCGTGACATCCTTGAGGTCGTTTTCGATAGAGTTCCGTCTGAAGCTTCTGGCAAATGTACGTGTCGTTATGTAGCGGCAGATTATTATTAAGGCAAAGCAATCGGAACCCACCAACATAATAATAATAATGACCTTCGTTTATTTTTAAGACTGACACAACGTCATTGTAACATTTTAAGAAGACAATAGACATTATTCATCTACAAAACGAATTCATCTACTTAGTCTGCACTGCGAGGCGCAGTATAGGCCTACATTTATAAATGCAATACAATCCAATATTCGGATATAGGCCTATGTATGCATGCAATTATACATACGTACGCACTACACAGTTATGCATATAATTATACAAACACTCACCTGTTTACGTACGTTAGATTGAAAGACGATACGCTACAGATGATCGCGGAACATAAAAAGTAAATATGACCACCACTAACGCTTTGTGGAATAATAAATAGCGCTAAAGAAGTAAGTAGATTAGATTAGATTGAATTATGAGAAGAAAGGATATAGATGATTTCGAAAGGTTCGGAGCTGACAGGCGGCTCCTGTTTGCAACAGCACTTTGTATCGACGACCAAAAGCATCAGATTCGTTCCAGGAATTCGGTTGATGCTGTACACACTGCAAAGAAGACAACAGAACATAAAGAGATCGAACTTTGTATGCCCCTATTAATCAGGATCACTGTGTCCTGAAAAAGAGAACAATTTTGTAAATATCAAAATAAATAGTAAATATTTTTCATCGATTTTTACAATTCAAACACCATTTTAATCCTGACTCATAGTGTAAATATGAATTTTCTGTAAAATTGCCTGTAAAATTTCATTTCGAAATTCTTACTTCTGGCCAAGATATTGGCAAAAAAACCTTAGTGGTGTTTGTAGAGTAAACGACTCACTTGGGGCATTCGTCTTCCTGGCCTCTGCAACTGGTAGCCGTTCCTTGCAGCGGCGTCTGAGTAGCATGAGCGACATAGTAGTGATGCATCTTGACGCAAGGTCTCGTGCCAACGAAGCGTGGCGACATCTTAAGGCGGATGTTGTCAAAGCAGTCCTTCACTTGCTGTCGTTTCTGTTGGCTGGGTGGTTGGTTTCGGTCGGAGATGATGGTCGCACATTCAATCATCATGTCCGTGACGGTTTTGTCATTGTTGAACTCGAGACCTTCGTAGAACTGAGAGTAGTCCGAACTGTCGACGCTTGTGTTTAGGTCTTTGTAGCTACCGACGCCAGTGTTGATCTCAAAATCACCTGTGGCCATTTACGAAGGGATGAAGGAAGTTTATTCTATCGCTCTAGCATTATAAGTTATTCATCTCAAAGTCACCTGTGTAAGTAACGAAGGGAGGAGTGAAATGTGTGGCATTCTATCGTTTTCGCATTATAAGTTATTCATCTCAAAGTCACCTGTGTAAGTAACGAAGGGAGGAGTGAAATGTGTGGCATTCTATCGTTTTCGCATTATAAGTTATTCATCTCAAAGTCACCTGTGTAAGTAACGAAGGGAGGAGTGAAATGTGTGGCATTCTATCGTTTTCGCATTATAAGTTATTCATCTCAAAGTCACCTGTGTAAGTAACGAAGGGAGGAGTGAAATGTGTGGCATTCTATCGTTTTCGCATTATAAGTTATTCATCTCAAAGTCACCTGTGTAAGTAACGAAGGGAGGAGTGAAATGTGTGGCATTCTATCGTTTTAGCATTATAAGTTATTCATCTCAAAGTCACCTTTGTAAATATAACGAAGGGAGGAGTGAAATGTGTGGCATTCGATTGTTTTAGCATTATAAGTTATTCGCCAGAAAAACCCCTAAAACCGTGGTTGTTATACTACAGAGCAATGGAAGGCATTTAAGAATGACACAAAACTATTCGACTAATCTTGTCTTTTCATTCGGCAGAGAGAGATAATATCTCACCTTGAACGTCTTTGCTGAGAAACCAGCTGACGAAATGAAATTGAAGAAAGAACCTAAAGACAACAGACGATACATTCTTCAGTTACAGAGGGATCTTTCACAACACAAGGCATGCCACCATTGAATTATAGGTCTGCTACTTTTCCAACCAACATTGTAACCTGCCTTGACCGGATATTTTGCACTCAATAATTAATTCTGGGAACCTATATAGTGCCTCTTCATGAGATCTACTCAGAGGCGCTCCCATCCCAGTCACGGATAAATAATATATTAACTTTTTAAACAATCTATAAAATGTGGGTATATTGTTTCGAGCCAGCAGACTCAGTATCGTAGGATAGGAAACCCATTCAAAACTGAGGACCCACAACAGAAAAAAACTCGGCACTGTCTAACACATTAGCGAACTGGCAGAACCAATAGCTCCTCTGGCCAACGAGCGAAGGATTCAAGGGTCACAAGGTCAGATGGAGATCGACAGAGGTCACACAAGTTGGATGGAGCACCTCCAAGCAGACACAACGCTAGACATGAGCAGCAACCCTGTACGAGATGCAATTTATTATGCTCTATATGATATTGGACTCTAATAACAACAGAGGACACACAAGTAGACTCTGGATATGATACTATAATCGGTATGTTCTTTGTGCATGCATACAGAGTAGACTATTATTATAATAGTTATGACCTTTCGGACTGATATTCTAGATGCCTACGTAATTACGGTATGGGTTTTTTTGAACCTTCGCAATTTATATAAAATGTAATGATCATATATATAAATATATACATATACATATAGTTATATGTATATATATATAGGTATATATATGTATTTCATGCACATATATATTATATATGCATGAAATACAGCGAAGCGCATCTGGTTTTTCGCTGCAGACTTCTGCCCGACAGCGCCGTTCATTCTCGGTCGCAAGTCCTGCAAATGGAATGGCCTCCCACGCTTACAATTCGACAATGGACATGGCCAGACTTCTGTGGGTCAAGAGTCAACAGTGAGCGACTGTTGTTGCTAAATTATTATCAGACTAACAATACCTAGAAGCGATATAGTCGCCATTTTATTGTCCGCTTTGATCAGATATTTAACTCCATACTACATGTACATAGTCACTTTTTGTGTTGGGGAATCGACATTTGAGATGCGCTCCAGTGTGTTTCCATGATAGATACTTACGTACCCACGTGATTAGAGCTTGGATTTAGACGATGACTTTGGGTTTGATGCCGGCGCAATTAACAACAACAACAACAACAACAACAATAACAACAGCAACAATAATAATGATGATAATAATAATAGCAGAAGCATTATTATTATCAACAGTAATGATAATAATATTGTCTTTGGTGTTATTAACGATAGCAATAACAGCGGACCCTAATGATAGTGATGATGATGATGATGATGATGATGATGATGATGATGATGATGATGATGATGATGATGATGATGATGATAGTAATAATAATAACAGCAATAATATTATAGCTTTGTTGAACTATTGTAGCATAAAAACTTACAGAAATACTTCGTGGAGCACATTGACTAAACTGGACAGAATTCGTTGAAGAGGCTGAAAATAGTAATCATTTTTATTGACGTTGCATACACATAAAGGCACCGGCAGATATAACTATGATCAACTAATCAAATAGTTTTTATATTCACAAACAACTCGAACGCAAACTCATTTACTGTCAGTGAAATAGTTTCACACCGCTCCTCTTGCATTCAAACGCACAGAGGAAAATAAGATCTTCAGAACACTGCATTTTTTTAGTTGAGTAATAGATTTTAGTAGGTTACTTTTGAATATTCCCATAAGTGAAGTATTTAGAATATTGTCAACACTGTCTTCTTTGTGACAATACAATATTATTGGAATCGTACTCTCGAGTCATCAAGAGTAGCCTATATATCGCCATTTAGAAGGATAATGTAGATGTATGTCAAAGGCAAAGAAGATAATATAATTGCTGACAAATTATGGAGAGCATAGGGAAAAGGACAGTTGAAGAAAAAAAGAGTTAGAAGCTGAGGAAAGTCGTAAGAAAGTCTCATGGAAAGCTGAAGCAAGGGAAGAGGCAGGGAGGTTGAGGAAAGGAAAGGAAAGTCGTAAGAAGAGTGGATGGAGAGCTGAAGCAAGGAAAGAGTTATAGTAAGTTGCGGAAAGCAGTACGAAAAGTGATAGGAAGAGTTGAAGTAAAGTTTGCAGCTGAAAAGGTGAAAATGCAAACCTCAACAATGGCTGACGATGAACTGCTGGAACGACCGTTGTTGTACACATCGCAAAGGGCGTGATAGTCGATCATTTGAATGCTGTGACAAATGAAAACGTGTCGACTTTGAAGAAAAATATACTTTTAACTGATTATAACATTCATGAAATGCATTTGAAACCATAAGAAAAGAGGAAATCAGTTTGCTATAATTATTATTTTCATAAGATTCTGGTTTCCGCGACTTCACCTTTGTGAGCGCTGTAGAAAGCTCGAGATTATGATTATGATTGCGATTACGATTATGTCAAGTTACGATAAATGAATGAAGCAGTTTCTAGTTCAGTGGCCTATGTATAAACACAATAGTTTTGATTCCTAATGACTATTCAAGATGAGATTGAAGACGGCTGCTGGTGAGGTTTCTTACCGTTGAAAGACTGCTCCGTGAAGGCTAGGACCTCCTCCTTCATAGCTCTCCTCCAAAATCAGTTCGTTCATGATGGCCCCCATTCCATCCAACTCTCCGAAGAACCTACCAACCTACATGCACGACCAAACCGAGTACACAGACCAGGACTCAGGATCTTACGGCTTATTTAATTTATAGAAAAGCTATGGAAAAAATCAAGATTATTTTTAAAAAATCGATTTTTACTTTAAGCACAAGTTATTCTCCTTCTATCATTCATAGTGAAATCAAATGATTAATGTCGCCCTCCTCTGCTCAGGCTTGGGACTGGCACTGCCAGAGTACTAGCAGTAGCGGAGTTTAATAATATTAGGATGGAATTGACCACTGATATTAATTATAGTTTATTGTGCAGGGTGACAGGACAGTTACCCCCTGGACAATTACCCCCCGGACAATTACCCCCCGACAATTACCCCCTGGACAATTACCCCCCAGGACAATTACCCTCCGGACAACTACCCCCCGTACCAATTACCCCCCGGACAACTACCTCCCGTACCAATTACCCCCGGACAATTACCCCCCCCCCCCATCCCAAAAACTAAGTCTATGTCATGTTAAACGCCTGCCTATTTAAATATTTAAAATTTGAATATTAATAACATTAATATTAATGTTAATATCAATAATATTAATATCATTAACATTTAATGTTATTGATCGAGCTATGATTTTAGTTAGCATAATAACTAAGCAAGATTAGCAGCAACTCCACGAAGATAGGCAAGTTATTGTTAAACGTTCAAGAATAATACGGTACTAAATAAAATAAAATCTAAAAATGGTTTTAAGCTAACGTGTGAAAAAAGATTAAAGGTTCAAGAAAACTTCAACGTTTTAAACGCCTGCTTAATAAAATATTAAAATATTATCGATGGAGTTCTGCCTATTGGAGTGATAGAAGGAGGATGTACGCAGGTATCTAAGAAATAATGGTAGTAGCGAGGATCTAGTGTGTAATAAGTGTGTACAATAAGTATTGTAGGGTGAGATATTGAAGAAAGATGGCTATACCACAGTAAAGTTAATTTAGGATAGGCTTAGGCAGCGCTGAACGTCTGACAAATACAAAGAGACTGGTAAAGAGATAAACGCGTGAGGGAGCAAGCTCACACTGTGGCACGGGGGGGGGGTAATTGTCCGGGGGGTAATTGGTACGGAGGGGTAGCCTAGTTGTCCGAGGGGTAATTATCCTGGGGGTAATTGTCCAGGGGGTAATTGTCGGGGGTAATTGTCCGGGGGGTAATTGTCGAGGGGGTAATTGCCCTAGAACCATTGTGCAGGTATAACAGAGTTATAAAAATCCCTAGATGAAATAAATAAAAAGTGATAAGAGAGTATTATCTCATATCAGACCACCAGGTAACATCAGAGCAGTTTATATTGAAGAGTGGTGTACCTCTTCACCGGCTTCCATACATGGTACTTACTTCTTTATAGGCCAAGGTCTAAAATTTGGGTCTTATAATATAAAGTATGCATGTTGATGTTGTTGACTATAGAAACTGACCTCGCTTTCTTCCTTCGATAGCACTATGTAACCGTTTTCGTCCAATAGATAACAGTTGTAGTCCTGAAAAGCGTCATGTAAGCTTAATTAATTAATTAATTAATCACAGATACAAGATATTGTAAACAAACAAAAACGTTGATTATAATTATTACATAACCTTTCATCCACATCCACCCGACCGACTATTGACTGACCGGCTGACTGATTGCTGACTGACTGATTGATTGATTGACTGGCTGTCTGACTGACAGACTGAATGATAGATTGACTGGCTGATTGATTGACTGACTTACCGAACTGGCGCATCCGTCCGCACAGTTGAGATCCCTAGCAGGACAGCTTCTGGTGCTGTTGAGAAAGATTTCATAGAACTTTGAGTATTTCATGCGTAGACCAACAACAGCGACGTTCGCTTCGTTGCCATCAAAACTGACGGACAGTGGAGTGCTCGCAGTCACTACACTCGTTGCGTTTCCGTCCTTATCTTCAGAAGAAGAAACAGTCTTCGTCATTAACATTCACGCAACTAATAATAATTATTATTAATTAATTTATACGCAACGCATGTATTCGCAATTTCGCATTCACAGAACATGGACATTTGGGTAATTCATTCATTCATTATTAGAATTTATTTAGCGCCCCTTCAAGAAACTACTCAGAGGCGCTCCCAGCCCAGCCACGACTAAAGAAAAAAGATTTAAGGGACTTAAGAAATAAAGATTGACTGGTCAGGTGGAGGAGATGGGGGTTAGGGGGGGAGATCATTCCAGATTGACGGCCCCACAACCGAGAAGGCTCGGCGCTGTCTGGTAGCGAGCCCGTGGAAAAAGTTTGTGACCAGACTCTTCTTTAGCCAAAACGTTATGCGGACTGAAATTTGCATTTTCAACGGATCTATTGGATTACATTATTTTATTATATCTTTGGGTAAATAATAATATATAAAAATTCCACGGTTTAAAAATCACATAAATATTTTGTTCTGAGTTGTTGTGACTTGCGAGAGCTAACTAACCTCCGTCTTTAAACGGAATGGAGATTGTGAAGAGTCCTTCTCCGTTATCAACGGCTCGTGTGTAATAAGTCTCTTCTGTGGCTGAGTTGTGTGTCCGAATGAAACTTCTGAAGATAAAATACATCATAATACACTTAGACCCTGTGAAATGAAACATTATTTCATGTTATTGAAGATCAGTGATGTCCATCTTTTTGGCACCACGGGTCGCATAGTGTGACGGTTTGCGAGATCAGTTTAGATGAGTAGAGGATCAGAAGTTGCTAAAACCAAAAGTCGTGTGTCAGATTGTCAATCATAAAGGCCTACAGGAACATAATCTCAGCCTCCGCAGAAATTGAAAGAAGAGATTACTTGTCCGATTGACCTTCCTGGTCTGAACTGCGGCGACCGTTACTAAATCAATGACAAAAAATATGTTCAAGTCGACCATTGACTTTGTCCTTTACTTCATAATATGGAAATATTAATTACACAATGACTCAACAATTTTGAGAACTCTGCAGCAGGCTGCTCACTTGAACAGTGCTGCAGTTAAACCATGACACGACATAATCTAGTCGCCCACCCACCGTAAGAAATGCAGACAACTTAACAAACCAATTGATAGGCCTAGATAATTAATTAATGTCCTAATTTTCACTTGAGACAATGCCACGAAAAGAATCATAGAACATACTGATCAGATGTCGATGGATCGAGATAAAGATATCGAGTGAGTCCAGACTTTGTTGCAAGAAAAACCAATTCGATGCCATGTCTAAGCAAAACAGAAAAATCACAGCATGTCAGATTGTCTGCTTCATGTCCAGAATGATAATTAATTTATGTACTCACAAGTTTACATTTTTAATTTTTATATAGGAGTGTGACTCTGGTTTATTATTTTGCGTGTAAATATAGAAAATCATAAGAAAGTCAGCGAATCAATTATCATCTCTATGACACACAGGTCACATTATAGGGTAGGCCTACTATGTTACTTCTTGTAATTGTAATTGTAATTGTAATTAAATTAATTAAGACAATTTACATAGCAAGTAAGTCAGTAGCAAGCCACTTTTAGGGTGCTTTACACGCATATTGTCAACTGTCAGAGTAGCCTACTTATAAGTACATAAATTAATAATATTATTATCTTATGGGATTGGTACTTTGATTTGTTATTAAGGGAGTCAATTATAACAGAATGTTACAAAACAGATTATATACATTATGATTGGCCTCTGCAGCTACAATGGTTCCCTAGAATCAAACGGGATACATGTAGAGTTGTAGACCTATAATTAATGAAGAAGCTGGCGACCCCGACACCGGCGACGACGACGATGAAGAAGAAGGTGATAATGATGATAATGATGATGGTGATTAAAATGATGATGATCAAGAAGATGATGAAGAAAAAGAAGAAGGAGACGATGATGATGACAATGATTTATTTATTTATTTCGGAAATTTATATAGCGCCTCTTCAAGATAGACTAGGCCTACTTAGAAGCGCTCCCGGCCCAACCACGGCTAAATAAAACAGTTGTTAGGTTCTTAAGGAACAGAGCGGAGTGACCTCTGGGAATTAAGCGCAATGTAACAGGGAGACCATTCCAGGTGGTAGGACCAGCAACAGAGAACGAACGATATGTGTTTGTCGTATTGTATGTAGTGATGTAACAATAAATGTGTCTGTAGACCTGATTGACTTCGTTGTCATGTTGTCTAATTCATCAAAGTCATTCTTGCGCCAACTGACGGCTGCATCTCTCGTTGCTTCCGCATCAAACAGAAGATTGCTGATGAGATCGACATCACCTGCATACGATGAATGTACATGTACACATTGTACAGCTTCATCCAGGTAACAGAACATGCACACATGTTGTGCTGGTTCAGTGCAATTGTTTTAAGAATTCCTTTATTTCAATTTATATATATGTATGTAATTGCTGGGGAACCCGGCGTTGCACGAGATATTTAGATTTTTCGTCCCCAAACCCAGGTCAACCCGCCTCAACGGCGCCGCTCCTCTTAGTTAGTATGTAATGTATATATATATATATATATATACTCATTGGCCTACGTAACTTATCTTTTCCCATGTTTGTTTGACTGAGAGCGCTTGCGTTTCATACCAAGCTTTGATGACGTAAAAAGCAACGTCCATTTGTTATTGCAGAAGATTACAATAATTATGGCATCGTATAATTTAGCGATCGCATATATTTAACACGACGAAATTTTAAAATGTCTATATTTATGGATCTAAAGTGAATAAAGATCTGTAAATACATGTAGCGTACTTGGATGACTCTGGTGAACGTCTATTTATGTACAATGTTTAAGGTCAGTAGCTGCAAGACTGTGAGCATGCATTCTGGACAAAGTCACATAGGCTACATACATCCTTTCTTATAGATATAGATAAATGTATTATGTTTCTGTTGTGATTTTTACATCGTTGTTTGTAGAACGTGTTATCGTCTTTCGCTCGTGTCAGATATCTCATCAACATTTCAACAGCGGATTGTTTCGTCTCATTCGTCTCCATTGTACAGTAGTTCCTTAACAACCAGACTCCGAATTATCATCACCGTCATCATTGTTATCGTAATCATTATCGTCATATTCGTTGTCATATTCATTGTCATATTCAATGTCATCATCCCTGTAATGATCATCGAAACCATCATCGTCGTCTTCATCATCATCATCATCATCATCATCATCATCGTTGTCGTCGTCATCGTCATCGTCATCGTCATCATCACCATCATCATCATCGTCATCATAGTCATCATCATCATCGTCATCATAGTCATCGTCGTCATCATCATCATCGTCATCGTCGTCATCACTACCATCGTGAACATCATCTTAGGTGTCATCGCTGTCATTGCAATTATTATAATCGTCATCATCGTCACCATCATCATTGTCGTATTTGACAAGATAGCCTTCATCATCCTTACAGCGTCATACTTACATCTAACGGGTGACGTCAAATAATTCAAAAGATGCGTTTGGTGTTACTATTACATTACCCAAACGCCTGTTTTACGATGATGATGATGATGATAATGATGATGATTACTATGGCGATAATGGCGGTTGCTTATACAACACAAGATGGAGAAACTGAGAAACAAAGACTTACCATGGAGCAAGCAGTGCTTCACTGGTTGTAAAAGCTTGCAGATCTACAAAGCGCAATATCGTTGAAAGATTAAACGTTTTGTCTACGCGATAAACAAATCTCTGATTTAAACAAATATATAGATCTATACTCTAAACTGACATAGTTCTCAATGCATCAATGAATCGCCAATTTTATGCACAACTTGAATGGACATGCTTTTGTAGCAGCCCAGTTGATAGAAGCACGATTGGGTAGAGTCAGATTTATAAGCGCCCAGTGGATGTAACATAGAGTCACCAACATTATAGACTATAGAGAATCATATGCTGACCTATTCCACTGGATATTCTCAGTCAGTAATGAGAAGTCATGCATGGCAAGTTGTTGTCTACTATTATAGTCCCAAACCAAATCAACTGAGGCTTTTCTGTATTCATAGGAGGATAGTGGACTGAAGGAAAGATGGATGGTTTAATGAATTGATTGAAGGGATGGAATGAATGGATGAATTGGTTGTATGGATGATGTACGATGAATGGATAAATGATAAATAGGTGAATGGATGGATTGAAGAATGGAAAGGTGGAGCGGATGGATGGATACTTGTTTGGAGTGAACTATTGATTGATGTATAGATAGATGCATGGATGGTTAGATGAATAGATGAACGGATAGATCCATGGAAGGAAAAGATGAATGGATGAACGGATGAATGGATAGATGGATAGATGGAGGATGGATGGATGGATGAATTGACATTTCTTGCACCAACCTGCAGTCTTCAGTGATCTTGTACCGTCAACTCGGAACAGTCCACCATCGACTGGCAAAGCAACAGCTAAGCTAAACACAAAACAGTTCAACAAAACAGTCACAAAACACAATCTGATCAAACGTCCAGCTCGACAAATTGAAAATTGAATTGACACAAAGCAGATTAATCTAAATGTATCGCCAACAGTTTAACAAATGTAACAAATACCAAGAAACCATCGCTTCTCAAATATAGGAATTTAACACCAGCAGGCATGAGAAATGCATGCCTTCAGAACGCTCGTGATTAAGCTGGTGCCCTGCACTTGACTCTCGTGTAGTGCTTTAGAAATTTGGAGGTTGCGATTGTGATGGCAATAATTAAGACTTGCGAAATTTGTGTTGAGCATTTTTTTCATTTTGTTCTTGACTTAAACAAAATGGGATTGTTTGCATTTTCTGTCAGTAGATTGAACAATAATATTTCTTTCGAACACATCGTCTATCGATCAATCGTTCTGTCCATCCGTCAGTTCGTCCAACTGTTGACTCATCTATCAATTCATAATTTAGCCAACTATAGCTTTCGCTTGCTCTTCTATTCTTCAGTCTGTCTGTCATTCGTCAAAACATCTGTCAATCCATCCACCCACTCATCCATTCGTCCACCATCCGTCCGTCCATCAATTCGTCCGTACATCCATCCATCCATCCAAGCATCCATCCACCACCCACTCATCCATCCACCCATCCACCCATCCATCCGTCCGCACATCCATCCATCCATCCACCCATCCATCCACCCACCAACCCACCCCCCACTCATTCATTCATCCATGCATCCATCCATCCAACCACCCACTCATCCACCCAAAAATGCCTCCACTCATTCCCCAAACCATCCACCCATCGAACGCTCCATTGATCCACCCATTCATCCATCTTTCCGTCCAAAAGAGCTTTCATCTAAAGCAAAGCCATGATGCGTTTAATAAATTCTCTCAGATGCGTTTGATTTGTCAGCAGCGGCAAAAAGCAGATGAAAGGCTGTTGTTGATATTGGACAAAACCTGAAAGGCGTTTCGGCAATATTCGTGATGAAGTAGTCGTATTCACGGACGATTGCTCGTCTCTACAATGCGAAGAAGAAGAGAGAAAAACTCAGATAATATCATAAACAGACCATAAATCGGTCAATCCACCAATGAGTCTTCATATTAATATAACGAAATCAAAAGTATCTGGTTAATGTATGTCTAGACTGGTCATGCTTTCACGAGAACAAATCCGTTGGTTACTTGTATGGGTTCATCAGGCGCCATTTTTCACTCAAAGGAACCTAAATACTATTGTGTAGTTGTTAACATTGACCCGCATACATGTAGAACACGATTCAATAAAATGCAAAAATATAATGCAATGTAATATAATGCATAATATGTTATGCAGAAAATACAACGTCATATAATGCAATACAATGCCATGCAGTACCAGGTTATACAATGCTATGCGATACTTAATAATAGAATACAATGAGTATGAACTATAGTTCAAAGCACTGTGAGCAATACGAAGTGTCCGATACAAAATTATATGCATACGCAAATGGAAGCTCTTGTAATAATAGATTGAATAAGCATACAGCAACAGGACAGAGATTAATTAAAGAGGCTGGTCATGTGACCAATCACAGATGCAGATCTGAGAACTTACTTTTTGATCGGAAGAAAAGATGGATTTCATTCTCAAGGTGTCGGTCAGTCGGTCAACCATCTTGCTTCGAAGCTAAAATTCAGAAGCACAAAGAAATGTCACATAAAATACTTGTACAAACATTTCTCTCTGAACTCAGTCTCTAGATGCGACTTTATGGTTCCACAATCCACATTCATCAGACAGAATAGGATCGTGTTGTGATATAATTATAAACTCCTGTTCTGGGATGGAAGTCATATTATGTACTAATACTATGTGAGAGAACCTATCAGGATAAGATAATCTATTAAGGTGGGAATTAATATGCTACGCTGTGATAGAGGCTAGTACCACATGCTATATGAAGAGGGAGATTAGGTCTACCATAGATGTACGTTTTTCTATGAGAGCACCAACTATGTTAAGATGGAGACTACTTATGCTATAATATGAAAGGAGTAACAGTTATTATACAAAATAATGCATAAAATGTGAGCTGTGTAGGAAGGTGTAAAGCTTCGGATATTTTTCTACTTTCTATCGACTCATGTAACTCTATTTCTGCTTTCGACTACATCGTTCTAATTCTATAATTAGATAGCCAATATTATAGTCGAGAGTATGACTAAAGTATGGCTTAAGAATTTGCAAGTAGCCTACCTATTGCCTACATGTACAATTATTGTACAATTGTACATTCATACAAGGGTCCGTTATATTATAAGGGACAATTGTATTAAAAAAGATCCTACCGTTGAGTTTGTGTCCATCAATTCAAAGTCGGCGATATCGATTGCAAGAGACTTTTTCATGTGAGGATTTAGCTGAAGACAAAATAAGAAAAATAAATTCATTTCTTGTAAAAGCATCGTCGTCCATTGTTTGGCCGATAAAAACGCAATGCTCTACAACTTATACTTTTATATGTGATTGATGGTTCTTTCCCTATTCTTTCTCCTCTTCTTCTGTTTTTCGGCGCTATATGCTCTATTATATTCTATTGTGCTGGTACAGTCTCTCAATGTGTCCAGTTTTACTTTTTAGTCAACTGTAGGCCTAATCTTGGTAATAGTACTGTAGCCTACATTACACAGCCAATTGCTATCTTTTCTAGGCGCATATATTATTATAGGTAATCATGTCTTAGTCCCCCTAGCCTTCTCTGGCGCCGCAACTAATAGCGCCCCTAAGACTACATGTATCTACTCAGAAGTGCTCCTGATTCAACCCGTAAAAATTTAGCAGTCTTAAGACTAGAATGGAACATGATGGAGTTGCCCCTTGGGACTAGGCGAAGGGCCACAGGAAACACACTACACTGTCACTACAGGTTGCAGAAAGAAAGCGTGGCGATGCCTTTTGGGAAGCTCAGTCTATACAGATGAATAAAGACAGACTATAGCTATTAAAGAGGAGAAAAAGACAGGGTCAACTAACCCGAGTCAAAAGCTTTGGATGAAATAAGACATATCCGTTGTTGGTGATGGCGAACGAATAGCCGTGAACTCCCAGCTGAAAACACAAACAAAGCAGTAATTTTAGTTAAGTCTTCTATTAAGCAGGTCGATTACTCTGTTGGTCCTGTGCCCCAGACGAGGGAAGGCGACCCCCTAGGGAGAGGAAGGCCCAGTAAACCATACAAGACCAACGGGCATCGAACCCATGTCCTTTTGAACTTCGTGTGCAACTGTGTCACCATTCAGTTTCCCCCCAGAGAAAAAAAATACGAAAGAATCAAGGAACAAATGCAAAATAACCTTTACAGTAGAGATCACGAAAATAATATTCTCGACTGCGGCTTGTGGTGGATTCGAACCCGCAATCCTCCGACTCAATGGCACCGAACATACCCATACACCACCGCGCACCATGGTCCATGGCGTACGGATGGGATGAAATCGTGGATCTTCCGGGACAACCGAGCGACGCCATTTGACTACCAGACTGAACAGAAATAACTCTCGTATATTATAGGCTATTCCTGGGCGAATCCCATAGACGAGCATCAGCCCAGGAATAGGATCTTCTTCACTTGAGTTCTTTCGTCCATAGTCAACCTGCAGCGTTGCGTATCCCGTCTGAACAATACATGTGGCAAGATTAATGAACGATGGATGTTTACGGCTGTGGCGTTCAGAAGACGTCGTCGTTAAACATTGAAAGCCATTTTGTAAGGGACCATTAAACTCGCAAAATAAACAAAATTCTCAAAGAAGGAATAGCTAGGAAAAGAAGAATATCACTTTATGATATTCATTTGAGGTAAAAAAAATAATAGCGGCTTAACTTTTGGCCCACCCATTTCCCAGCACTGTGAAATAGTAGACATATATAATTGAGAAGGATATTTTGTTCTGCAGCATACTAAATAATAATAATACAATTATTAATGATAATAATAATAAAATTAATAATAGGACAATTTTTTGCGCCGTAGCTCAGCCGAGGCCGAAGAAAAGAGCGCTATTATAGGCCTACATGAGTTCAAAAAGTCAATGACAGTAATGATGGTAAAATACGAATGAATCCATTTTACCAAGTATGGAGGTGTGAGCTTCAAGAGTTCCGTTAATGGTACATCGGTTCCAACGACGCCGATTAGAGTCTGCTGATGAATCTACAATGTACCAAGAATACCTTTCTATGTTGACAGTCAAACTAGTTGGACCTCAACTAGACTTTCAACCAACTCGCAAGCTGACATTTCTCTCTGTTGACATGAAATAGGCTAGATACAATATTACCTTTTAAAATATTATCCCTCATTTAAAGCCCAGAAATGCACAGAAGACCAAACGATATTTATTATCTTCGACAGCGCAGAGCAATAAAGTGTAAGGACTTGCTCGAGATCCCTGCACAGTAACTGCTTCGGGCGAAGCATTTTCTCGCACTGTAGCCTATGTTTTACACGTTTAAACTTAGGCTGCCGAGACCCACTTAATCACTATTATAGCTGGTTCCCAGCTGGTCCTACATTTGACCATTCAGCGAACTTATTAGGCTACCATGCTCTGACTATAATTTATCTTACCACAGAATCTGTTTCATTCTTCTGTGGCTCAAAGTGTCACAGGAAAAACCATTAATAATAATTATGAAAAACCAGTAATTCTTCTTTTCTATTATAGTTGTTCTAATGAAATCATTTTCTTGTATTCTCTGTTTTAGTTTTGGTAAGAAAAATAATTTTTTCCCATTTTCTGTTTTTTACCTTCCCCGAAAAAGTCGGTTTTCTTTTGCCTTCGGTGGTTCAGCCGTTCTAAGGATATCACTACGTTCATAGTTTCCGAACACTGTTCTAGAGAAAATTACCCATTCCAGGAAACTGATTTGTTTTATTTTTCTGCTGGCTGAATTTTTAATAACAAAGAATGCTATTTTGTTTAGTTATTGCTGCATAATGTTTGCTTCCGTTGTGTAGACAGTTGCAGCTGCATGATGGATATTGATTATTTTCATCAATGATTAACTCGTGTAAATAGCACAGATCCGCCTGGAATCCAGTCCTTCTGCATCTGTCAAATGCATTATGTTTGCTGTTGCAACGCAACTCAGCACGATTGACTCTGGAGTCAACAAAAAAGGATGAAAACGATGATGATGACGACTACGACGACGATGATGATGATAACGGTGATGATGAGGAGGAGGAGAAGGAGGAGGAGAAAAGTGATGATATGAAAATGATGATGATTATGATGACGATGATGATTATGATGATGATGATTTTGATGATGATGATGATGATGGTGATGGTTACGATGATGATTATGATAAGGAGGAGGGGGAGGAGGAGGCGGATGTTAAGGATGATGAGAATGATGATGACGGTATTGATGATGATGATGTCAATAATGATAACGATGATGATAATGCTGGTGATGGTAAAAGCATTGACTGTTATAATGATGACGTTGTTGATGATGATTGCATTCATTCTACGTGGACAATGACAATGATGATGATGACGATGAGGATTATGATGATGACAGTGATGAGCTGTGACGATAGAAACAATGAAGACTGTTGAATACTGATGATGATGATGATGATGATGATGACGACGACGACGACGACGACGACCACGACGACGACGACGATGATGATGATGATGATGATGATAACGACGACTTACCTTTCCTGGTCTGGCGTCGAAGACAGGTTGCGCCACAGTCGTCATCAGTTGCAGACCCTTGTATGATGACATCATGAAAAGTAATGATTATATTAATGAAGGCTTACTTCAAATAGTCAGAGACAAGTTCGGTAAGCATCTTAGTTACCATTTATCTAACGCAATTATTTTGAGGTTTGCAAATATTCTAACATAATTGGTTGAAGGTATGCACGTGTGTACAGGGTGGGCCATAAAAAGACCACCCCAACGCTTTTTGCCAGTATCTTGGTCAGAAGTAAGAATTTTAAAATCAAATTTTAACGGGAATTTACTTTTACACATGATGGTAAGATTTCACAAAAATACCTCAAACAGAACAATAGTTATGTCACTTCTAGTGAGACCACCCACTGTTTTCTAAATTATTCCGTTCCCATCATTCAACTCATTCAGCAAGCCAATCCTAGTCTAACACTCATTTGAATAAATTTGCATAATTGGCATTCTTTGACGCTTTCCGTCAAAACGACTAGACAAGTGGAAACACAATGATGGAAAGCCAATCCCATTGAGAAGGAGAGACTGAGGTTGGTTAAGATGGATCTCATGCAATCAATTCATTGAAAACTGAACTCGATAATTATACATAGAGTCCATGCTGTCGCTGAAGAAAAATATTTGCTGCTCCATTTCAAATGATTTCCAAAGGATTGAACGTCTGCAGCAGAAGAGACGAGAATAAGTCAGAAATAATGACAAAGTTTTATCATTGTCGACGCCATTTTGAATGAATTTAATTTTTGCTGCAAATAAATCCAACTGCGCATGAACTAGTTATTGGCATGTCACATGTCATGAAAATTGCAAATAACACAGTCCTCAACTTCAAGCTACATGTAACTAGTCTACAAGTAGGCCTACGTGTCTCTACAGAGGCTTGTAGTCATGTATGAGTGTATTTGTGCGTAAGTGTGTGTGTGTGAGAGTGCGCTTGTAGATGTATGTGCTTATAACTCTCAGCACTTAGGCCTATAGACTAAAGTACGTTTTAAGGAGCTCACAAAGTCGCATTGAACCAAAGATTGCGTTTAAAGAGGGACGTGATGACTTACCGGTTCCAATGCATCAACATAGACGTTACTCCAAACGGGATGAACAGCTCGGCGAATCGCCATTGGACGACTGAGCACGTGTATGTAACTCTACGATGAAACAACAATGAAAGCCGTTCACCTTACACCGTGAACGTCACTCTGTTGTTATACAATACAATACATTAAATACAATACAATACAACACAATACACTACAATACAACTGAAATTTCATATTGCCCTCCTTACAAAGCTCAGGAAGTGCACAGTGCACACACGCCTCAACGGCGCAACTGCAATTGTATTGCAGAGCAATTGTGAATGAAGTACTTGCTTGCTCAAGATCTCCATACATTGCAACCACCTCGGACTGGAATCGAACTCGTACTCTCTGCATTACAGGCCGATCGCTCTAACCAATGGGCTACCGTGCATCACATGTTAGGTAGATACTAAACCGAGAGATTTTTCGCTTATAAAACATTGCAATATTGGAACAATATCGAAAGTAAGCTTACATGAAAGCTTAGAGTCAGAAACAGACAAATCACTAACAAGACAACATATACTGTGAAACTGAGATGATACCGACCTGGACATTTTCGTGTGCGTCTGCAAGGCTCGAAATACGTGAAAGAAAACCTGTTACAGGGAAACAAGTAGTGTCTCATTATAACAGCATTCGTAACGCTTATAATAATCAACTGAGGTAGGTTGCCAAGAAGCATTGAAGATGGCTGAATTTTTCGACTATAACGAGTAATACCACCAATAGAGTGTGCTTGCTCTATCTGAATTCTTGATAACACACACATTCATATCATAGACCTGCGCACATCCATACATAGGCTACACACCATCTGTTTTGATATTTATAAATGGGGCACACAAGTCGTGAGTTAGGCCTACGTTAGTTTTGCGACTGAAATGACGCAGTTTAGCATTCATCTAAAGTTGCCTGTATTACTTACCTAAGCCTATAATAACCTTACTTAAACTAATTCACACAGTACTTTATTAGTTCAAGCAAACCTACCTAACATAACCATACATCAGCGTTACATGATTAATACACAATTTCTTACCGCATCTGACATTTATCTTAGCATTATTAGTAGCTGTAATAATAATTATTACAATGCAAGTAGTTATTTTGATTCACCTTTGTTTCGACAAGCCATCCACATGACATTCTTCGAATCCCTCACCTCGCGACCAATCAGATAGGTGAATATTCTCACCTGCAAAGCAAATCGCTAATCGCATTCACACTAATCCAAACGAACCGATTCTGATAACTTCTATAGCGCATGCTGAATGACAGAAAACCGTCATCGCCTCAATAAAATTATTATCATGGCGCATAGACACCATTCCAAAAGGAGATCAAGGCTAAGTCAGACCAGAGCTGACCTAGGGTCAACCCCACTCAGTCAGTACTAGCAAACAGTATTATATACGATCCGACCCAAATCCGACTAATTCCTTATCAGTTGTCAGTGTGCAATAGTGTCAAAACAAAATAGAAAAAAAATTATAATCATAGACGTAGGCTTCATTGTGCAAGGTAGGCTACTGAACCGAAATATGGCGGTCTATTTACAGCTAGGCTATAATTAATAGGTCTTAAACTTTTGTGTTATATTCCTATGAGATGTAGCCTAAAGTAAGATTATAATTATGCTATCGACCTGTATGTCGGCTTACAGTGAATCAGCTCTCTCTGATATATTCCATCAAATGGACTCGGAACTCCGCTGGTCATTCTCTGAATAACTATCTGACATACCACAACGCTCGTAAATAGCAGGGCTGTTTTAAAGAAATTTTTGTAACTGCACAACCCCTTCTTTCCTTTCCCATCCTCCATGGTAAATTACCTCCAATCGGAGGACAATAACCTTTTTGCTAGTTTTAACTGTACAGAAGTGCATATACAACTGCACAAATCCATTTAGGCCTAGAGATGCACATTTTGTGTACAATTGCACGTTAAAAAGCCTGGTAAATAAGCTGGTGCCTGGCGTATTTGCTGCGGAGTAGCGCTGTAGAAATTTAGAGTTGACCATTACGAATGAATTCGTTAGATTAATCATTCTCTACTGAGTTGTTCAAACTATTTCACAGCCTCTGTAGTCTACTACTTTAGTTAGAACCAATTTCAACTGAATGCATTCGCATGATTAGAATTTTTATACACCGTCGCTGTAGGAAACACGAAGTCGTATAGCACACTGTATTAGACCATTGAATGGGAGTCTTGCTGGAAGAATTTATGTTCTCATTGCGTTTTTTGAAGGATTTATAGCTGATTTAAATTTTATCCTAAACTTCATTCTTGCAAGGGCATAAAAGAGAGGCAAAGATACTGATAAGCAGTTGGTTTGGCAGACAGACAGACAGACAGACAGACAGACAGACAGACAGACAGACAGAAAGACAGACAGACAGAAAGACAGACAGACAAACCGAGAAGGGAGTTTGATGAGCCAATATCAAGAATTGACCGTAGATTTAATCTTGTGTATACGCATACCAACCGTCCCTTTTCCCTTACGATGGCCAATCGAGAAAATGCGTCGCATAAATATCATACGGGATTGCGAGTGCTCTCGCTGTGAACCGACCTCGAGCGACGGCCAGTTGTACTTCTGAAAGATCTCTTCGTACGTATCACCGGCTCCGTCCGAAACGATCATTATGACTTGATTGCACTGCGCCCCCTTCCGACTTTCGTTGATCTGCGCTAACGCAAAACACAGCAATCTCAACGGTCCTATCGCTTAAAGCTATCTATCTAAAGCACAGGCGTAGACAATTATAGAGATTGGAATTGCTATCTAGTAATATGCGAGGTTACATGTAGATAATATGACCAGTGGCGCACGTCCTTTGCGCCGATAGACTGTGATAATACTGGTTTGCAATCCGATTAGTAGTTTGTTTGTTTGTATGCGCGCTTGTTATAGCGCCCCTTCAAGCTCTCTACTCAGAGGCGCTACCAACTACAGAGCGGACACTGCATCGGAGTTACACGCCGAAACGCTGAGCAATTATTGCGAGTGAAGGACTTGTCCAAGGTCCCTACGCGGCGACTTGAGGTGGATTCGAACCTGCAACCTTTCGGCTGCAAGGCGACGAACATACCCACTACACTACCGCGCCCCATATAATTATAGTACTAGTATACTTTCCGTTCAAAGGCAATGTATGATAACAAAGATCATTAACGTCGCCCCTCCTCCTTCATACTGCCTTGGGACTGGCGTTGTGAGAGAGTAAGAACAGTGGCGAAGTTTGCACACAGATTGTGGCTTTTCAAATTATTCAGTCTCTCCGCTCTTCTAAGCAGGCTGAGCTTCTTGTCCCCCGGTCGCGCACTGCTATTGTGCAGCGCCGTGCCTTTTCTGTTGTTGGCCCTGCAACCTGGAATGGGCTCCCTGTGGAACTACGTCTAATCCCTCGAGCCTTTGAGACTACGTTCTACTCTGCTCTTAAGACTGTTCTCTTTAGCCGTGGTTGGGTCGGGAGCGCTTCTGAGTAGATTTTCTTGAAGAGGCGCTATATAAATGCCTGAAATGAATGAAATGAATTCTGTAGACTGGGAATCTACATGTACTCTATGTGGAGCACCGTTAACTTGCTTACTTGCTTACTTACTTACTTGCATACTTACATACTCACATATACTTATATGCTTAATACTTACATACTCACATACTTACATACTTAATACTTACATACTCACACATACTTATATGCTTAATACTTACATACTCACATACTTACATACTGAATACTTACATACTCACATATACTTATATGCTTAATACTTACACACTCACATACTTATATACTTACACACTTACTTAATACTTACATACTTACATACTTACATACTTGATACTTACATACTTGATACTTACATACTTACCTAAGTCAATGTGCTCAATAATAATAGCACTGAAGTCTTCTCCAGGGTCAACCGTCTCGATCTAAGCCATGTGACCTTTGCAATCCATTCTTTCCACTCACAACGAGTTCAACATTTTTACCGTATTCTTCAACAAATTCTTAAAGGCGCTTCATAAATGATGATCTAGCTGGGCCTAATGAATATGCAAATCATGCCGTTCGTAGAAAATGACAATCTATTGGCATGGTCAAATGATGTGCAGCACTTCGAACAGATCGTAGATAACTGCTGCATGCACTAACCGCTCTCAGCAATTCAAATGCTGTCGTCAGCGCTAAGTCAAGTCTAGCGATGTTGAGAGCTTTCACAGAAGAGAGAGCATCCTTCAAGCGCTGCAACAAACACACATTAAACACAGTCATGATGAGTGTATGTATGATAGAGATCTACTGATAGATAATGAGAACGACTGAGTAATATACAGACATACTGATAAAAACAGACGTCCTGAAAGAGAAAGAGAAAAAGACAGACATACTGAAAGAGAAAGAGAAAAAGACAGACATACTGAAAGAGAAAGAGACAAAGACATACATACTGAGAGTAACACAGAAAAAGCGATAAGCTTACATAATGGCAGGAGAGATAGACAGACAGATCAACATCTAGAAAGACAGAAGAGACAGACAGACATAAACATATCAAACTATAGACAGACAGAGATGGGCCGATAGACAAAGACGCGAAGACAGATAGACTGACGAAAATAGAGACCAAGAGAGGCAAGCGAACACAGAGAGACTTAGACAAACAAACAGACAGACAGACAGACAGACAGATGGACAGGCACAGAGAACCGGAGTCCGACCTAAGCTGGTTACCGTGTGACCAACGTACGTGATATCCAGCACCATAATTCATATAGCACTATCACACAGCATAGCACACACTGCACACCTTTGTATAGCGCCAGTCTGTCTGTCCGCATGTGCATCAGTCAACTCCCTCACGCAACTTCCCTCACACAACACATTGCACGGAAGACTATTATAGAAACCCACTCGCATGGTTACTATAGTGACCAAATGAGACAGGAATTTCAGCTTCATACATGTACACAATCATCGTAAAATTATAATAGTATGCAATTGCAATTCAGCTGCAGATCAGTTGTTATGTGTTGGTTTTATTCAGGAATGGATTGCAAACTGTGTTTACCATTAAATCTATTATTCATCGATGTAGCATTAAGGCATAGATGCCATAGACTCGTAGGCTACATGCATTTAGAGACTGCAGAGAATAAGTTTATGATACTGACTTTTTTGTTCGCCTCTGTTGCCTGCACCATAGTTGCATTGAAACAAGTATCCAGATACTCGGCCGTTTCTGAATACTAGCAATGAAAAATAGAGCTACAATAATTGATATGGTTATAGCGATAATATCAGC
>OX243824.1:26852402-26862402 GCA_945859605.1 Lumbricus rubellus | reverse complement strand
GTGCTTAAAGTGTAAAAAAAGTGCCAGGACGCTGTATTGTAGGCCTAATTGGTCGTCAGTGGCGGCGCCGAAGGTGAGAAGTTGCGAGTGCCGAAGGCACGAAGCCCATTCCGACTAGGGGTCTGGGGGAGCGTCGTAAGCTCCCTCAGCGGGGTCTGCGCATTTTTGGCTGTTTCGACCTTAAATGGAGCCATTTTTAGGCTCTTGTTTGCCAGCTATTTGTGAACGACAAAGTCGCGAAATTTTTAAGAATAAGTGGTTTTTCAGTGTCGCAAGCTACCAGGATAACAATAAAAATCAAAATGTTATTGTAAAAGAGAAAGGTTTTGTCTTTACAGTAAGCTCCCCCAGCGGGGTCTGGGGGCGGAGAGTCGGAGACCCAGCGACCAGCGCATTTTTGGCTGTGTCGACCTCAAATGGAGCCATTTTTAGGCAGTCATGTTGAACCTATATAATATATCTTTCTTTGGGCGCATAACGTATAGGTAGGATATAGGATTCTCTCGTGGTAATATGGAAATTCAAACTGTCACCCAATAAATTTAGACCATGTGACAATTATATAAAAGTTTGCGCCCCTAGAAAAATTCCTGCGGACGCCCATGCTAAAGGCTTCAAATTATTGCCCCCTCCTAAACATTACCCCCCCCCCCCCTGCAAACTGTAATTTGCATCAATCGTCGCATTTATTGGACTAAAAATATAAGAAAAATAATCCCGCTTCTTGTTTTGGTCTGAAGATTTTCATCCGTTATCCCACTTCGTGGTTTGGTTTGTTATAAATATTTTCATCTGTAACTAAAATACTAAATCGCCGCTGAAGTTACATGGAGAAATGGCTTCGAGGCTCAGGCTATTATTTTTTCCGAGTAAAATATTGATAACAAACCACAGTGGGATGACGGATAAATCTATGCAAATCTAGTGTCCGGAGGTAATCTGAAACCGGTTATGGTACAAGTTGCCGGGGGGGGGGGGGGTGATGTTTAGGAGGTGCAATTTGATACCTTTAGATCGGCATATTGCTATGCTATCGTCGCCTTGAAGCCGGAATTTTCCAGGTTCGAATCCACCTCGCCGCGTAAGGATCTTGGGCAAGTCCTTCACTCACAATTGCTCAGCGCTTCGGCTGGAGTAGAGAGCTTGAAGGGGCGCTAAAACCAGTGGCGAATCCAGGACTCTTCCAAGGGGGGGGGGCAAAAATCTTAGAACCTGGGATGGGACAGGTGAAACAAATTTCGAAATTTGGTTGTTGGTCGAAAATAAATAGGGATCAGTCTTTGGCTGAAGTACTTTTCATCCGCCAAAAAAAGTTGAGGAGGTTTTTTTTAGTCATCTGCCAATTTGTTTTTGAGAAAATCATACCATTTCAATGATTTCATCCGCCAAAAAGTTGATGACCTTTTTTTTACTCCTCCACTTGAAAACCGACTGGGGGGGGGGCACGTCTCATGCCATTTTCCGAATAGGGGGGGGGGGCAATATGCCATTACACCCAAATGCATATTGCTAATTTCATACCAAATGGGGGGCCACGTCCCATGGCAGTTTTAAATGGGGGGCCATGGCCGGATTGCCCCCCCTGGATGGATCCGCCCCTGGCTATAAAAAGTGCACATAAAAAACACATACAAACAAAAATTAAATTTAAAAAAAAGTTTTAACGGTTTTACATCCAGGCAGGAATCCCAGTACCCATAGACCTCTAGGGCCTAGGCGGCTATAAGACGCTCAATGCCAAGATGGCTCTCTATTAGAGTGTAAGTAAGTAAGGAAGTAAGTATATTCTATAGATTATAAAATTTCAATAGAATTTCATCGCTTATAATAAATTTAAAATTTGTGAAATTTTTTTTTGCCTTTCCGCGCTGTACGCACTTGCGTAAGTGCGTACGCCTAACGGCGCCTCTGAGTCCATGGCCGCCCATGCTACACTCTGGTCGATGCTATCAAAAGCTTTTTGGAAGTCGATGAAGCAGTTGTAAATTTTCTTGTCTTTTCTTCTAGCCTTCTCGCCAATCAGCCTCAGTGTTAGGATTTGTTGAGTCGTACTTCTGCCCTTCCTGAATCCGGCCTGTTCGTCTGATCTGAATTCCTCTGTCTGTGCTCTGAGTCTTTCAGTTAGAACCGACATCAGCACTTTCCCCAGATGGCTCATCAATGCAATGGTTCTATAGTTGCTACATTCCTGTGTACTTCCCTTTTTATGCAGCACAATGATGACTGACTTTTTCCATTCTTCCGGCGTGTGACCTTCTCTGTATGCTATCCTGCAGATCTGGTGTAGTTCCTTTATTACCTCTTCTCCACCGTATTTTATCATTTCTCCTACTACGCCATCTATTCCAGGACTTCTGTTGTTCTTTATGCGCTTCACGGCCCTCCTAATTTCCTCTTCTAATATGTCATCATCTTTGTCTTCCTTTGGAGGTGCTATCTCCGCCAGCTCTTCGATTACCTGCCTTGCCGTGTCTTGGTCCAGCTGAGTTTGGTACAAACCACTACATACATACATACATACATACATACATACATACATACATACATACATACATACATACATACATACATACATACATACATACATACATACATACATACATACATACATACATACATACATACATACATACATACATACATACATACATACATACATACATACATACATACATACATACATACATACATACATACATACATACATACATACATACATACATACATACATACATACATACATACATACATACATACATACATACATACATACATACATACATACATACATACATACATACATACATACATACATACATACATACATACATACATACATACATACATACATACATACATACATACATACATACATACATACATACATACATACATACATACATACATACATACATACATACATACATACATACATACATACATACATACATACATACATACATACATACATACATACATACATACATACATACATACATACATACATACATACATACCTGGGAAGCTTCGAAGGAATCCAGTGGTGCTGCAGAAGTATTGCCAAGTGAGCGTCGAATCGTTGCCATGGTTACTGACGAACGTGTCGTCAAGAACTTTCGACCAAGCGATGCCGTTGAGGATGACGATGGCTGCAAACAAACAAAACAAAAGACAAAAGATGTCTTTATTTATATAGCGTTCATCTTTCATGTTGAAAGGAAATCGACTGATGAAATAAAAAGGTCGCTAAGTGGAATATTGATTGATTGATTCTTAGAACTCTTAAGTCTCGTGTTGCTTTGCATGCCAAATATGTGGTGTCTCTTTTGTGGCCGGTTCAAAATAGGCATTCTTCCAGCGTGAATACTAGGCTAGTGCCCTGCACTTAGCTTTCCAGTGGCTATTATGTTGAAAGTCTGTAGATTGCGACAACGAATTCTCTTACATGTAGGCCTGTTATAATAGTCTGGCTTCCTCACGTCTCTGCTTTAAAGCTTGGCCACCTTCTTTGGCTTCCCCTTATTGCTCGGGCTCAACTCAAGGCTCTGACATTCGGTATGCGGACTACTGATCACAGGTCAACTGATCTAGGGACTACTGATCTAGGGACTACTGATCAAGGGACTACTGGTCAGAGGCAACTGATCAAGGTACTATTGATCACAAATTATACAACGCACATCGAACATCGAACATCGAACGAATCATCAAACGACATGTTGGGGTCCGATTTGTTTGCCAAGAAATGCTAATTTAAACTCCCCACGCCCCTACAAATTATACACCAATTTCTTTACTGAGCGTATCAAGTTTTACGAGTTATACAATGGACTTCGATGTATGTTACTTTGTGTTCTACCAGTCGTAGATTTAGTAATTTTACTGAAATCTTTGCTAATAACTAATTTTCGACAGTATTAACACTGAGTAAACCAATTCCGGTATTGAGTTTCGATCTATTAAATTGTTCTCTGATATCAGTGATTGTGTTCGTTCTTACACAACTCGGACTGTGATCAATAGTACCGTGATCAGTTGCCTCTGATCAGTAGTCCCTTGATCAGTAGTCCCTAGATCAGTAGTCCCTAGATCAGTTGACCTGTGATCAGTAGTCCTAGAACCCTGACATTCCTTCTCCGGAATCTCATCTTAAGACGATTTCATTTGACCGCTCTGAGGTTGGGAGGACCTCCGACTATTCTCATTGAGGAGGTGCTATAGAAATTCATTTAATGAATTTATAGTTGTCTAGAATGGCCTTCCTTTTGAGCTACTCTTACACCATGGGACACTACCAGGATATTACTTTACTAACTTAAAACTTTTCATTTTGGGCGCGCTTAAGTCGGGAGCGCCTCTTAGTAGCTTTATCTGAAAGGGGCAATGTGTAAATTTCCGACTGAATAAATAAATGAATAAATGAATGAATGAATACATTCGTCATAGATGTTGGTCGGAACATGGACTGTGCTCATTGCCAAGTTCACTTCAGCGTAGTTGAAATGTTGATTTTCTTCCAATGAAAACAGAGACATATTCAGTCGCTTCGACATGTGAAACTCAGACTGAAAATCGATCAAATAATTATACAATAACTTTCGTTCATTCAACAATAATGTTGTCACACCTCAACCTGTTACAGTATACAGTTATGCAGTTAGACTATCTTAATTAACATGAATCGTAACTTCTAACAGAACGGACAGCCTGCAATACAAGGGCGCAAATAGCAGTCTGCAAAGCGCGTCTATTCTATTCTCGTAAGATGAGAGAGGAATGCCCGAGAAAGAGTTTTAGGTAGGGGCAGGGAGCGTCAAAATAGACCGGCATGCACCATCATCAACAACATCATCATCATCATCATCATCATCATTATCATCATCAAATCAGTTGTCATGAACAATTATTGGCAATGTACGGCATGCTCTAAAACAATAGCGGCTGCAGCTGTATCTGCAGCAATAATAATATTTGGATATGATTGTATTCTGTGGATGTCTCTGGAGAGAAACAATGCTTCCCTCATGAGGGTCGATAGCAATATTATGTTCAGATCACACGTCAGGGATTGCAAGGATGAAGTCTCTACACGATTTCCTTTCCATTGCATTACAACATTGTGTCACTGTTTTACAACTGTACGAGAACAACAGCAACAATAGCAATGCCATCATTATCAGCGTCGTCGTCATCATCATCATCACCATCGTGCTAATCGTCATCATCATCATCGTCGTCATCATCATCCACATACACTGAACGTGACCATTTCGAAGAATTGCTCATTCGCAGATACACGACTCCAACGCAACATCGAAATAATAATAATAATAATAATAATAATAATAATAATAATAATAATAATAATAATAATAATAATAATAATAAAAATTATAGATTGGAGCAAATTCTTTGATCTCACCCGATCGAGTCGTTGATCTGGCGAATGTCCGGCCTGTGCTTCCTCGGCGGTCTTCACCAATTTCTATAGCAAACCATAGATTCTCGTTAGACACCTGGACCGCCCCATCACCCCTTGCCCTGGCTCCCCGCCCACCCCCACCCACCCGTCCGATGGTCTCCCTATGCTCCTCTGCAGGGGTCGGATGTTTGTTTATAAGCCGACTGCTGCTGCTGCTGCTGCTGCTGCTGCTGCTGCTGCCGTCCAGTCAATGGCAGTAGATCAGACTCAACGACTGGAATCTTAATTCAATTACGTCTCGCTTCTTATCGTCCGAGACCTTTGCCTATAAAAGCCACACTAGCGATGTCTCGTCAGAGCAGACACGGCTGTAACGATATCGTTTCCCATAGAAACGGTGTTGTATCGCATAAGCAGACAATTATGCCATCGTGATCGTAATTTTATTTGCAATCAAAACAATAATATAGCATCGTCGGTAGCAAGCAGCTACTTCTGGGATGCTTTACACACATAACCTAACACAACTGTCAAAGTTAAGCATGAATGCAAACAGCTCGAAAGTAGATGCAGTTTTAACTGTGTCATAAAAGCAGACTGAGTTTTTATTTCTTTAAAAGATCGTATAGCCTACTCAAAACTTATAAAATTACACTGGAAAATTAAGAGCAGGCGGGCACCAGCTTATTCAAGAGCGTTACACCGAGTAGCCTAATCCAGAGTCTAAACGACAGTTCGAGTGAGATCCGAGTAGGCTGTTAGTCTATACGTTCTGTTGAGATGGGTGATGGCGTTTAGGTCCATAACTGGTAGGTGGGTTGACCAGTTGATTATTTTGTGGCATGATGTCTTGAAGAGATGCCACTTCCTTTTTTGGGCAGAAAGTCGGGTAAATTCACGGGATATAATTACCTACTTCTTGCGTATAATAACCAAATGTGATGTTATGTACACATTGCTTGCGCTTAAGGACTGGCCTACAAAGAGAATGCCACAAGCATTAATTTTTGGTAAGCAGTCAACACGAATACCACTTGCTACAGGTCAATTTATAAGATGTTCTAGTCCTGAGACCGTGTTAGAATAATATTTAATATTGCTCCCAATAGGTTTTGTTACATTAATAATAATAGAAGCTAAGCGATATAGAAAGGGAGATCATAAATTAGCTTTATGAATTCGCAGATAAACTGCTGCCTACATACAAACACCAAACACAATGCATAGCGAGGGTTTAGCCATTATCTACAAAAATATAGTTAACCTAATCGTCCCAATGGAAGCTAGCAGACTTATGCTAATACAAGCAAAATCACGAACAGAACAATAAAGGAATTTGAAAACAAACATAGCACATGGATAAACGAATGAACGTGTACTGTATAAACTTTCTAGTTCATGCGTAATCCGCGTGTTAAATTCCACTAGAAAATTGTTTCAATTTCCGGCATTCAATTTTGTAAAATGAATTCAAGGCTATTGGCGACATTCTCACATAAATTGCACTAAAATTCACCAAACAAATGAATGATCTAAGGGATAGCAACATGCACCAATTGATAGCACAATGAAAATAGAAAATAAAAATGCAGAATATTCATTTCTCTTTTTACCTGAACAGCCATTCGTTTCTGTCGAAGCATCTCTTCAATCTTCCGTTTCATGTCTTGCACCAAAGTCTTTCCATCCACAGACGTAACCGTCAACTGATCCATCAAAATGTAATCCTGAAACGTTTACACATGCAACGCTTTGTAATTGTATTGTATCTATAAATCTGTAAGGTGCCTCTCACACCGCACACCATTTAGAGGTGCTCCCAGTGAGAAAGACACAGGGAAGCGAGAGTAGTTTTGAGACAGCGAAATTTCAAATGATTATGCATCGGTCATGAGAAAATAACGAAGAACGTGTCAATTGAGACATAGAACCAATGGAGGCAAAAACTCGAGTTTTGACCAAATCATTCATTACTCGCGGAACATAGAGATCATAATCTCTTTCGTGAGCGTATTGGACGAAGAAAAGATGCATATTATTTCTAGCTAATGAATAATGATGTGCTAGGATGTTACGTATCTCCATTAAAGATTAGCCTACAGTCAAAGAAACCGGAAACCTGACCGACTTTTCATGTGAACTTTAAATAGCATACGGTAATTATTATGAACTACCAAACGCTGCACTACATGGACATGTAGAAGGAGAAAGAAGCAGAGGTAGACAGCGTAAGACCTGGATAGACAACATCAAAGAAGACCTGAAAGAGAAGGGCACCAGCTTAGCCGAGATCGGAGAAACAATCAGAAGCAGAGAAGTCTGGATAAATTTCATAAAGGCCTAATCGTCATATCGATGACGGAGGAGAAGACAGAAGAAGAAGAAGAATTATTATGAGCATTCCTGAATTGTCAGTTCTACAAAGCCGTTAATAGATTTGAAACTTTAATAATCATGTGATGTTTAGACATTAATTTTTAGTGAAGATTGAAAACACAGAATATCAATCATTAAATGTTGCACCCGTCGTCGTCGATATTTCAAATGAGTTATTATATCAGGATATTATCAGGATATTATCAGGATATTATCAGGATATTATCAGGATATTATCAGGATATTATCCAATTTCAAATTCCATTATTCTTTGGACATAATTGGTTTTCGGTCCAGATGCCATGTTCAAAAAAGTACAGATAAACAGACAGACAGACAGACAGACAGACAGACAGACAGACAGACAGACAGACAGACAGACAGACAGACAGACAGACAGACAGACAGACAGACAGACAGACAGACAGACAGACAGACAGACAGACAGACAGACAGACAGACAGACAGACAGACAGACAGACAGACAGACAGACAGACAGACAGACAGACAGACAGACAGACAGACAGACAGACAGACAGACAGACAGACAAGCAGTCAGACATACAGACAGACAGACAGACAGACAGACAGACAAGCAGTCAGACATACAGACAGACAGACAGACAGACAGACAAACAGACAGACATATGGACAGGCAGACAGACATATGGACAGGCAGACAGACATACATGCATGCGAACAGGTAGATAGACATACGGACAAGCAGACAGACAGACAGACAAACAGACAGACAGACATACAGACAGACAGCTGGGCATAGAGAGAAATACATATTCTAGATATTCAGATACAAAGCTAATGATGAAGAGACATAGACAGAAATAGTGATTGCGGCATACATAAAGTTGGAGTTAGAAATAGAAACAGAGACAGAGAAAAAGACGGCGAAAGCGATGTAAGAGGATCAGACACGATAGAGACAGACGTCTAGTTTTCAGACTCACATAAACAGGAGCACTTCTGTACTGTTAAAACTAGCAAAAAGGTCATTGTTCTCCGATTGGAAGTAATGTACCATGGATGATCGGAAAGGAAAGAAGGAGTTGTGCAGTTAAAAAAATTCCTTAAAAACAGCCCTGCTCACAGTGCTCAGAGACAGCGCAACAATATACAGCAAGAGATAGAGGCAGAGACAGAAACAGTCAGACAGACAGACAGACAAACAGACAGAAACAGACAAATTTGTGCACTGAAAGAGAAGACATGATAAAGAAACATTGCAGAGTGAGATAGATACAGACAGACAGGACACACTACAGTGCAGCAGAGACGGAAGCAGACTAAATTATATTGATCGTCTTGATAATCCTGACTTCTGCAGATAAGAGAACGACCAAAATACTTCGGATGATTTGATGATGATCATGATGGCCAAATCCAAGTATCGCATCGGATGTTTCGACCGAAATCATTCGCAAAAACATTTACTCGACCAACCATTTTTAATCGCATGAACTCTATAGCATTATTATTATTATAGGGATTGGATTCACTGAATAAATATAGATCATCTTCATTAAGATCCTCTTAGAAGATGTCCTTTTATTATATAGACACAACACACGCACGCACACACACGCATACACACGAACGCAAGAAGAAGAAGAAGAAGAAGAAGAAGAAGAAGAAGAAGAAGAAGAAGAAGAAGAAGAAGAAGAAGAAGAAGAAGAAGAAGAAGAAGAAGAAGAAGAAGGAAGAAGATAATACAAGACTACTGAACAATATTGACAGATATATTAAGAGATCACCCGAAAGCTATTTTTGAGATCTTTCTATATAGGCCATAGGCAATCATTTTGCTGCAAAATAAGCAAGTTGATTAGCCTACAGTGTAATATGTCTACGTAAAACACGAATTCATTACATAAATAAATATGTAATAAATTCGATATATTATTATTTACACGCATGGTGGAAATGCTTATTCGTTGTTTAGACTAATGCGTGTATAATTGATCTTGTATGATCATATTAATTAAGTTTTGTCATTGATTTCACATTAATGAATGATCTACACAAGATATAATATTAATAAGTTGTATCGTTACGCGGTGCCACACGATCGCAGATGCTATTATTTGATCAGCGTCTTAATAAGCTCACAGTGATATATCACATGCAACGAGAAGATTGGATGACGAAGACCAGATGCCGTCAGTTAGGGCTCTGTAGGACTATAG